>CM014730.1:14591843-14952766 GCA_004329165.1 Spatholobus suberectus | reverse complement strand
GACAATATTTAAAAAAAAAACAAATGAAAAGGAAAAGGAAAATAGAAGTTAATAGATTTTTGGATTGAGAGACAGACTAATCCTTAGAAATACTGAAATTCATTTAAAGGATTATTTCTCCCACTAGATGTTATTCTCACTATGGGAAGTAGTTATTTCATGGGAATTAGTATAAAAAAAAATACATTATGATTCATTGATTTAGTTAGGAATAAATTGGGGGTCAAACTTGTAATAATTAAATATATATTTTAAAATTATATATATATTAAGTAATAAATTAATTTAAATAAAATTTAAATTGGTATAAAAATATTATATATATGTTTTATAAGATAAAAAATTATAATAAATAATTAAACGATAAGTTTTTACATTAACAATGTGTAGAAATTAAAACTTCTTTTAAAGCTTAAAAATACACCTTAAAACATTTTCAAAAACTTTCTAACGCCTTTCAATTAATCTTTAACTCAATTAAACTGGATTTTAAGATCATTTGAGAATCGTTATATGTTGTAGAAAACCATTCGTGCAATCATGAGCCAAATTAAACAATTAACTCGAAGCCTTTATAAATTTATATTATCAAAGACCTACAAAAATTAGTCCTGAACCTTACTTGCACATTTGGGCCTTACACGACGCCTTCAATGTTTGCTGTAATCAAAATTCAATTTTTCAAGCCTCTCTTAAGGTCACAGCTACTAACCCTCCAAAGAAAAAATGTAATATTAGAAAACAAATCATGACACTGAAAAATAGACTCCACCTTAATTCTAAATCGGTTGCCAACTTTAGAGTTTTGCATAGCTTCGTGGTTAGCATAATACCATTGCGGCATTGCGCATGTTTTGAAAATGTCTATATTTTGCTGGAAAGGTGAAGAAAATCCTATTATACAAGGCTTTGGACATTTCCAAGAGAAGCATAGTTAGAATGAGCATTATGTACAAATGCATCACCAATTTACAAGTACTCATGCATCGTCGGAATGCTACTGGAATCTCATAAAGAAATTGTACATTTTTTTTTTGCACTGAAAATCTAGCCACTTGTACTCGTGTTTTTGTTTCTTTCTAGACTTTTTTATGGCAAGGGATGAGGTTCAACGCTCAAACTAAACTAACTTTCAGTGATCAAAAGAAAACTAGCATGTGGCAATAAATTTTCAAAGCAATGACTACTATACCAACTTGAGTAGAGTCTAGTAGTCTACCAGAAGTAGTTCCCCACAACATTACAAACCCTTATTTGAATATATGCGAAGGTATCTACATATAGCATCGGGCTACACCTCAAAAGATTGCCTCCTATGAAAGATATTTGTAAGATTATTTTTTTAAACAAAGGTGATGACTAGTATTTGTGATCTGACAATATTTTTTGGATTCCATTCAGTTTTTCTCCCGAGTTAGAAACCGGGCATGTTAATAGATGTGAAGGGTATATAGTTCTCAGATAAATTGGCTACATGTTTCTTGAGGGATTAAAAGGTTCAAAATGATCACAAACCTAGAAATAATTACATAAAAAAGTTTATGTAAACAAAACGTTACAAGATACAACTTATATACTAAAGCTGTCATTACGGCTAACCCACCCAACTCTGCTAGTCCTTGTGGCCAGGCTAAAAAACCCAGATGGCCAAAAGTCCACATAGACAAAAATTTCAAGGGTCTTTGTGGGTTAATGTTTACCCATGGCTTAACCGCTAAATTAAAAAAAAAAAGGAAAATTAGCCCACCTTCAAATGCACTAGCCCCCTACATCCCATGGCCAGCCCACTAGTGTTTCTTCTTCATCTTCCTTTTTTTTAATACAGCTATTTTAGGTTCATACATATTGTATCGTTTTTCTTCAGCGCCAGGGAGTGTAGACCTATACCTGAAGTAAAAAACTTAAATCCCTAAAATAAATTCCTTATTCCATCATCTTAGTAAACCTGCTAACAGACTTACTGCAATATTATTACCATGAATCCGGGATCAATCTTCCAATAGTCCTATAAAATCTAGGACACCAATTCGTGCTTTTCCAAATTCATCAGGAAGGGCACGCTGTACAAGCAAATACATTCGTGCCATCATTTTCAAGTACCTGCATAACATAAAGCAGATCAAGACAATCTTCCTCAAGAATATATGGTGATCAAGAAAATACTGTAATTCAAAATCCATCATGAGGGCAATTAATTCCAGACTAGACAATGTACCTAGAGCCTCAACAAAGATTTGCACAGGATCAGGAAATAACAATGTCAAATAATCACCACACCAGGAGATTTTGGGATGTGACAACTAAATATTGAATACCCTGTCTTCTCCCTGTTTATCCTTCCAGCTTTTACCAATTTAATTCACTAGTACCATAAGCATTTTAATTTCTTTTTTCCTCCAGCCAGAGACGGCTCTTTTAAGATATCCAATAATGCAATCCTCATAAGTAACAGTTGATATTTAGTCCTTGAGTTCAAAAATTATTTCATAATTCATTAGTTCCACTTTTAGAAAGGACTACAATATATGTAATGTTTCAAATTCTAACAAACAACTCTGTCTACGCTATCATAGTCGATCCCAAACTCAGGTAAAAGAGGAGATTGTGTTAGGTCTTTGGCAGCCAACGTAAAACTCATAGATATACCTAACTGAATCACTAAGTTTGTGTGCTAATGCTAGGTCATTACCCAGAAGTAACGCTTTGTATGACCTGAGTACAATTTCAAATGAGCTAGAACCACTGCATCGGTGCTCAGAAGTAGTGTTCAATGAGAAAGGGTCCTCACATTTTTCTGGACAAATAAGGGTAAAGAAGCTAGTTCAAAAGTACATGATTAAGTTTGTTACTTGGAATATTGATACTTTGACAGGTAAGTCTATGGAGATAGTGAACACCATGATTCGGAGGAGGATTAACATTATGTTCCTACAAGAGACTAAATGGGTTGGAGAAAAACCTACGGAGCTCGACATTACAGGATTTAAACTTGTGGTACACAAGGAAAGTTAGAGGAAAGAATGGTGTGGGTATTATTGTGGACAAGGATTGAAAAGAAAGTGTGGTGAATGTAAAAAAGGATTGGAGACATAATGTAGCCTTAAAATTAATGGTTGCACAGGAGACGATCAATATCATTAGTTCTTATGCACCACAAGTAGGATCGGAAGTACTTGTGAAAGAAAAGTTTTGGGAAGATTTGGAGGGGTTGGTTCAAGGCGTTCCACAAGAGGAAAAGATTCTCTTAAGTGGGGATCTAATGGACATGTTGGTAGTGAGGCAATACAATTTACAGGAGCTCATGGTGACTTTGGTTTTGGAAAACTAAATGATGAAAGCTAGTCTATTTTGAACACTTGTTTCAAGAAGCGGGAGGAACATCTAATTATAAGAGAGGAAGCTCAAGGTCGCAAATTGATTTCTTTTTGGTAAGAAGCACTGATAAAAGAGTTTGCAAGGATTGCAGTATTATTAATAGCAGATGGTGACATATGGCAGAAGGCCAAAATTCCACCATATAAACACGCCATTGTGGCCTATGGCACCGCTATAGCAGGCCTCCCTTCACAAATTTTGTATGGCGGTTGGCAAAAAATCGCCACACCATTCCACCATGGCGTCACCATTTTAACAACACTAAAGGATTGTAAGGTGATTCTAGGAGTAAATCTTACTACACAACATAGGGTATTGATTCTTGATGTTCTTTTAAAGAGGCATAAACAAAGAACATGACAAGTTACAAACCCAAGAATCAAGTGGTGCAACTTAAGGGAGATAAATATATGACTTTTAAGAAGAAATTATTACAAGATAATTGGGAATTACAAGATATGAAGATAATGCTAACCTTGTTTGGATGAGTTGTTTACGAAAATTAGGAAGGTTGTTAAAACAATTTTGGGAGAATTAAAAGGATTTGGGCCGAGAGATAAGGAATCTTGGTGGTGGAAGGAGAGTGTTCAAGACAAGGTAAGAAACAAAAGAGAGTGATTTAAAGTCTTATGGGTGCAATAATGTGGAAAATTGAGCAAGGTATCAAGCATCAGAATGCTAGAAAAAAAACAAGGAAAACTTTGAGTGAAACACGATCTAAAGCTTTTGACTTAGGACAAAGAATGCAAAACGTAAGATATATAAGTTTGCAAAAATTAGAAAAGAAAAATAAGAGATTGGATCAAGTAAGATGTATTAAGGATGAAAAACGGAAATTTCTAGTAACAAATCAAGATATCAAAGAGAGATGAAAGAATTATTTTTATAAACTTTTCAATGATAGACAAGGATCAACTTGTAATATGGAATGACTAGAAATCCAAGAGGCGAACAAAATTTAACTTACTATAGTAGAATTTGGATTGGAGAGGTAAAAGAAACCCCTTGAGAGGATGTATATATATAATGGTAAAGTTGTTGGTCCAAATGGTATTCCTATTGAAGTTTGGAAGTATGTGGATAATAAGGTATTATTTGGCCCACTAAGCTATTTAATGAGATTTTGATATCTTAGAAAATGCCAAATGAGTAGAGGAGTACTTTGGTTCCTATATTTAAGAAACAAGGGAGATATTTCGGATTGTATAAACTACAAAAGTATAAAACTTATGAGTCATAGTATGAAGTTATTGGAAAAGGTTATTGAGTATAGATTAAGAGAAGAAACGAAGATTGTAGAGCATCAATTTGGTTTTATGTCAGCCAGGTCTACAACAGAAGCCATTTATCTTTATCGGGTTGATGGAAAGGTACCGAAACAAAGAAAGAGACTTACATATGGTTTTTATTGAAATAGAAAAAGTATATGATCAAGTGTCATGAGAAGTGTTGTGAAATTGTGAAAAACTTTAGAAAAGAAAGGTATTCGTGTGGTTTATATTCGGGCTATACAAGACATGAATGATGGGGTAACTACTAGTGTAAAAACTCCAAGAGTTAAGACTAAGGACTTTCCTATAGAGATAGGATTACATCAAGGCTCAGCCTTAAGTCTTTATTTGTTTAATTTAGTCTTGGATGTACTTACCAGTGACATACAAAAGATTATCCCTAATTGTATGTTTTTTATGGATGATATAGTTTTGATTGAGGAATCAAGGAAATAGTTAACTTTAAACTTGAACTTTGGAGACAAACTTTGGAAACAAAGGGTTTTTGCTTAAACAAGAGTAAGAAAAACAAAGTATATGCATTGTAATCTTAACAAGAGATAGAAGGAATATGAATTGGAAGTAAAAAATGGGAGAAGATGTCATACCACATGTTTCTAAGTTTAAACATTTGAGATCAATATTACAAAATAATGGGGAAATTAATGAGAATGTCACACACATGATACAAGATGGTTATAATGGAAAAAGGCATTGGAGATTATTTGTGATTGCAAAGTACCTACCAAGCTTAAAGGAAAGTTTTATCATATTGCTATATGTCCAACTATACTCTATAGTAGTGAATGTTAAATTGTAAAGAGAAGAGAACAAAGTGGGAGTAACAAAAATAAGAATGTTAAGATGGAAGTGCGACTGCACAAGAAAGGAAAAGATATAGAATGATAGTATGCAAGGAGATATTAATGAGGCATCGATTGAGGAAAGGATGACAAAAAATTGGTTAAGGTAGTTTGGACACGTACAAATAAGGTCACTACAAGTACCAGTGATAAGAGTAGATTATATGGGTTTTAGTCTTGTCAAAAACAGGGAAAGGAGACCAAGAAGTAAATTGAAGGAAGTTGTTAAGAAAAATCTCATGGTAAATAATATTTATGAAGATTTGGTCTTTATTCATGTAGCCAACCTCACCTAGTAGGCTAAGATTTTTGTGTTATTTAAAATTCTAATTAACCTCACAAATAACTGTTAATTCTAACCTCAATATATTTATACTGATAACTTTGAGAAGGGTAATATGACATAAGAAGAAAAGGACTACAATATCCTTAATACTTTACAAACTAAAATAAATTTCATAACAATAGCCTGAGTTACACCACGAAATAGCGACAGAAGACCAAACAGAATTAGCACATAGAGTTGTCCTTCACTTAGGACTGCACTTTCAACTGGTTCTCTACACATACACCTAAACTTTCAAAGGCTGTCCTGCCCCGTTGAGTTAGATTTTGAAAATGGGTTGGGTCTAATCCATTTCTAGTAAAACATCACAGATGGAAGGACATCGTTTGGTTCTAAGAATCTTTGCTTGTAATTCATCGAGTTCTTTGTTGAGACCTAATAAAGCTTTGATAATTTTCTCCTCCACAATATTATTATATGCCTTTTATCCACTTGGCAGCGCCAACTAAAAGATTCCGACATATGAAGTTGTTGCCAGTAATGTGTGAGAACATTGTAATATCGGGTCAGAGTCGCTGAAGTTTCCTCTTGTTGGAGATTGCGGAGGATACTTTTGATCTCAAAGAGCTCTCATGTATTCTCCTGGTCAGAAAAAGATTCCTAGACACTATCCCAAATATTCTTTGCAGTTGAATAAAACATTAAGTTCTGGCCTATTTACCGGTTCACGGTGTTGATCAATCACGACATGATCATGTGGTTCTCGGACTTCCACTGCTTGTATTTAGGATCAAATTTGGAAGGGGGTTCATATCAGTACTGGTAAGGTATTCCTCTTTCCCTTTATCACTGACAAACATAAGGACAGAATAAGACTGTGGGAGGTAATTTTTTCCATTGAGTTTGTGCCTACTACCTAGTGCTGGGCATGACAGAACTCTCAGAGTTCACAAGGGATTGAGAGGCACCATTCCCCATAAGAGGGTTGGTGTTAGAGGAACTGCAGCTGTCGGAAGCCATAGCAGCAAGTAGGGTTTAGAGATTTGTGATTGAGAGCACTCTGATACCATAAAGGATCAGATGATGGAATTCACTGATTTCTATTGCAGTAGGAAGCTACAATGTGTATAGGTGTTGGGTATCTTTACCCATGAAATAAGGATCTAAATCTGGTACCTAAAAATCTGGATATGCTGTCCATTGTACACTAATGACAGGAATTAATCAGCCTAGCTAAATAAGGAAAGAATTAGAATCCTGAAACCTTAATGTTACAATAATTCCTAAATCAGAAGAAAATGCCATAAGTCCTATTTGAATCTGATCAATTGACCAGGATGGGCAATAATCTTGTTATTGTTATTAATTGATTGTAACAAAAGCTAAATAGCCAATCATGTCAAAGCTTGTAAAAATTTAACTGAATGGCATCTGTGACTCATACACAATTGGTTTTTTTCTCAAAAGAATGTAATATCGTCTGCCACTATGTGGTATGTTTACCTCGGACAAGAGGGTAAGGGATCTTTGAACACATCACAAAGCATCTAGAGAAGAGGAGGAAGAGCAGAGTTGATATTCCAATTCCATTGGATCCCAAATCCTGCTTCTGTCATCTGGGGCAGGTTGGGCATCTAGCATGCCATCCTCCTGTTCCATTGTATACAAAGTTATACGAATAAACAATGACAGTTCACCATCAAATAAAGCCAGATAGGAAAAATCAAACCATCCATATCAGTCTTACCTTATTTTCTTCTAAAATATCCTTGGACAATCCTATCCGATTGTTTTCTCTAACCATGTTCTGCATCATCACGTCTGTATTTGGAATTCTTTTACACTGATCTAATGCAGATTTGCATTCCTCTATTGTTTTTTCAGGCGAGTTGGAATCAATTACTTCCAAAGCCAATGGATGGCCAGAAGAACAAGTTTCAGCTCGGTCTATAACGTTCACATATCTTAGTGTTGTTCTATCAACTCCATGACTTTCAAGCAAGCATCTATCTTGAGATGTAATGATGACTCTGCTTCCAGAACCAAAGCAATTAGTTAGCTCAATAACATGTTTCAACAGATTCGGATTATTAATGCCTTGGAAGACTACGAAAACCTTCATTTGGTTGAGTGTACTCTTTGTTATTGACATCCCAAGGTTCTTGCAACCCATTCCAGAGCAGAACATGTGTAGGAAATGTCCGAATCTAGGTCCCCTTAAATTTTCCCCCACGTTAAGAAAGCAATAGCTATCAAATCCTTCGCCAGCAATTAAGTCATAAACCCTACAAGCTATCGTTGCCTTACCTATTCTAGGATCTTCACATATTCCAACCACGTGGACTCCATCAGACCCGGAATACAAACGCTGGAGAACTTCCTTCACCTGAGGATTTAGTCCAATTGTGGAAGCAACGTGTTTAGAGACCTGTTGAACGATCTTCTCAATACACTGGTATTCATATGTATCCCCGTCCCTGCCCAATTAAAGGACTTTAGGTGAAGTCACACTAAGTCAACAATTTGTCCAATTAAAGGAGTTTAGGCGAAGTCATACACATACTAATACTACGGAAAAAGTTTGGTGTACATTAAAATCTGTTTCAACACTTTTGAGAGGAGAAGAGAGAGTATGATGAGTGATACATGTGATAGATAGAGAAAAACAGAAAGTGTATGATTCACTCTGAATTGTAAGGTCATACAAAAGGTTGGCCAGAAGCGGTACCGTTCGAAACGAAAGCCAGTCAAGGCAGCCACTTTAGTCAGAGCCTCGGTCCATTTCTCGAACCTCTCAGGCTCGACACTGTTCCTATAACTACCTATCTGACGTGACACATCAAAGGGATCCACGGCGTAGAAAACGGCCAGAAGCAGTTGACCCATCTTCGGCTCGGTGCTGAACTCAACAACGATCTCGGCAAGTTTGTCCAAGTGAGACGGAGAAGATAGATAGCTCTCGGATAAGATAAAAATGCAAATCAAGGATTCTGCAATTGCCTTTCTCTGAAGCTTCTGACGATCCCAGTCTAAGATGGTACGGAACCCACCCTCTCGGAGAGCATAGAGAAGGTGACCCGTAAACCGGCGCGTGTGTCCTGGGCGCAGCTCAGCAACACATAATAATTTGTGAAGGCTTTTGGCTCGACCAAGTCACTGAAGGTTGCCATGATTGTTGGTTAGCAAGCAATGGAGTACCGGCGGGCGTCGAAGGCCACACGGTTGTACGGTACACACAAAGAAACCAACAAAACCTGCACGAAAATTTCATCTCAACTTATTAACAGGGCGGGTCCATAGTTTTTTGGGTTTATTTTTGGTCGTGGAAACGAGGAAACAAAAGAATGTTTTATGAATATTTGCCTTCTTCAGTTCTTCTTCTTCTTCTTCTTCTTCTTGATAAATTCCTTCTTTTTTTTATGACATATATGTTTTACAAGTTGATATCTTAAATTAATCCAATATTTTTCTAATTAATTCAATGTTTTGTGAATATTTACCTTTTTCTTTTATGACATATTTGTTTTACAAGTTGATATCTTAAATTAAATCAATATTTTTTCCAAGTAATTATTAGGTTCTTAGAGTTTTTAAAATCCTTACAAATTGTTATTTTCTAACAATTTCATATTATCTTAAACTATCTCTAGAAATCTAATTATAAAATTTTCACAAGATCAAATACTTAATTACAAAATTTTTTAGATTGAAGACTTAATTAAAATTTTTTAAACAATTCAGAAACCTACTGATTAATTTAACCTTAAATAAAATAATATCAACATAATATCATTAACAATATATTCTAAAATAAGTTACACTTTAATTGTTATGAACAATTTCGGTAGTTTTTTCTTTGATTTTGACGCCACAAAATTACAGAGGCTAAATATTTGTACAGTCAACGAGCAGTATTATAGCAATATGAAACAAAATATAACAAGAGTTAAATTGCACTTTTGATTTCCTTTGAATTTTTAATATGTAATTTTGGTCCCTTTGTTTTTAATTTTGTAATTTTGGTCCTATAATTTTTAAAAATTCGTAATTTTAGTTTTCTTATTTTTAATTTTACAATTTTAGTCATCTAAATTTTAAAAATTTACAATTTTGTCTCGTTTGAAATTGCAAATTTTCATATTTTTAAAATTTTAGTCTAAAATTAGAGGACCAAAATTGTGAATTTTTAAAAATTAGAAGATTAAAACTGCGAAATTAAAAATAAAGACAAAAATTGTGAATTTTTAAAAATTGAAAAACTAAAATCGTGAAATTGAAAATAGAGAAATCAAAATCGTGAAATGAGAATTATAAAAAACTAAAAGTGTAATTTAGCTTATAACAAATTAAGTATTAAAATATGCATAAATTAACTGACGTGATATTTTTTCAACAATTAAACAATATGACCTGTGGTCTCAAATTCAAATATTGAATATGTAACTATGTTAGATAGTAAAAGAAAAAGTTAACCAATGGTTTTCAAAACAAAATACATATGGTCTATAAAAAAAAGTAGATAACGGCCCCACAAGCTCGTCATGGCTCCATCCAACACTGAACAAAGGGGAGGATCCTCAAGTTGCCATGGTACCTCGTTACATTCAAATGAATTGTGGATTCTTCAATGATTTAAGCTGTTAATCGAAGATTAAAGATTTGTTTTTTCCTTGTAGGTTTTCGTACGTAAAGGTGTATTTTTTAATTTAATTAAAATTTAACAATAAATTATATTTAAGAGAAATATTTATACTAATTTAAATAAATAAAAAATATAAATGGCTTAAATTTAAGAAAAAATAATAAAATCTCAAAAAAAAAAAAAAAGAATCAATTTAAGAATACAAGTGGTTAAAATCTGATCAGAAGAAAATTAACCTAAAATTTAAAAATAATTAAAATTAAGATTTGACAAAAAAATCTTCACTTAAAATTTTTAAAAAATTAATCATTTAAAATTTTTAAGTATATAATAATAATAATAATAATAATAATAATAATGCAACACAAAGAAAATAATATAATAAAAATTTTCTTTATTTAAAATTAAAATCTTACATTTATTGTGATATAAAAATTCATATCTAACAACTATAAATTTGACCCCGGCAATTGTTTAACGTATTTCTTAACACTTTCAATCTACTTTCATGTCAATCTTACTCTAATAATTATATAACGAAACCATTATTTAAGACTTATTATTCTTTCCATATTTGTTATGTGCATTTTTTTATATTTTCTAGAAAATATCAATATAAATAAGAAATTATCATCATCCTAATAATAGAAACACACTTAAACCAAAAAACATATAGATATATATATATATGAAATTTGCTACTTGGAGTACTTTCGCAAGCTACAGCGTAATGCATTTTTAGATAATCCTTAATTATAACTTGCTAATATACTCTAATTAAAAATTAAGTGGGTGTACATTAGCAAATTTCACATGTATATATGAATTTGCTAACATACATCTACTTGATTTTTAGTTGAACTACGTTAGCAAATTATAATTAAGGATTATCTTAAAATCCACACAAGTATAGTTTGCTAACGTACTCTAATTAAAAAATAAATGGGTTTATGTTAGTAAATGCTTGTGGGTTTTACTAACGTACACCTACTTGTTTTTTAGTTGGAATACGTTAGTAAGTTATAACTATGATTATTTTAAATACATCAATGATGTAGCTTATTAACATATTCCAACTAAAAAATAAGTGGGTATATGTTAGCGAATCTCATATATATATATATATATGTAGAGAGAGAGAGAGAGAATGTACATATGCATTATGAAATTTGCTAATATATTCCTTTTTTAGAATAAATATATTAATAAATTGTAACTTTATTTTTTTAAAATATTCTTAAATATGTATCTTACTAAAAAAAATCGCCATTCTTTTTTATTTCTTATGTAATTTCTCTATTTTTATCAAAATTTAAAGTACTCTATGTTTATTAATTTCAAAAAAATTTAAAAATGTACTCTGACAAGAATGATAGAATGCACTTGAGACAGAAACCGAACAAAGAATAAATATTTAGCAATAATAAATAAAATATTACATATTTAATGTTTGATATAACCATTTTAATATTTAGAATTATTGTGCATTTCGTAATATATATTTTAATTAAATAATTACTTTGAAATAAAAATGATTTTTTATTTTAAGATTATTTAAAAATAATGGTAAATTATATAACAAATAAAAGAAGAATCATCTTATAAATTTAGAGGCACGATTTATATTCATTTTTACATTTAACGTAAACAAATATGTAAATTAATTTTATTGTAATTAATGATTAAATTTTAATTAACTTTATAATGTTTTTGATATATTTATTCTAATGATTTAAATATTTTTATATAATTAAAATTTATTACAAATAAATATTTTTAATATATAAATTATATTTTGAATTTACAATGAACAATTTAAATTGTAATATAAGGTTAATTTAACTATTAATAATACCTTTTAAAAAATTATTGAAATTCAATTTACAGATAGAGATAAAAGAGTAAATTAAAAGAGATTGACAATTAAGAAATAAAATATACAAATAAAAATAAAACAAGGAAAGTTTGAGACTATTGAGAGAGAAGTTTTGCGGATAATTGCAAAGATAGTGAGTGAAATGCACATGTCATGTAAAGGAAAGGAGAGAAAGAATACTCGGAAGATGTAATTGAAAGAGTAGAGAATAAGAGTCTCACTCTTTAAATGGTATAATATAGGAGTAGATATATTTTCAAATAAAATTTTTTATCATCATTTTACTTGTCATTTAAATATTAGGGGTGGAGTTATTGATACTCTCATTTTCTTATTTACACTTTCAATTAATAATTTGGGATTGTAATTTTCATTTGTTTTGGACAAGATCATCTAACCTTCTATTTTTGATGTAACCTAACACAAAATGATTAGATAAATTTTAAAAAAGAATTGATAAAGTGTGCAAGAACTAAAACATGTTAAATCCAAACCCTTGTTTTAATTATGACAAACCTTCTAAACATAATTTATAAGCTTTTGAGGCTTGAAAGAATCTGACATTATTGTTCAAGTGTTTTAGAAAGATTAAGTTCAGCCTCAAGGGATTTAAAGTGGCTAATGTATACATCAGTTATCTTAGTTTGAAGCAATCAATAGAAGTATCGGTTGTTATCCTTCTAATCCTTAATAAAATTAAGAGCAAGATTAATAATAGAAAGAGGAATCTGTTGGATCATCAAAAAGGTACATCAAAAGAGAGAAGGGTTCAAAAAGGTGCACAAATTAGTACAACTGTATCTAATAGAATGTCTAGTTGTTGGAACTGACAAAATAAGCTACAAATTGTAGTAATCTTCCTCTTTTTAACGGCTATTTTTTTGTGATCATATAAAGAGATTGTTCCTCCCCTTGTAAAAAAAAGGGGAAGCTACTATCAAAGAGAAAAACATAATCATAATAACTCAAGTCCTCTGTGTAAGGCATTCTGATTAGAGAAAAAAGGCTTCCAAGATCTGTACATTCTCTGTGTGAGAAAGTTGTCACTCCTACACTTTGTAATTTAGACTTATATAGATAAAATAAGAGTGTGAAAAGGTGACCATTATGTAAAAAATCCTCTCTGTTGGGAGTTAGATAGGGGTTGTGTTTTGTGCAATAAGATCACATAAAAGCTTATTGTTCTCTTGAGTGATATGCTTCAAACCAATGTAAGGTGTTGAAGAGGAAAAGTAGTGTTGTGCACTACTATTGTTCCTTAGTGTGTTTTGTAAAGGGTGAAGTTAATCTGTGCCTCGCAAGAATTAGAGTGGTTCTGTGGTTGAGAAGAACTTGAAGAGGTTAATAATATTCTATTTGTAAGTCTACTGTTGATTGTTGGTGAGAAATCCCACTAAGAAGTGGGGACTAGATGTAGCCCATTGGTAAAGGGTGAACTAAGATAAAGACATGTGTGTTTTTTGTTGGAATTTTATATTCCAATAATTAATATGGGCTAATATTATAAGACAATTATATTAGCTATTTTATCATTAGTGGACTTTATTTTATGTGGTCAAATTAAGTGAGCTCATTAGACTTTTAAATAAGATGATATTGGCTTAAATGAGCAAATGTCAGTGTTGGCCCATTAGGGAATAATGAGAACCCAATTAGATTAACACACTATAAGAAGGCTATGGTCCCCAATATACCGAATCACAGAAAACTCATACTCCCTTCTCCCCATTTGAAGAGATGCTAAGGTTCCATCAGGAATTCAAGAGATTCAGTTGAGGAAGAACCATAAAGCTATTGGCTCTCTTTGTCCGTGTTCGTGATAAATTGCCTCGAAGATTTTGTGAAGAACGCTTATATTAGGAATCGATTATGGATCCAAGTATTTATCCTATCCTTAGTAATCCAACATGTTGTAGATCCTGTGTGAACAAGAATTGGTTGTTCTTGATATATGCATGCTTTTGTAATTATATGCTTCCACCTAAAGTTTTCTTGAATCAAAGACTAAATAAAACATACCTTTAAAGGATTATTTCCAACAGGTGGTATCAGAACAGTTTTCTATGTTGAGTTATTAGGATTAATCTTTGATGATTTGAATAATTCTTGGTTTTTTCTTGAACGAGTTTTTCCACAATTTTGTATGAACCCTAATTGTGTTGATATAAAGTTAAACTGTATCCAATTAACAACTACAACACCTAATTCTGTTGTAAATTTTTTTTTTTTTGGGATTCACTATTATTGCCATGAAGTGATTTGGATCTAGTATATATTTAAAAACTGTTAAATCAATACACGTTTAACATATTGCTGGATATTGATTTTGATTCAATATATATGGATCTAGGATTTGGATAAAAGCGAAATTGATGCCAACTGTTTCAGTTTTTGAATACAGTAATATATTAATATTAACTTCCTTTATATTAATTGACACAATATATGATTTGGAAAGAAAAATCGAAGCCGGAACAGTTCGTTCTTTTTCTTTTGAATATATGTTAATATATATTCCCTTTTATATTAATATATATTAATAGAATATATAATTGTGACTTTTTTGAAAGCGAAGACATTAAACGATTTGGTTTTTTTCGAATATATTAATATGTTAATTGATATATATTCAGTTTTATATTAATATATATGATATTCCTTTTATATTAATATATATAAAGAATCGAAATTGATATTTATATATAGATTTCAATTTTGGTATATTTGGATCCAGCAATATATATTTATATATATATGATTTATTAGGTTTTCTAAATTGTTCAATTTACTAGTATGTTGTTGACATATTTAGAAAATATGGAAATTGACGTCAATGCCTATGCATGATATTGGACAAATTTAGACTCTTCTCATTTTTTTTTTAATTCTCTAGTAATTTCGGTTGGATTAATTAAAGCAACATGTTGCCAAAGTAACCTCTGTTGCTTAGGTTGATTCGATTGAATTTACATAGATATAGCATAGAATTATTCATGTGAACTGTGCTTGGCCCAAAGGAAGACACAGTTTGGTCGGATAATTACATGCCTGCAATGGTAAACGCGTGGTGATTATAAAGATTGATTTTCCATGTGAACAATGAAGTGTCCAAAGACAATCGTTATTTGACAGGACTTATCACCAATGTTTGATCATTGTGTCGAGAGTACCACTTGTAGTTAGTTCTTTCAATCCAAAGATTAAGGACTAATGGTGCGCTAGGTATCTTGTTTGGGTCTTTAAATTTGCCATAAAGATTGATTGTGCATGTCTTATTAATCATCTTTTGACATGCCGACTAATGTTATTGTATGTTTATTGTTCTCTTTTTAGTTGCTGCCACTACCACTCCTAACTTCACTACTCAAATTAATGGAATCCCAATGCTGAATGGGACGAACTTTAAGTCATGGAAAGAGGCTGTAGAAATTATTCTCAGTTGTATGGACTTGGACTTGGCACTGAGGACGGAACGACCCATTTCCACTCTGGAAAACTCTAATGAGGCAAAAATTGAGAGGTGGGATCAGGTCCAACCAAATGTGCCTCATGATCATCAAACGCTCCATTTCGGAGGCGTTTCGGGGCTCGATTGCTGAGAGCGAGAATGTTAGGAAGTTCCTGAAGGCAATAAAGCAATTCTTTGCCAAGAATGAAAAAGCTAAGATGAGTAGTCATTTGGCTAAACTCATCTTTATGAGGTATAAAGATAAAGGGAACATAAGGGAGTACATTATGGAGATGTCTAATCTCGCATCAAAACTCAAGGCACTAAAGTTAGAGCTTTCTGAGGATTTGCTCATGCACTTGGTTTTGATCTCACTTCCTGCACACTTTGGGGAATTCAAAGTGAGTTATAACACTTAGAAGGACAAATGGTCCCTCAATGAGCTTATATCTCACTGTGTGTAAGAGGAAGAGAGACTGCAGAGGCATAAGACTGAAAGTGTCATTTGACTTCAGCCTCTCAGAATCATTTGACTTCAGCCTCTCAGAATAAAAAGAGGAAGAAACATAAGGAAATTGTGGAAAGTTCTTCTCAAAAGAAGAAGTTGAAGAAGCAAGATGAGGAATTTACTTGCTTCTTCTGCAAGAAGTCAGGACACATAAAGAAGGACTGTTCTAAGCACGCTGCTTGGCGTGTAAAGAAAGGTAAACTTCTCACTTTTGTTTGTTCTGAAGTTAATTTAGTTTCTGTACCCAAGGACACTTGGTGGGTAGATGTTGGTGCTACTACTCACATAAGTATGTCTATGCAAGGTTGCCTGTGGAGCCGTCCACCAAGTGATGTTGAAAGATTCATCTATGTGGGCGATGGCAATAAAGTTGCAGTTGAAGCTATAGGAACTTTTAGATTACTTTTAAAGACTAATTTTTATTTGGATTTGGTTGAGACATATGTTGCACCATCTATTAGACAGAATTTAATTTCTATTTTTATTTTGGAAAAATTTGGTTATTCTTCTTCGTTTGAAAATAATAAAGTTAGTCTCTCTTATGATTCAAATATTGTTGGTTATGGGTCTTTAATTGACAATCTTTATATGCTTGATATTAAGCATTCCTATAATTAGATATTGCAAACAGATTCGTGTGATAAGAAACGTAAATTAAATGAGAATTCCGCCACCTTATTGTATAAGCTCTTAGGCCACATCTTTAAACAAAGAATTCAAAGGCTTGTGTCGGAGGAAATTCTTGGACCCTCAAATTTGCCAGACTTCCAAGTCTATGTTGAGTATATTAAGGGTAAACAAACAAACAAAAGGAATTTAGGTGCCGAAAGAGCAAAGGATGTCTTAGAACTAATACATACGGATATCTGTGGCCCTTTTCCTACGAATTCATGGAATGGACAAAGATACTTTATTACGTTCATAGACGATTACTCGAGGTATGATTATCTTTATTTAATTCATGAGAAGTCTCAGTCTCTAGACGTTTTCAAGTCTTTTAAAGTTGAAGTTGAACTTCAACTAGGAAAGAAAATTAAGGTTGTCAAATTTGACTGTGGTGGTGAATACTATGGTAGATATGACGGATTAGGTGAACAACGTCCAAGGCCCTTCGCACTTTTCCTCAATGAATGTGGAATCGTTTCGCAATACACTATGCCAAGCAAACCCAGCATGAACGGAGTTGCAGAACGACGAAATCGGACTCTTAAGGATATGGTAAGGAGTATGATTAGTCACTCTTCTCTACCAGAGTCGCTTTGGGGAGATGCATTAAAGACCGCAGTTTATATCCTCAACAGGGTACCAAGTAAAGTAGTTGCTAAAATCCCTTATGAGCTATAGACTGGGAAAAAGCCCAGCATCAAGCACATGCGAATTTGGGGATGTCTAGCTGAAGCAAGGCCTTATAGGCTGCATGAAGGTAAGCTAGACTCAAGAATAGTTAGTTGCTAGTTTGTTGGTTATGTTGAATGCTCTCATGGGTATAAGTTTTACAATCCCACTACACGATCATTCTTTGAGACGGGGAATGCAAGATTCCTTAAGGAAGTTGAATTTGGAAGGGAAGGATACATAAGGAGTGTTGTCTTTGAAGAAGAACCTGTCATTGGCAATGAATAAGTCTTTGCACTTATCATTGTTCAAGAAACAGATCCAGTAATTAATAATGATGTTATTCCTAACATCACTCAAGAACAAGACAACACTGGGATTCCTCCCCAAGCACCACCTATAATTCAAACTCAACAACCTCAAGAAGTGTCGCTAAGGAGATCCACTAGGGAAAGGAGAAGTGCAATTTGAGATGATTATATTGTATTTCTTCAAGAACATGAGGATGGCATTGGTTTGATTAAGGAAGATCCAATAAACTTTAGTCAAGCTATGCGAAGTTCTAACTCTCAAAAGTGGATTGATGCCATGAATGACGAGATGAAATTGATGGCTGACAATGACGTTTGAGATCTCGTCAAATTGGTTGAAGGTGCGAAACCCATTGGTTGTAAATGGATATTTAAAACCAAAAGGGATTCAAAGGGTAATGTTGAGAGACATAAAGCTCGTCTTGTTAGCAAAGGCTTTACTTAAAAGGAAGGCATTGATTATAAAGAGACTTTCTCTCCGGTTTCTTCGAAAGACTCTCTTAGGACTATAATGGCACTTGTAGCACATTTTGATTTAGAGCTACATCAGATGGATGTAAAAACTGCATTTCTGAATGGCAACATTAATGAAACAATCTATATGGTGTAACCAGAAAACTTTGTTTCAAGCGATCCAAAGTCCATGGTGTGCGAACTAAAGAAATCCATCTATGGCCTTAAACAGGCTTCCCGTCAATGGTATTACAAATTTCATCAAGTTATAACCTCCTATGGTTTTGAGGCAAATTTAGTTGATGATTGCGTATACCAAAAGTTTAGTGGGAGTAAATTTGTCTTTTTGGTATTATATGTTGATGACATCCTACTAGCCAACAATGATATAGGCTTATTGCACGAAACCAAGAAATTTCTCACTAAAAAGTTTAAGATGAAAGATCTTGGGGACGCCTCTTTTGTCTTAGGAATCTAAATACTTAGAGATCGTTCTCAAGGTATTCTTGGGTTATCACAAAAGAGCTATATCGATACAGTTCTAGATAGATTCGGCATGAAAGATAGTAAACCAGGATATACACTCGTTGCTAAAGGAGACAAGTTTAGTCTCAAACAGTGCCCCGTTACTGATCATGAAAAGGAAGAGATGCAAAAGATTCCTTATGCTTCTGCTATAGGGAGTCTTATGAATGCTCAAATTTGCACTCGTCCTGACATAGCATTTATAGTGGGAGTCTTGGGGAGATATATGAGTAATCCTGGTATGCAGCACTGGAAAGCAGTGAAGCGCGTGATGTGCTATTTGAAGAGAATAAGAAACTACATGCTTACTTATCGGAAGTTTGACAATTTAGAGATTATTGGGTACTCTGACTTCAATTTTGCGGGATTCCCCAACAGCAGATGCTCCACATCAGGCTACATCTACGTGTTGGCGGGAGGAGCTATTTCTTGGAAGTCTACCAAACAGACTCTTGTAGCTTCTTCGACCATGGCTGCAGAGTTTGTGGCTTGTTATGAGGCATCAAACCATGGGTTATGGCTGCAAAATTTTGTCACGGGCCTACGCGTGATTGACACCATTGAGAGGCCACTCAAAATTTATCGTGACAATAAATTAGCAGTGCTCTACTCCAACAACAATAGGAATTCTACGAAGTCGAAATTTATCGACATTAAGTATCTTGTAGTTAAGGAAAGAGTTCAGGAAAAACATATTTCAATAGAACACATAGGGACAGATTCTATGCTAGCTGATCCATTAACGAAGGGCTTGACACCTAAGGTCTTTCACGAGCATGTTGCTCATATAGATGTTATCACTGAGGTTGCCTTAGTTTAGTAGGAGTCTTTCTTTATGTTTTATGTTTATTTGATACAAACTTTATGTTATTTCATTTTTTTTTTCTGTAGAAATAAAGATTATGAATTTATTAATCAACTTGTTTGTATCTTGTTGTGTGCAAAATTATTTTGTGCTTAAAGACTTTGAATTGATCTCACTAAAGACTAAAGTTGGACCAATTGGAAATAGGCATGATTGGGATCACATTACATGTAATTTTCATGCTGCTCATCCATATTGATCTATGTCATTAAGTGTGTTGATGTGGTGGTCATTGGGGTTTAGTCACATTTTACAACAGTGACGAAAGCTGCGGTGGTTCCATTATTGATGCATAAGATGGACCAGATTGTTAAAGTAAAGGTTTAAAGATAAATAGCATACAGACGCGCGCCTAAAGAATTGTGATATAATTGTTACAATATGTAGCCCAAGTGGGAGATTGTTGGAATTTTATATTCCAATAATTAATATGGGCTAATATTATAAGACAATTATATTAGCTATTTATCATTAGTGGGTTTTATTTTATGTGGTCAAATTAAGTGAGCCCATTAGACTTTTAAATAAGATGATATGGGCTTAAATGAGCAGATGTCAGTGTTGGCCCATTAAGGGATAATGAGAACCCTATTAGGTTAACACACTATAAGAAGGCTATGGTCCCCAATACACTGAATCACAGAAAACTCATACTCCCTTCTCCCTATTTGAAGAGAGGCTAAGGTTCCATTGGGAACTCAAGAGATTCGGTTGAAGAAGAACCATAAAGCCACCGGCTCTCTTTGTTTGTGTTCATGATAAATTGCCTCAAAGATTCTATGAAGAACGCTTGTATCAGGAATCGATTATGGATCCAGGTATTTATCCTATCCTTAGTAATCCAGCATGTTATAGATCTTGTGTGAACAAGAACGGGTTGTTCTTAATATATGCATGCTTTTGTAATTATATGCTTCCGCCTAAAGTTTTCTTGAATCAAAGACTAAATAAAGCATGCCTTTAAAGGATTATTTCCAACATTTTTTTCCTTGACTCTTACCTCATTTACTTTATTTATTGATCACCTAACTTTTCAAAAAGAAATTGATTTTCTAGATCTAATTTATTCAAAAAGGTGCTAAAACAAAAAAAGTTTTATACTTAAATCATCAAGGTTTCTATTTATCACCACTTAGAATTATTTTAAACCAGCTTGAACATTTTATTGAGGATTAACCTTTAGTTTGCAACACAAACAATACTGTATTTTTAGTAACAAATTTTTCATACATAATCAGAAAGGTTTGCAAGTTTCCTTTTAAGCAATTTTTTTAAAAATCACAATTTAACCCCTCTTCTTATGGTATTCTGAATCACTTCAAAAGGTAGTATTAGATAAAAGAATATATATATATATATATATATATATATGGGATTTGCTAATGTACATACACTTGCTTTTTAGTTAGAGTACATTAGTAAATTATAACTACAATGTACCTTAAAATAGACCAATGGTGTAGCTTACTAATATACTCCAACTAAAAAATAAGTGTGTGTACGTTAGCAAATGCTTGTAGGGTTTGTCAACATATATACACTTGTTTTTAGTTAGAGTACGTTAGTAAGTTATAACTACAATGTATCTTAAAATACACTTACGGTGTAACATGCTAACGTGCTCTAACTAAAAAACAAGTGTTGCCTCTCTCTCTCTCTCTCTCTCTCTCTATATATATATATATATATATAAAATCATCGCAATGTCACTAGTTAGCAAGCATAAAAGAATTGTCTAAAGGACGGACTTGATGGTCATGACTTTTATGTATTTGTCCAATTTTTTTTATTTTTTAAGTCGTACATGTCTACTTACTTAAAACTAAAGTCAACTTGATTGCAAATAATTTTTTATTGAGTTTTGTGTCGAATAGTTAAAAAACGATGTGACAAAATGGACTTCCCCTTAATTATTCCTTGGTCTAAGTTAATGATAGAAAGTTCGATCCAAAGTTGCTAACATCTCTTATTACCTACCTATCTATCACACCTAAAATCAACTTTTTTGCATGAAGATATGCATTGCGTCAAAAAAACATCAATATGCATTAAATGCATAAATTAAAACAGCAAAGTAGATATTTCTAACATCTCTCAAAGATTCGATCTCTATAAATAACAAAGAATCAAGTGATAATGTTATTACTCAAACCGCACTTTAGCTTCCCTAACTTTCGTTCATTTAATTATTTCATTCCTTGTATAGACTTTGTAAATTATTCTGAGATATTCATTTATTACGTATCATTGTTCATCACTAGAAAACCTTGAGTGATAGAATTAAAATTTTTGCTTTCATATTCATAAACTTGGGAATTGTAAGAAGTAAAGAAGCTTGAGTAAAAAGAATATTTGGAATTTTTAGCTTAGAGACATTATACGATAATATTAGAACAACAAGGTTAAACACTATAATCTATGAATCATCTCAATAATAAAAATCTTAATTGTGTGTTAAGGACTAAATATACCCCTAATTATTTGATAATAAATCAATATAAATAGCTTGTGTTTATCTTCTCACTAGTGCAAAATCACGTTTTTATATTGCCTATTTTAACTCGATTTAGAGGTAATCGTTTTAAAAGAAAAATGTGGTAGCATTTTTGTAATATTTTGAAACTTTTTAAATCGATTCCTAACAAACTGAGTTAAAAAGCCTTACTAAGTATAGCCATTTTGTAAATAAATGGCATATTTTAAATTGGTTCCCTTTTGAACCGATTTAAAATACATTTTCTAAATCGATTCCTGTTTGAATGAGTTAGAAGCTTCTTTTTAAATCAGTTTATGTTTGAACCAATTTAAAATGTAAAACGTCTTAAATAAGTTGGCTTCGATTCCATTGAATAGAAAGATAAGGCTTTACTCTCTTCCTTTGTCTTTTTGAACTCAATTGCGAGGATAGCATCATAGATGAGGGTTCACGTTCACAGTTCATGTCACTTTCCGCGCTTTACTCTCTTCCTTCCTTCGTCTTTTTGAACTCAGTTGCGAAGATGTGTGAGATTCTACACATTTAGGGAGGGCAATGCAAAACCAGATCTGGGTGTGTGCAGAGCATGGGATTGACTCGATGGGGAGATACTAGGGGAACAACAAGTTGCAACTGGAGCGAGTGAACATGGATTTGGAGCTTGGCACCATGGACAGTGTTAGATGTGGTCCTTACAACCAGATTTTTTGGCCATATAATTTTTTGTCTTCGGCCAATCTAATGCCAAAAACAACTGGGGCAAGGGCCAACTTCTTTAGGTTTTTGTCTTCGTTTGTTTTGTATCTGCTTTGGAGTTTTGTGTAGTTGACTCTGTTCTCGTGATTCTGCAATTAGTTTTTTGATTCATGTTTATTTCTTAGTGTTTGAGTGTTGTGTGTGTTTGAGTGAAAATAGAAGGCATCTGATTGTTAATCTTGTAGAGCTATTACGAAGGAGTGAAGCTCAAGTGTATATAGCATTGAATCTTGATATGGAAAATTACGCATTTGTATATTTTTGTTTTTACAATTATGATTTGTTGGCTTTTTAACTCGGTTCCTTAGTAAATCGAGTTAAAAAGGTTTTTTTAAATCGGTTCAAAATTTGATTTAAAATCATCCTATTTTCTATATCAGTTGTATCCAAATCGGTTCAAAAACCGATTTAAAAAACCCTTTTAACCAATTTCAGTGTCTAATGCTTTGCTCTTTTATATACTTTTATCTTAAGGTATGAATTTTGACTTTTCAAATAAGATTTTTCACAAAAAGATCTTTATTTATAAATATTTTTATAAAATACAGTTGTCTTATAATTCAAATGATTGATATCAATTTGCTAAGTTTTTTTTCCCTAATTGGACATATTTCTTTACTTGTTTGTGAAATGATTTCGTAAATTTTTAAATTTTACTATAGTTCACAAATCTAGAAATCCACTCATTTTCTAAATTCAAACCTCATGCAATCAACTTCTTTTGAAGCAATCAATTAATAATTTACATATTTTTATTCATATTTATCTTATTATAATTTTAAATTTGAAATCAACTTTAATTATATCTAATTAAATATAAAAAATATAATTCATAATAAATACCATGACAAAAGTTAAGGATGATATTGCACATCATAAAAATTAAATATTTGAATCATTGGTATAATATTAAACTAAAAAAAAATATTTGATTTACAACTTCTATTTTTGATTCATTCAATTCATTTTTTTCCCCTTATTTTGCAAGTTTAATAATAAACCCTCAATTGTTATGATTAGCTTAGGAAATTTGGGTCTTTATTTGTCAAATTCAGCTTATCTTTATGGACATTTTGATCTATTTCTCTTTATTTTTGAGAAGGGATGAAAGGAGCGACAGGTGGGAAGAAATGACTAAGTTTTGAAGAAGGATTTGCTGTTGCCAGAAATGCACAACCGTGCTTTATTATGCATGGCTGTGCCTTAAAATGGGAGTTACGCTTACGAGAAGATGCACAACCTTGCTTAATTATGCACGATCGTACTTGGTTACAGGACTTCGCATACAAGAATATGCATGGCCTAAGCATGGCCATGCCTTAGAAGACATGCACGGTCGTGCTTAATTATGCACAGTCGTGCTTTCATCAGGCCAACAGGCACATTGAATATATAAATAGGGGGTTTGCAATTTCAAAGAGCCATTCATATTCTACTCTTTTCTATTTTATTTTTTTTAGTTTTTGGCCGAGAGGAAACTCCCTAGAGCTTCAAAGGACTTCCTTTATATCTCTTTAGACAGAGATTAAGGATTGGCCTTTTTGCTAAGGTTTTATTTAGTTTATGATGTTCCACATTATAATGGGTGGTTTCTCTGTTGTGATGGAGAATTAATTCCTAGACTAGGATTGTGGTGTAGCCATGCTTGAGACGACTGAAACCCCTTTTTAGTTGTTAATTTTATTTTCTGTTTTTCTTTCAATTGAATTGCCTTAGTATTATTTAAGTTATTGTTTGGAAATGATAACTCCTTACATGTTTTTAATCAATTAATTAACTGACGATTATATTGTAATTAACTGGTAGATCTCTAGGGTAATTGGTTTGGAACGTTGAATGATCAAACTGCAAACCAAACTCTCAATCGAATTCTTTCACCCTCTTTATTTCTCTTCCTTTCCTAGATTAAATCACTATATGACCAATGTAATGCCTGACCGCTTTTAGGATCAAAGACTGTCCCCACAAACTAACACAAGACTTTTCAGTTTGTTTTGTTCTCACTCACACGCTTCTTGGGAAACTTCCCAGAAGGTCACCCATTCCAGAATTGCTCCAAGTTAAGCACGCTTAACTGTGGAATTCTTAAGTAATAAGCTACCAAAAAGTAGATGCATCTTGTTGGTATAGGTAGCACTTATTAATTCCTTTAAGCTATCCTCAACTATACAGTCCCATACCTGCACAACCTCTAGATCCCTCTCATTTCGATGTGTATTCGATTCATTCATGTATCCTCCCGTTGGAAACCTACCGGGTGCCGCTCCTTGTTCATGCCTTATCTTTTTTGCACCAGTAATCACTCCCTGCCCTCGTCAGTGCCCGGAATGTTACATGCCCACTAGCTTCTGCTTGGTTCGTCCTCGAACCACATTGTACTGGGAGAGAGGCCATGCTCTAATACCACTTTGTAATGCTTGGCCGCTTTCAAGATCAAAGACTGTCCCCACAAACCAACATAAGACTTTTTAGCGTGCTTTGTCCTCACTCACACGCTTCTTGGGAAACTTCCCAGGAGGTCACCCATCCTAGAATTACTCCAAGTTAAGCACGCTTAACTGTGGAGTTCTTAAGTGATAGGCTACCGAAAAGTAGATACATCTTGTTGGTATTGGTAGCACTTATTAATTTCTTTAAGTTATCCTCAACTGTATAGTCCTATACTTGCACAGCCTCTGGATCCCTTTCATTCCGGTGTGTATTCGATTCATTCATGTATCCTTCCCGCTAGAAGCCTACCAAGTGCCGCTCCTTGTCCGTGCCTTATCTCTTTTGCACCGGCGATCACTCGCTGCCCTTGTCAGCGCCTGAGATGTCACAACCAACCAGGGGTTTAACATGGGAAAAAGTTTCTACAACCTATGACCAAAGGTTGTGAAAGAATTCGATAGAGGAAAATTGACAATTGAGCTAGGAAATAAGATCATAATTTAATTAGGGAGAAAGGGAGTCAAAGGCATTCGTGAACCCATTGTCCTAGGTTTTCTCTCACTGAAGTCCAATTTTACTTTAAGCAATTTTCTTTCAATTCTTGCATTGAACACTTTTAACTTGAACAACCTAGATAGCGTAGGAATTTCTCTAAAAGATACTCTATATCAGTCCCTTGGGTATGATATCTGGACTCAGTCCATTGTTACTACTGCGATAGGGTACGCTTTCCTTTAAGCATGTTCTAGACGCATCAAGTTTCTGGTGTCATTGCCGGGGACTGATTGTGCTATATCAAGAAAGAGAAATTCCGGTTGGATTAGGCAATTTTTTTTATCTTATCTTATTTTTATTTTATTCTATTCTTATTTTATCTTATCTCATTTTAATTTTATTTTATTTTATTTTATTTTTATTTCATTTTATCATATCTTTATTTTGTTTTTATTTCAATTTATCTTATCTCTTATCTCATCCTATTCTTATAACTTTATGGGGGTGCTTAGTGTAATACCCCAAATTCCACGTACTAGAAATAAACCAAGAGGTAGCTCTTAGTAGGACACTTCTCATGTGTTATTGGATAAAAGACACTTTAAGAGTTATTGTTGTTATTATATCTTTTATTATTATTATTGTTCCTATTACTATTATTATTATATTTATTATTGTTGTAGCAGTTATTATTATAATTATAATTATAATTATAATTATTATTATTGTTGTTGTTGTTGTTGTTGCTGCTGCTGCTGTCGTTGTTGTTGTTGTTGTTGTTGTTGTTGTTGTGTTGTGTTGTTATTATATTTATTGTTATTATTATTGTTATTAACCCCTTAGTATTTGAAATTAGTAGGAATGTTATTATAGAACCCAAAAGAGCATCTAGGGCCTAATAGGGGACTAACGCCCACTAAGCTACATACCCACCCACATATTATAAGAAGGGAATAGGGAAGGAGAATTAGGTTTAGTCGTCACAAAATAGAAGAAGAAAGAAGGTAAAGAGAATGAGGAGAAAAAGAAGAAGAAGAGGAAGAGAAAGAGGAGGAATAGAAACCAGAGAACCCAAGCCCTAGAACTCAGCTTTGCAAGTCCCTAAAGGTGAGTGCTCTCTCTCGTGCCCTTCCTTGTCCTTTATGTTGTGCTTGTTTATCTATTTATCTTTTCTCCCTCCTTATGCCTAAGTTTAGGAATTTGATGGTTTTGAGGGGATTGTGAGTGAATGAGGAGTTTATAGATTAGATTGACCAATTATTAAGGTAGAATAAGTGATTAAGAATTTAATTATTTATTTTGGAGTAGTTAGAAACCAAAGACAATAAGAAAAATAAATCAAAATTCATACCTCGGATCCGCTCGGCAAGATTAGATAGCTGTTAGGCGACTTTTTCAAAAACTGAACTCCATGCTGGCACGGGGCGACGGCACTGCCCGCTGGGTAGGATACGAAACCAATAGGGCGGGGTGAGTCTGATTGAGACCCGTCGGACCACCCTCCTGGCTCGCCAGGCAGGCATCACCTTGGACATTTTGTTTTTGCATTTATGAACTTCTTTTTGTAGTTTCTAACTCATTGTTGCTTCTTTCTTTATGCCTTATTGAGTTTATATTGTGTGATTGTTATTTACCTTGAGAAAACTGAGTGTGATATGAAATTGTGCCAATGTTTCATGATAAAAGCCGACGAAAAAGTATTGTATGTGACCATACATCTTATGTGACCATGCATCATAACATTTGAGTTATGTGATGAGGAAAGTATGTAGGAATCTGGCTGGTGGAGGCCGTGATGAGTTGTCTAACCCTAGCCTTGGGGTGGTACCTGGTTGGGAAACTCCAATGGTCTATGCTGATCCCATGGAGTCGGGGCGTATTGACAAAACTGGGTAACCCTAACTAGTCGTCGGGGGATATCATGCTAGTTGAGGGTACGAAAGCCGAAGGCATTGGTACCGATGACACTTCTTATAGCCATGCATTTACTCCTAGTCTACTTTTCGAAAAGTTTAAGTTGGTACTATATGTGCATGGATAGTGGTTTAGGAACATAGCATGCATATGCATCTTGTTGTAGTGTGATATGTTGAAGTGTGCTACATTATAACTATGTGAAGTCTGTGTGACCTTCTTCATGATCGATTGATATAATGTGTACACATGTGAAAATGTAATTGTTTCTTATGATGAAATGTCAAAGTTATGGATATGTGATCATATTATGCACGTCTGTTGTTCCTATTTCATAAAACAAAATGTGGTATATGTCTAGTTACTAGGTAAAGGATGTGAAATAAATGTATGCTTGTAATTAGGTTTGTCTTGCTACCCTATGGATATGTGAGAGGCTAGACCCTAGGATAGTGTTATGAGGGTTATAGTTGGATAATAACAGTTGTGATAGAGATAGAGAAATGGTGAGTTCCCATATGGCGTAATAGAAAGGTATGAAACTAGTAGGACAGATCAAGATGAAAGTATTAAGGTAAGCGTTAAGGGAGTGTCAAGAGTATTTTAGAATGTCTGTAGCCTTAGACTTGACCCCTAGAGACAACTTTGAATATCAAATGGAAGAAGAGTAAATTCTAAAAATGAAGGGTTTAAATACTAGAGAGGGTTTTGGGTAAGAAAATATAAGTAATGAGGATGAGTTCTTAGGTTAAGAATGAGATAGTAAACCAATATAATAGTTGTGAGAATGAGAGAGCAGTTAACAAGAAGTATTGACTGTTGAAAGGTGTAGACTCGACCATAGGTGTAGAGAATTATGAGAGACCTACTGAGGCTAAGGCCATGAGTGATAAGTGATGAAAGTTGTCCGAGTAGAAAAGTCTGACCTAGCTGTAGAAACCTTAGAGCACTTACTGAGACATTATGTCTCACTCCTTTAAGTTTCCCCTTTTTCAGGATACAGGTGAAGACATGTGTAGACAGAGCTTGGAGTCACGAGCAAGAAGACATAGCGTAGTTTATGTTATGTTTTTGTATTCTTCTTTATATTTTGTACGACACCTTCGAGTGATAGATGAGTTATATTAGGCATGTATGTTTTTTTTTATTGTATTGTTCATATATAATATCTAATTATATTCATAAGTAGCATTTGCATGTCATTTCTATCTTTTTAAGTTTGTTTTTTTTTTGTTCTTAGAAATCTAGACCTAGTTACGGTAATACCCGTTAGGGTGTTACACTTTGCACACTTATTCACTCTTTTTTCTCTGGTGTATGCAAACCCGTTCTCACGAGCCTAAGTTACAGTATATTCCTGAGATTGAAAGACATTGCACCAGACTAAGGAGAGAGCGTAGACTAATGGCAAAAGAGGCATCTAGAGAGACCCTTCAAGATTACTTTGCCCTTTAGATAAGGGTAATTGACAGCATTCATCGCCCAGCAGTAGAGGCTAACAACTTCAAGCTAAACCTGCACTGATCTCGATAGTGCAGAACCTAGGACAATTTGGGGGCCTGCCATCTAAAGACTCCCTATGCCATCTGAAAAAGTTCCTGAGGATTACCGACACAGTGAAATACAACGGTGTCACTTCCAACGCCATCAGGCTTGGCCTATTCCCCTTCTTTTTAATGGGAAAGGCAACAGATTGGCTTTTTTCCCTATGGAGAAGATCTATCTCCACCTAGGACCAATGCACCCAAAAGTTCCTAACAAAGTACTTCCCTTTGGCAAGGTTTAGCCAAATAAAGAAGGATATAGTGAATTTTTCTCAATATGAGCAAGAGTTACTATTTGAGGCTTGGGAGTGCTTTTAGGATCTACTTAGAAAGTGCCCCCATCACAACTACTCGCGTGAGCAACTAATTTAAATCTTCTACAGCGGGATTTCAGCCCAAAATAGGATCTCTATTGATATTGCTTGTGGGGGAACAATTTTGAAAAAGTCCCTAAATGAAGCCTTTTCCATTATTGAAGACTTGGCTTCAAACAACTACCACTGCTTGTAACACCCCAAATTTCAAGTACTAGAAATAAATCACGAGGTAACTCTTAGTAGGACCCTTCCCTTGTGTTATTAGACAAAAGATGCCTTAAAAGTTATTCTTATTATATTTCTTATTATTACTGTTTCTATTCTTATTAATATTACATTTATTATTGTTGTTGTATAAGTTGTTGTTGTTATCATTATTATTATTATTATTACTATTATTGTGTTGTGTTGACGTTATTATATTTATTATTATTGTTATTATTATTATTATTATTATTATTATTATTATTATTATTGTTTTTAATACCTTAGTATTATAAATTAGTATGAATATTATCATAGAACTCAAAAGAGCATCTAGGGCTCAATAGGGGACTAAAGCCCACTAAGCCACATACCCACCCATATGTTATAAGAAGGGAATAGAGAAGGAGGATTAGGTTTAGCCATCACAAAATAGAGGAAGAAAAAAGTTAGAGAGAATGAGGAAAAGAAGGGAAGAAGAAGAGGAAGAGAAGGAGGAAGAATAGAAACCGGAGAATCCAAACCCTAGAACTCAATTTTGCATATCCACAAAGGTGAGTGCTCTCCCCTATATTCTTCCTTGTCTTTTATGTTGTTATATTTCATCTATTTACCTTTTCCCCCTCCTTATGCATAAGATTAGGGATTTGATGAGTTTTGAAGGAATTGTGAGGAAGTAAGGAATTCATAGATTAGATAGTCTTTTGGCGACTTTTCTTCAAAAACTGGATTTCGCCTTCGCGCTGGGCGCGCAGACCCGCTGGGCGGGTTGGGTCTTGACGCAGACCTGCTGGGCGGGGTGCGATACCCGCTGGGCGGGTTGGGTTTCGGCACAAACTCGCTGGGCGGGTTCGCTGGACCGCTGGGCGAATACGACTTTTGCTATTACGTTCCTTACATTTGTGAACTCCTTTTGGCAGTGTTTAACTCATTGTTATTTGTTTTTCTTATGTCTTGTTGAGTTTATATTATATGGTTGTTATTTACCTTTAAAATATGAGTGTGATATGAAATTGTGCCTATGATTCATGATAAAAGTCTATGAAAGTTGTAAGCATTAATTGTGACCATGCATCATAACATTTGAGTTATGTGATGAGGAAAGTATGTGGGAATCTGGCTGGTGGAGGCCGTGATGGGTTGTTTAACCTTAGCCTTGGGGGTTATTCGGTTGGGAAAACTCCAATGGTCCATGCTGATCCCATGGAGCCGGGGCGTACTGGCAAAACTGGGTAACCCTGACTAGTCACCGGGGGATATCATGCTAGTTGAGGGTGCGAAAGCCGAAGGCATCGATACCGATGACGCTTCTTATGGCCTGCATTTACTCCTAGTCTACTTTCCGAAAAGTTTAGGTTGGTACCACATGTGCATGAGTAGTGGTTTAGGAACATAGCACGCATATGTATCTTGTTATAGTGTGATATGTTAGAGTGTGTTATGTTGTAATTATGTGAATTCTATGTGACCCTATCTATGTGAATTCTATGTAAGAATGTAATTGTGCCTTGTGATGAAATGTTAAAGTTGTGGACATGTGATCATATCTTGCACGAGTGTCGTTCCTGTTTGATAAAATAAAACGAGGTATATGTCTAGTTACTAGACAAAGAATGTGAAACAATTATATGCTTGTAATTGGAATTGTGTTTGCTACCTTAAGGATAAGTGAGAGGCTAGACCTTAGGATAGTGTTATGAGGGTTCTAGTTGGATAATAATAGTTGTGAATAAGATAGAGAAAGGGTGAATTCCCTCATGGTGTAATAGAAAGGTATAAGACAAGTAAGAGAGGATGAAATAAGAGTATTTTAGGATGTCTGTAACCTTAGACTTGACCCTAGGGGACAGCTTTGAATATTAAAAGGAAGAAGAGTAAATTTTAAAGAGGGTTTTGGGTAAGAAAGTATAAATAATGAGGATGAGTTCTTAGGTTAAGAATGAGATAGTAAACCAATATAGTAGTTGTGAGAATGAGAGAGCAATTAACAGGGAGTATTGACTGTTGAAAGGTGTAGACTCAACCATAGGTATGGATAATTATGAGAAACCCAATGAGGTTAAAGCCATGAGAGATAAGTAATGAAGGTTGTCCGAATAGAAGAGTCTAACCCAGCCGTAGAGTCCTTAGAGCACTCACTGAGACATTATGTCTCATTCCTTTAAGTTTTCCCTTTTTCAGGATACAGGTGAAGACATGCGTAGATGGAGCTTGGAGTCACGTGCAAGAAAACGTAGTCTAGTTTATATTATGTTTTTGTATTCTTCTTTATATTTTGTACGATACCTTCAGGTGATAGATGAGTTATATTTGGCATGTATGTTTTTTTTATTGTATTGTTCGTATATAATATTTAATTATATTTATGAGTAGTATTTGTATGTTGTTTCTACCTTTTTCAGTTTGTTTGTTTTTTTTTTTAATCTAGACCTAGTTACGGTAATGCCCCTTAGGGTGTTACACTGCTCCTCTAGTGCCAGACACATCATGAAAAGGCTAGTTGGGGTACATCGGGTGGAAGCTAGTGTGGCCATGGAGTAGAAGCTGGACACCATCACCAAGCAGTTGGAAACTCTGATGAGGGCTTAAGCCCAATATGCTTGAGCAGCCCCCCTTCCTTGTGATCAATGAGGTGAGCAACTTCTTCAACCCTCTTGCTGAGGAGACAAACTTCGTGGGCAACCCTAGCCAGGCTCAAAATGATCTATACTCTTCCACCTATAACCCTAGTTGGAGAAACCATCCCAACTTCTCTTGGGGTGGGCAACAAAAGAGCCAAGGCCAAAATTAGAACATCTACAGGCCTCCTTATCTGTAAGGGAAAAACCAGAGGTAAGAGGAGAAAAGGCCTAGCTTGCAGGACACCATAATGCAGTACATGGCTGAAAATGATGAGAGAATAATGGCCTTAGAGACTCAGATAACCAACCTAACCAATTTGATGTCTTAGAGAGTTGTAGGGTCCCTTCCTACCCAAACTGAGCCCAACCTAAGGGAAGAAGTAAAGGCCATCATTCTCAAGAGTGGTAAGGCACTAAAGGAGCCACATAGAAAAAAGGAACTAACATCTCCACCCCAAAAGGAGGCTTTTACTGAGGAGAGCCCAATTGGAGAGAAAGAGAAGGAGAAAGAGGTGATTACCCCTCCTAAGGTAAATATTCCTTTCCCTCAAAGGGTTAAAGATGAAGAAAATGCTAGGTAGTTCAATAAATTCTAATAAATTATCAAAAGACTGCAGATAAATATTTCATTTATTGAAGCCATAGCTCAATTGCCCAAGTATGCTAAGTTTCTTAAAGAAATTATTTCTGCCAAAAAAAAAAACTTGGGGATTTTGAGACATTTGGCCTCAACGAGGAATGCTCTGCTATTGTCCTAAAAAAGTTGTCTCCTAAGCTTAGGGACCTAGGAAAATTCACAATTCCCTGCACTATAAGCAACTTGTGTGTGGAAAATGCATTGTGTGATCTGGGTGCTAGTGTTAATTTGATGCCTTATTCTGTTTTCAAGAAGTTGGGGTTGCAATAACCCCAACCTACTAACATTTCACTCCAGCTTGCAGACAGGTCCGTAGATCACCCCCGTGGACTAATAGAAGATGTACTAGTAAAGCTGGGCAAGTTTCTCTTCCCCGTGAATTTTATGAAATTGGAAGAAGATAAGGACATCCCGATCATTTTAGGATGACCTTTCTTAAACACAAGAGGTGCACTAATTGATGTCCTGTGGAAGAAAAATGACCTAGAGGCTTGAAAATGAGTAGGTTGTATTCAAAATATTTGACACCCAAAAGAACCCCTCCTCCTAGACTACCTGCAAATTGGTGCAGGATGTAGGAAAAGCAGAGTTTTCAACAAATGTGGGGCTCACTGCAAGCCAATTATCTTGCCCCCCCTTCTGCTAATACTTTAACCCCTAAGTTTTCCGTCAGGCTTGCTATGTTAAACAAGCTATTCTAGGAGGTAACCTGTCATATCCTTTTAGTAGTATTTGCTTTTGGCATTGCATATTAGGACTTAGTTTCATTTGCATATTACTGATTAGGCTTCAACATGCATGCACAACCATGCTTCACCATGCACGACTGTGCTTCATTTTGATAGTTTTGTCATCGAAAATTATGCATGGCTGTGCTTCACTATGCATGATTGTGCTTCATTTTCATAGTTCTGTCATTAGAAATTATCCACAGTCGTGCTTCCTACTAGCACGACCATGCTTAATTTTCATAGTTTTATGTTTTTTTACTGTTTTATTTCCTTTCCTGTTATTTACTTTTAGTCGTACTTTATGTTGTTGCATTAGGGACCATGCTTATCACAAGTGGGGGGGGGGGGGGGGGGGGGGGAGGGGGGGGAGGGGATCTTTTTGTACTCAAACGCTACATGCCCCATTATATATGAGTGTTTTGTTCTCTTACATTTGTCCAAAAAAAAATCTTTGATCTTAATATTTCAAGAAATAAAAGGATTGACCCATCAAGGAACTTTTAAAAAATATATAATAAATACAATAAGCAGTGACCTAATAACTGAAGATGTTTGAGGGCCACCCCACCATTAGAAGAGCTGATAATTAGCATGACTTTCAGATTGAATGTCTTTCTCACTAAAATAACCCTCTAAATTGTGAGGTTTGAGACACTTTGGGGTTACATTAACTAACACCTCTCTTTCCTTTTGTTTGAGTGTGTCTCTGGGTTGTTATATTCTAGAACTTGTGTTGGTATACTTTTCTATTCAGTCTTGGTCCATTACATGTAAATTTATTTGGGCCATTGTTAGGTATATTTTTCAAGACCTCTAGATTTTACGAAATTTTTTTCCACTAGTTGCCCTATTTGAGCCTGCATAATTATTTTCTTTTTCTTTTACTTGATGTTTGTTGGCTTGAGTTTAAGGGTAACCTTGTGAAGCAAGAATGGAGTGTCAGATGTAACACCCTCAATATATACATAAGAAATAATAATATTTTATGCTACATCCATTACATAGAAAATAACATTTTTTTCTCGAAATATAGTCAATATTACCAATTATTATTGTTATTATTTTAACTAATTAGGGCTTCACTACCAGCTAAAAGCAAACTTGGATAATACCCACATAACCTCAGATAGCTATACATCATATCTACATTTTTGTTTGGCAAAAATATTAGTACCAAATATATACAACTAGTGCCTGGCCAAAAATACAAGTCATCTGCTCCATGTTAGGAGCTATAAACTATCAACAAAGTCAGCATCAGTATTGACTATAAGTAAAACAGAAACAAACCAACATTTATGGTTGGTCAAAAAGCTGGTACTCCTATCTACTAATTTCCAAACGATGCTAGAATGTCCATGCTGGGATTCTCCTCTGGTTCACTCGATTTAGGCATAGGGTCCCTCTTGACTTCCCTTTGCTGCACTTGTCCTTGTGCCTTGCCTCCTCTAATAACATATGGAGTGTTTCTGGTTCTGGCTCCTCGCCTATGGTGCACTTTCACAGGCACTTGGGACTCTGTATCGGAACAACTAGCTTCTCTTTCTAGCCATAGCAAAGAAGCAGGTAAAGGCAGGAAAAATCTAAAGGTTCCCTCCAACCTGAATAGAGGACTAGACGGTGGTTCAAAATCAAATAATTTAATGGATCATAATTTGAAAATAACACTCTAACTCTTAATAGCCAAGACTGACGGATTTGTAGAATATGAGGGAAGCAATGAAATAGTATACAGAAGTTTATATTTTTGATGACACTAGAAGAATTCAGATAAATAGAAATGATGATAACAAGATTAAGAATTTGGGGGGCAATGCAACACAAATAAAAGACCCATGTTAGATTAACACATTGAATTGAATTACGAAATCAAGAGAAATATAGGAATGAGAAGCTTGTAATCTTAAAAGTTTACTACTGGTTTACCTATCTTCGACTTAAAATTCAGCATCCATTCTATATCTACCAAGCCTTTGCTCTACTTTGAGTATATTCTTCCTTAATCGACTTCAACTTTATCACTTAAATTCCATTGGTCATCTACCATACCTTAGACTAATTTCGATTGATGATTGAAACCTTTACAATCTAAAACAATCACTTCTATATTAAAATAACTCTCTATGGGTATTATTCTTACTCTTTCTAAGTCTAGCTATTAGTTTCTACAAGTAAAGTTAATAAAGGGTTCCGAAGATGATTTAAACCTAATGAATCCTTTTCCTACATTTGCTATTGACTTTGGTCAGAGAGACAACGCACTATTTCACACAACGAAAACATAATTATACCATAACCCTAGGTCCAACTAGATTCAGCAGCTCTGATACCACCAATTGTAACACTCCCAATATATACATAATAAATAATAATATTTTACGCTATATCCTTTACAAAGAAAATAACATTTTTTTTGAACATAGGAAACTCTGCATAATATTATTGTTAATGTATTTATATAATTTGGGGTGTTACATTAGATACAGAGGAAGCCTTGATTGGTACCAATTGAAAACACACGAGTCCTCATTGCTCTCCCAACTAAATGAAGCTATATGCTTTTGTGCTTCCCAAAAAAATAAAATCACAAAGAAATAAAAAGGCTAGAAAAAAAATAGAAAAAGAAAAGTGGAAGAAAAATGAGAAAAAATAGTAATAAAAGCTTCCCAAGAAGCATGGTGGCATAGGAACATTCAAACCAAAAAAAAAAAGGCAAGAGGGATCACAGCAGAGATGAAAAAGAAGGCAAAGGCTTACTCTTATAGGATCCTATGGGTTGCTCTTGACTATTAAAAATTTCTAATCTTTTTGTATTTACCTTTCTTTCTTTATCTCACCTAACAATTTGAGCCTGGCCATGTTACACCTTTATGAAGCCCCTTAAATTTTGCTGTTTTAGATTAGATTGCTTAGGATAGATTGATATACAAGCCTATGGTAATGCATCTTCTTTGAGACTTGAGTGATTATTATCTATACCTTGATACACTTGAGTGTGGCGAGAAGAGTGATCTTTATTTTAGTGAGAAGATTGATGTCTGTGGGTCCCAAGTCTAATAGGGCACTCATCCTTAGGTAGAAATTGTCACTATTGCAGGTTTTATGAGGATAAATAAGTGGGTTCCTTGTTTGGCTAATGTCTTTGATTTCTTGAATCATGTGATGAATTAGGACAATTGCTTGAGGACAAGCAATGCTCAAGTGTAGGGTGGGGAGTTTGATAAACCCTCAATTGTTACGATTAGCCTAGGAAATTTGGGTCTTTGTTTGTTAAATTCAGCTTATCTTTATGAACATTTTGACCTATTTCTCTTTATTTTTGAACAGGGATGAAAGGAGTGCCAGGTGGGAAGAAACGGCTAGGTTTTGAAGAAGGATTTGTTGCTGCCAAAGATGTAACATCATGCTTCATTTTGCATGCCCATGCTTCAAAATGGGAGTTACGCTTATAAGAAGATGCACGACCATGCTTAATTATGCACGATCGTGCTTAATTATGCATGACCGTGCTTAGTTGACAAGACTCCGCATATGAGAATATGCATGACCTAAGCATGACCATGCTTCAGAAGACATGCACGGTCGTGCTTAATTATGCACAATCGTGCTTCCATCAAGCCAATAGGGCCATTGAAGATATAAATAGGGGGTCTGCAATTTCAAAGAGTCATTCATATTCAACTTTTTTCTAATTCTTTTTGGTTTTTGGCTAAGAGAAAACTCCCTAGAGCTTCAGAGGACTTCCCCTATATCTCTTTAGATAGAGATTAAGGATTGGCCTTTTTGCTAAGGTTTTTCTTTAGTTTATGGTGTTCCACATTGTAATGGGTGGTTTCTCTATTGTGATGGAGAACTAATCCCTAGGCTAAGACTGTGGTGTAGCCATGATTGAGATGACTGGAACCCCTTTTTAATTGTTAATTTTATTTTTTATTTTTCTTTCAATTGAATTTCCTTAGTATTATTTAAGTTATTGTTTGAAACTGATCACTCCTTGCATGTTTTTAATCAATTAATTAACTAGTGATCCTACTGTAATTAATTGGTAGATCTCTAGGGTAATTAGGTTTGGAACATTGAATGATCAAACTTCGAACTAAACTCTCAATCAAATTTGTTCACCCGCTTTATTTCTCTTCCTTTCCTAGATTAAATCACTGCATGACCAACCAAGATTTTAATATAGGAAAGAGTTTCTACAACCTATAACCAAAGGTTGTGAAAGAATTCGATAGAGGAAAATTTACAATTGAGCTGGGAAATAAGATTATCATTTAATTAGGGAAAAATGGAGTCAAAGGCATTGGTAAACCCATAGTCCTAGGTTTTGTCTCACTGAAGTCTAGTTTTACTCTAAGCAATTTTCTTTCAATTCTTGCACTGAACACTTTTAACTTGAACAACCTAGACAACATAGGAATTTCTCTGAAAGGTACTCCATATTAGTCCCTTAGGTACAATATCTAGACTCAGTCCATTGTTACTACTGCGATAGAGTACACTTGCCCTTAAACGTGTTCTAGACGCATTATTTACCTTTTGTCTATTCATCTCTTTTGTACTTTTAATTTGGGTAAGCTTACATATTTTATCTATTCTCTGTGCATGACTTATTTTTAGATATTTTTAATATGTTATTATACTTGAATGCATAAAATGAACTGAATCTATTACTTTATTTATTTCATTCATTCTAGTTACCATTATCTTATTCGTTTATGAAGTTACTAATATAATATTAATAAAGATGTAATTTTTTTTTTGTTTCCTTATCCCATCCAATATATTGTCATTATTATATTTATATGATTTGAATAATAGTTTTCAGACATCTTAATAACTTTTTTTCTTGTTTTTATAAATCTCAAAAAAATAGGTAATTGTTACCTATTAATTTATAATTACTATCAATTAATTTACCTCATTTGTTTTAATTTTTTTAATCAAAACATTTTCTTGAATGAACAATCTTAGTATCATGTAATTTTTATTTTATTTTATAATTTTTTTCTTTTGACTTTATTTGTGCTACTTAAGAAGCACAAAAGTCAAAATTTGGCGCAGCTCAACAAAGAAGGGAAACCAGAAGCACTTGCACATGCTTCTAAATAATTGTTAGCACACAGGACGAATGATAGTCCTTAATTATTTTGATTATGTCAAATAGATCATGTTTTTACTAAACAAATCATGTAAGCTTTTTAAAGAAGACAAATATACATTTTCATAAAAATAGACAAATGCTACATCTTATAATCAGACAAACCATAATGTGCTTTAAACTCATATTTAGATATTATGTATTTTAGTATGACATATTTGCAGGACTCAGTGCGCATATATCCTGGAAAAGTGCACTAAAGCATGTCAATGTACATACTCTGATGAAAAGAAGTGGTGCTTGCCAAAAAGGTGCACAACAATGTGCTTATCTAAGGGAAAAGGCAAACATGCTCACTACAACAAGATATGGTACGAGACAAGAAAGATAAGCAGGTTGCTTTATCTTATTAGAGTAACTGGTTGGTGAAAGACATTTAATGTTGCATTTAATGCCCCCACAGACACTTTTTCACAAAGGAAGATTAGACAAACAAAGCTCTCAAAGACACTTCAACAGATACTTTTGGAGAACCTTATAAATACCTGTGAAGACCTGTACAAGATGGAGAATTGAATTGTTGAAGCCTTAGAACCCTATCTTAATTTTCTTAAGCCTTTCTTGCTCTGATTCTTCTTGAGCTATATTGTACAAAGTGTATAAAAGACACTAAGAACATAGACTAGAGCTTCACCTTGTATATCTGTCTAATAAGACGAAGACTAGTCAATGAGCTTTACTTAATGTTTTAAAACTCGAACCAATCATCAACTCGGTTAGGGCACTAGGTCATTGAGTTAATGGTCGAACCAGAGGGTCACTAATTGAATCGCATTATCTGGTTTGTTTTAAAAATTTTGAAAATATTCATGATGTAAGGACCCTCTGTCACTACAGTACCACTTATTACTTCATACATTACTAAGATGTTCAAAAATAAATAATCAACATGTTATTATAATCTCATCCATACCATAAGGTATATATGTATATATAAGATATGAAACAATATAATATACAGGCCAAGTTATACAATATCCAGGGACAGGGATACATTTCTTTTCATACTCGACTACCAAAACATCTTCAAATTCTAATACATTTTGGTAGTACCGGGATGCAAACTCAACTTACTTTTGTGACCTTCTTTTAAGATAAACTTCTTCAATTCAAAATCCCGTGGCACACATACTTTGTCTTTAAACCTTAAAACACTATCTATACCCAGGCTGAGATCTAACGCCTTATTAGTGCTCAACAATTCCTTAGTCCTACAAAGACTAAGATCCACTGATTGCTTCTCCTTAACCATCTGTAAGAAGTCACTAGCCATGGTAATCATACCACAATTGATACGATCAGATGATAACTCCACGTAGAGGTTTAGGTCTCGAAACTTCTCTACTAGCTCTAACTCCTTCACCATTAAGGCTGATATGTGCATTATCATTTTACTTAAAGCATCGATCATCACATTTTCCTTACCACAATGGTACATTAACTAGAAATCAAAATCTTTCAAATACTCCATCCATCATCTCTGTCTCATGTTTAGCTCCTTTTGATCAAACAAGTACTTCAAGCTCTTGTGATCAATGAACACATCAAACTTTACTCCATAAAAGTAATGCCTCCATATCTTTAAGGCAAACACTGTCGCGACCAACTCAAGATCATGAGTAGGATAGTTCCTTTCTTGATTCTTCAACTGCCTCGACACATAAGCTACAACCTTCCTATGCTACATCAACATTCACCCCAATCCTTGATGAGAAGCATCACATTAAACCTCAAAAGACTCACTAGGATCAGGCAACATTAAGACAGGAGAAGTAGTCAACCTCTTCTTCAACTCTAGGTTGGGTCTACTTTCATTAAGGAGGTACAACTTGATTTGATCCAAACAAAAGGGTCGACAAAACTTTACAACCAAGGTATACCTAGCAAAAAGATAGCCTACCTTCACACCACAACAAGGTGGTCATCGAGCTAGCAAACAAAAGATTTTCTTTCCAAATGAAGGAATTGGCTAGAATTTATCTTGGACATTTAAGTATTTGATCATAACTATGGGAGGAAAGATAAGATGACTAAGAAATAAAAGGAAACACCAGGGGTTTCTTCAAAATAGGTTAATGGTACAATCACAGATAAAAAATCTTAGAGGTAAACAAACAATCGATTAATCCTTTCAACATATGTATTCCAAACCAAAAAGAATCAATAAAAATTATTTTGGAATAAAGAAAATCGTTAACAAAATCCCAAAATAAATATAAAGCCAATCAAGGTAATAACTAACTTCAAAAGCAAGTTTTCATAGATAAAAGGAAATAAGGAGACAATTATGTGCGCAATAGATTTTCATGGAATAAACTAGACAAAGTTAATTTTAAAAACAACATTTCCTTCATAAGAGAGAAGTTTGTACCATACAAAAGAAATAATAACAATTAGAGCAAACATATTTTCTCTGAATAAAGAACAAGTCAATATTGAAAACAAGTTGTTATTATAAAAAGGAAACAAATAATACAAATAGGAAACTGGTTATAAGTATAATAACCTTCACAATATGAGTGCCCTAAATAATAATGGGAAATATAACCTTTAACTTTAAAAGAGAATTGTTTTATACATCACAGAAAAATAAAGATACTAAGGAAAATACGGATAAAGAATATATAGACAAGATTCACAAAACATCATTGACTAAGCAAAAAGGTGATCTTGCCTAGGTTACAGTACAAATCTAAGGATTATTAGTTTTATCACACTCCATCAAAGTTGGGTTCTCAGCTTGAGGGGTCTTGGTTTCACTTTTTTCTCGACCTACCACAAACCTCTTAGTTAAGTCATCATCGACTCTTAGGTTATTGTGCAAAGAGTTACGACAATCTCTAGCACAGTGTCCTCCTTTCTTACATATGAAACAAACTTTCTCTTTAAAAGGACAACTTGAGACATAATGCGGACCTTTGCATCTAAAACATTTCACAAGGCTCTTATGGATTGTATTCATTGGGGTATCCACCGTTGCCTTTGACACAACAGTGTGAACTCCATGTGGGCGTCGTTGACGTTGACAATTCCTTTGGGCTATTGTGCCAGGTCGCATTGAGTGCCTATTCACTCCCAAACTTGAGAGATAAACCTCACATGCAGGAAATGCACATCGCCTCTCTCCTCCCTTTGTCAATCCAGAAGCAATGGTCGATGTAGGGACTTCACTAACACATCATGGTGGCATTGCCTCAACAATTTGATAGCGAAAACCAGGAGTCATTAATGTTTCTAGAACCTATTGGTTTCCCAAAGGCATTTGTCTAGAAATCATAGTGGTCAACTGATTTATGACCATAGCCTGTTGAACCACGGTTGTAGCTAGATCATGAAGAACTTGAGCTACGTCAGTTGTCACCTTCCTGCTAGATTTATTCTTACGTTTCACCATGACCTCTAATAGTGCAAACCAATTAGGATTCCCGTAAGACAACCAACCTAATTTTAAACCATCAATCAATAGTCAGTCCCTTGAGGGAGTGGCTTCACAAAAGCACATAACAATCATTGAGTCAATGTACACCTATATGGTTAAATCAACACTTCATGCAACAATCATAGAACAAATGAAGAAAGACCATGAGTCAACCCAATCCATGAGTCCAACACATAACATCGCCTTCCACCTTTAGTGCCTAAATACGATTTTGAGTTGGCCACTCTCAAAATCACATTGTAGCCACTTCCAGTAGGTTAGGCAACATAAACAACATTTTTCCTAACCAATGGTTAGTGATCCAATACAAAACAGGTACCCCAGTAAGCCATAACCATGGTCTTTGGGAAGGAATCGACAACCAAGTCAAGCATCCCCAGTAAATCTCAATTATGAGCACACACAATGGACCTATTCCCACAAGTTCATTCCCAAAAGACACGACCAGCTTTGATACCAAAATTGTAACGACCCTCTATCGCTACAGTATCACTTACTACTTCATACATTACTAAGGTGTTCAAAAATAAATAATCAATATGCTATTATAATCTCATCTATACCATAAAGTATATATGTATATATAAGATATGAAACAATATAATATACAAGCTAAGTTATACAATATCAAGGGAGAGGCATACAAAAGAAAAATCCCTATATCTGGTCAACTATACGACATATACATCAACCACAAAAAGAAAAGAATCAAAAGAGCTTCCAGAAAAGCTCCATCCATAACTGGCCTTCTACTATCTCCACTAAGACCTTTAAGCATCAACTGTGGGAACCTGAGTCTACTAAAGCTTCAACCTCTGCTCACACGCCAAACAACGTGATCATCACAGTCATAGCAACACACGACAACAACCGACAACAAGGCAACCACAACAAAACAAACAGCAAGGCAAGGGTAAGTTTACGAAACAAAAACAAGTATATAATAAGCAATCTATATCATCAAATCATCAACATACTGATTTGGAATCCAATTCATCAAATAATGAGTTTACATACATAACAACACAACACATCATGTTTTCAACCCCTACATGTCAATGAATGAATGACACGACTCTTGACAGATTTTTACATTCTGGGTGATCAACCAGGTCTTACCCTCTACCGTGGCCTTCTAAGCACTATTCAGGGATTGCCAAAACTTTGATCAATGGATAAGCTTATGGTTGTCATAATAAGTATGTGGGTGGTGGTATATTGCAACACAAGGCCTACACTGTCTTGGCCCTCTGTGGGATTACCCATCCACTTATCCCCTAGGCCCAGCTTTTAGACCCCATTTCTTATTCAGGCATTAGGTTGGAGGCCCATCTGAGTTCCAACTCTGGTTTCCATCCACCTTACATACCCGCACATGACTTGAGGCCCACCCAACCTCAGCCAACAACATATGCATGTATGTATGATCCACAACAACAACTCAACCACAATCATTCATCAATAATAAAGAATAACCAAAAAGCTAGTTTAGAAAAGCATTTGAACATCCAATTATCTTAAAATATACATTTGACATCCATAGAAGTCAATAAAGTCATCAACAACCAACAAAAATAATAAGAAAGTAAAGAAAATTTTGTTTTTCTCTCATTGAGCGTAAATCTCGTCGCTAAGTGAGATTTCTGTCGCTAAACGAATGACTTACATAAAGTCATCAACTTTCGTCGCTAAGCGAAAAATTCGTTGCTAAGCGAAAAATTCATTGCTAAGCGAGTGACAAACTTCCAACAACCTCAAAATCCGTCACTAAGCGACATAATCCATTGTTGGGTGTGGTCTTGATTGTTTTCTTTGTAAATCAATCACCAACATCCATTTTTGACCAAATCAATTAACAACAAGCATCACAAAACAAATTTAACTACTTCTAATACCTTTCTAACCGATTACATAACAATTTTATCCACAAATCTCAAATCCCCTTTCTAAAACCCATTTTGTGTCAAAACCCACATACACAAAGTATTCACAGAAATCAATTGATTCCAAAGCATTAAATCGACATATCAACAACCACAAAACACAAATCAAATAGTAGTAAGCTTCCCTTACCTTTAAAAACTTCCAAATCTGGATTTAGGTTCCTTGAGAATCCGGTGTCTTAAGCCAAATCTTCCACAGATTGACTCCCTCTCTCACCACAAACACTAAACCAAGCCTGGAATCCCTTCACCGCACTTAATAGCTTGAGAAATCTAGAGAGAGATAGAGAGAAATGAAGAGAAGAGAGAGAATGAGAATGAGAGAACTTCCTGTCCTTTCTTCCTTTTATACTTGGACCTCCCGGAGCTCTCACATGGACTTTGGGTTATCTAAGATTCATAACTCATCAAACCATTCCCCATAACCCGTAATTGGTCTAACTCAATTGTTTTCCCTCAAAAACCCAAAATCACTCCAACAACACACTCAAATTGGCTCAAGTACATATCTCAAGTTTCCTAAATTCAAACCCGAATTTCAAACAAACAACACACAACCATCATTACATACAACAAACCATACATAACAATAATTTATTTATTTCTTTTAATTAACTATATTACATATCTAATTTCTACTTTTTAATTATCAAAACATAAAATCATGCATTAGGAAAAATAGGGTGTTACAACTCACACCCATCATCACATACAACAAATCATACATAACAACAATTCATTTATTTTTTTAATTAACTAGATTACATATCTAATTTTCACTTTTTAATTATCAAAACATTAAATCATGCATTAGGAAAAACAGGGTATTACACATGACATATAAATTTCATACTTATAAAATTTATTAAATTAAATTTCACTGGTGATGTGTAGCCTATAAATAAATAAAAAAATTAACAATGACATTTGAGATGAGGGTGAAGGAAGGGAGGACTGAAGATTATGCATTCAAGTCAAACAAACAAGAGCAAGTGAAAAAGCGAGGGCAGTTGTGCGATCAACATGAGAGACATTTATGTCGTATACGTACGTGCATTTGGATTTCAAATTTACAATTTAGTTGATTATTAATTTATTTTCATTTCACATATGGATATTTATTTTTTATAATTAAAATTTATAGTAATTAAATATTTTTAAATATATAAATTATATTATAAATTGAGGTTTCTATTTTTTTTCAATAGTTGTAGTTAAAATGATGTCGTTTTAGGCTTAAATTTTTTTTTAACCGGTCTGGGTCAACTCATCGGTTCACTGATTCAGCTACAAAACCCACCAAGTCACATCGGTTTATACTTGGTCAATGACATGTCTGGTTCAAGCACCGACTCAAACCAATTGCACCATCGATTCTCAATCTAATCGATCCGAGCTAATTTTTAAAGCACTGGCTTTACTCCTTACAATTTTTCAAGTGAACTTGGTTGAAGCCTAAAAAGGCTTTATAGCAAAGAATACTTGAGTTAATTGCTTGGAGAGGCAAATGAAATACTACTTGGGTTAAGCCTAAAGAGAATTGTGTGAAATAATACTTGTAACTTAGATATGTTATAGTGAAACTTAGCGGTGTGCCAAGAACTGGACGTAGTATGGGGGTTGAGATGAACCAGTATAAAAACCTTCGTGTTTATCTCTTTCCTTTTATCTTGCTTTGTTAATTGATAGTGTTTCAAAGTTTGTTTTATCATATCCTCAAAACATTTTGATATAAGGTTTTTCATATAAGTTCGTTTTAAAACAAGTTTCTTATATCATCTTAAGAACAGACGAATCACAGTCTTTTGAAAAAATTTGCAAAAAAAGTTTTGAAACACAATTCAACCCTCTTTCTTGTGTTTTCATGTGTTTTACAGTTTGGTATCAGCGTTTAACCTTTAAGGGTTGAGCACTTAACAAGTGTTAGGGGACAAAGATCTACATGGCAAATCTAGAAGGACAATTTATCCTAGAAGGAGCCTCCTTGTCAAGGCTTTCAGCCTTCAATAGAGAATACTATGCTTACTGGAGAGATAGGATGATATACGTCAAGTCTACTCCCTATAACATTTGGAGGATCATCACTCATGGAGATTTATAGTCACTAAGCCTAAAAGTGAATACAATCCAGATGACTTCAACATGCTTCAACTCAACGCTAAAGCAAGGTATATTATTGCTTGTGCTTTATCTAAATATAAATATAACAAGTTTTGTAGCTACAAAATAGCCAAAGAAATGTGGGATACTATAAGCATAACACATGAAGGAACTAAAAATGTTCAGTTGACAAGAAAACAACATTGCAAAGATACTATGTTCACCATGAAGGACACTGAAACTTTTGATGAAATATTTGGGAAGTTCCAAACAATCATTAATAGTCTTCAAAGTCTTGGTGTTGAGTTTACAAAAACTCAAAACAATCTTAAGATTCTAGACAACTTTACCAAGGTGTGGGAACCAAAGGTCATAGCTATTACTGAAGCTCCGGACATGAAGACCTTGACTTTAGATGAGTTGCTTAGAGCTCTAAGAGTTCATGAAGTCTATCTTTTCAAGAGGAATATGATTAAGAGCAATGATCCTATAACCCTCAAAACTGGTGAGTCAAGCCAGAAGATAGAGGAGAAGCATAAAGCCAAGACAAAGGGAAAGGCTCTCAAAGTTTTGTTTGATGACTCTGAGAGCTCAGACGAAAGCTCCAGTGGATCTTCAGATGATGAGATCTCCTTAATGACAAAGAAATTTAAGAAGATGCTAAAAAAAAAAGGAATATTCAAGCATTCTTCCAAAAGAAAGGATAGTAGGTTCCAAAAGTAACCTAAAGAGGAAAGTAGTGAGATAATATGCTTTGAATGTAAAAAGCTTGGGCACATGAAGACTGAGTGTCGCAAGCTAAAAAAGAGATGGAACCCCAAGAAGAAAAATAAGAAAAAGAGTTTTCTAACTACTTGGGAAGATCTTTACAGTAATAGCAGCAACAACTCAGATGATGAAAAAGTAAACATTTATCTTATGGCTGATACAGATGAAACTATATCTGAGGTATATTCAAAACCCGAATCTGACTTTAGTTTGTTTAATAGCTCTACTTCTACTTTTATTGATGAAGAAAAAATGTCTTATGATACTCTTCGTGCAAACTCTCACATGATCTCTCTTAAGTATAAGAAATATAAAGAAAAATATAAAAAAGCTATTTTAGAAAATGAAAAACTCAAGAAAGATCTAGAGATGTTGGCTAAAAGTCAAGCTTCAAATCCTGATAAAACCATACTTTCATTTGAAGTTGACAAACTAAAAGAAGAAATCATTGGTCTTAAGAAGGATCTTGCTAATTATGTAGATGATTCTTTTAAACTTCATCTTATTTTAAAACATAGAAAACCTCCATTTGACAAATCTAACATAGACTATGACAAAGAAAAGGACAAGAAGCCATCTTCCTCTAAGTCTTATTCAACCTTTTGCAACTTTTGTGGAAAGGCTGGACACCCTACACATAAGTGTAACCGCAAAAGGAAACAAAGGTCAAATAAGATTGATGGAACTAGTCTAAAAGGACTAAAGAAGATTTGGATGCCAAAATCTCATATTGTTCTTGTTGCAGATATCCTTAATAGGAAGAAAGAAGGATTCATGCTGGTACTTGAACAGTGACTGTTCACAACACATGATGAGAGAATGGTTTATGTTCCTAGACCTCAAGCCACATGAAGGAACAATTTCCTTTGGAGGAAAGGAAAAAGGAAAGATCAATGGTATAGGTAAAGTTGGTAAGCTTCCTCTGACAACGTGCTTTATGTTGAAGGTCTGAAATATAACCTACTTAGCATAAGTCAATTTTGTGACATTGGGTTCATAGTCTCCTTCAACGAAGGAAAGATCAATAGTTTCCTTTGGAGGAAAGGAAAAAGGAAAGACAATGGTATAGGTAAAGTTGGTAAGCCTCCTCTTCCTACTATTGACAACATGCTTTATGTTGAAGGTCTTAAATATAACTTACTTAGGATAAGTCAATTTTATGATAGTGGGTTTATAATCTCCTTCAAGAAAGATTCTTGTATAGTCAAACAAAATGATGAGTTTGTTCTTTTTATTGTAAAAAGACATAACAATCTTTATAAAATAAAACTTGAGGATCTAAACAAACAGAATGTGGCATGTTTAATTTTCAAAGAAGATGAAAGATGAATTTGACACAAAAAGCTTAGGCATGTCAAATTGAAACATATTTCAAAATTATACAAAAAGCATATTTAATAAAAGGACTACTTGAGATTTCTTGGAAAACTCATTTTTTTTGTGAAGCATGTTAAAAAGGGAAAGAAATCAAAACATCTTTTAAGTCTAAAAATGTTGCTTCCACTTTTAGACAATTAGAATTATTACATATGGATCTGTTTAGTCCTACAAGAACCTTTAGTCTTGGTGGTAAGTATGGATTCGTCATTGTTAATAACTATACTTGATATATATGGTATACTTCCTAACCCACAAACACAAGTCTTTTAATATATCTTTGAAATATTCTACAAACAGGTTCAAAACAAAAAAGGTTTTTGTATAACTACCATAAGAAGTGACCATAGAACTAAATTTAATAATGTTGGGTTCAAATTCTTTTGTGAAAAAAATGACATTTCCCACCACTTCTCTTCACCAAGAACACTATTAAATCTACATTTTATGTAGATTTATAAAACAAGTTCACATGATTTTTTGCATTAACTCATAGAAAATTTGTGAGAAAATAGGCCATTAATGAAGGATTTCATGTGATATATATTTCTAAGCTTTCTATTTAAAATTGCATGAATTGCCTTAATTTTGTTTATTTTTTGTGACAGAAAGTTAAATGTACAAAGGAAGAAAATACATTCCATAGGCATAAGGCATAAAGGAGTATTGTATTAGTCAAAGAGAACTTAAAAAAAAAAAGCAAGAACCAAAGTTAAGAGTGCCAAAGAGGCCTATAAGCACAAGAATAGACCAAAAAGGAGATTAGAAGCGTAAAACGAAGTGGATAAAGTCGTATCCGCCCAGTGGGCAGACCTTGCTTTTGTGACACCTGCCCAGCGGGTCAGCATGCCCAGCACCAAAACGGAGCAGATTTTTTCCAAAAAAATTGCCCAACGAGTTTCCAACCATGCCGGGCAGATTTGAGGTCTAAATTCTAATTTTATTTTAATTTTCAATGGGCCTGAGTTCTGCGAGACGGACTAGGTTAAGCCTCCTTCTTTGAAATTCTAGAGATTGAGTACAAATACCAAGGAGCTTAACCTCATCTCTATTCTACTCTTTCTATTAGGTTTTGACAGAGGAAGGACTCTCCCAAAACTTCAGAGGATTCTCCCTGCATTCTAGTGAACAATGACTGAAGGTCATCCTTTTTGTTAAGGTTTACCTTTAGTTTCTAGTGATATATATTGTAATGGGTTGCTTCTCTATTGTTATGGGGAACTAATCCCTAGGCTAGGGTTGTGGTGTAGCCATGCTTGAGATAATTGAAACCCCATTTTGATTGTTAATTTTATTTTCCCTTTTCTTTCAATTGAATTGCTCTAGTGTTCTTCATTATATTGTTTGAAATTGATCACTCATTGCATGTCTTTAATCACTTAATTAATCGACAACTGTACCATAAATAATTGGTAGACCTCTTTGTTTATAATCCTTTCCTGGATTAAACCACTGCATGACCAACTAGGGGTTTAATACAGGAAAGAGTTTTTACAACCCATGACCAAAGATTGTAAAAGAACTCGGTAAAGGGATATTGTCAATTGAACTTGGAAATAAAATTAAATTTTAACTTGGGGGAAGGAAATTGAAGGTATAGGTGAACCCATAATCCTAAGTTCTTAACTCATTGAAATCCAATTTTATTTTAATTATTCTTTTTTTGCAACTCCTTGCATTTTAATTCTTTGAACTCAACTCATAAAACATGAATAACCTAGACAACGTATATAAGAATTTATTTGGAAGGTACTCCATATTAGTCCTTTGGGTATGATATCTAGACCCAAGTCCATTGTTACTATTGCAATAGGATACGCTTTAAGTGTGTTCTAGACGCATCAATTTTCTAGTGCCGTTGCTGGGGACTGATTGTGCGACATCAAGAAAGAGAAATTTCAGTTGGATTTGGCAATATTTTATTTTATTTTATTCTTATCTTATCTTATCTCATTTTATTTTATCTCATCTTTTACTCTTTTATTTTATTTTATCTTGAATTATTTTACTTTATCGTATTTTTTTTCTTATTTTATCTTATCTGTCCCTATTTTATTATTTAGAGTCTAGCTTTTCTTTTCTTTTACATCTCTTTCTTCCACTGGTTTATGTTAACCCGTTCTTAAGAGCTTGAGCTATAGTTTATTCTTGAGATCGAAAGGCATTGTCGCAAGTTAAGAAGAGAGCGGAGACCAATAGCTGGAGAAGAACCCAGAAAAATCCTCCAAGATTACTTTGCCCCTCAGATAGGGGTAACTAGCAATAGTCGCTGCCCCCACCGTGGAGGTAAACAACTTTGAGCTGAAACCTGCATTGATCTTCATGGTGCAAAACTTAGGGCAATTTGGGGGCCTACCATCTGAAGACCCCCTAGGCCATCTGAAGAAGTTCCTGAGGATTACAAACACAGTAAAATACAACGATGTCTCAATACACCAACAAGTTCCTCAAGAAGTATTTTCCTCTAGCCAAGTTCAACAAGCTACAGAAGGACATTATGAATTTTGTCCAATTCCAACAGGAGTCCTTGTTTGAGGCTTGGGAGCAATTCTAGGATTTGCTTAGGCAGTGCCCACACCACGGCTTTCCGATTGGGCAACTAATTCATATTTCTATAATGGGAATTCCACTCAAAACAAGACTAGCATTGATGCAGCTTGTGGAGGAACCGTCCTAAAGAAATCACCTGATGAGGCCTTTATTGTCATTGAAGACATGGCCTCCAACATTTACCACACTTCATCTGGAGATAGGCACATTTTGAAGAGGCTTGTGGGAGCTTATCAAGTTGAGTTTAGCACATATGTAGACCACAAACTTGATACTATTACTAAGCAGCTATACATATTTATGCAGGCACAAACTTGTATCCTATCTCCACCACCTCCCCCTCCTGTATGTGATCAGTGTGGAGTAATTAGGCATGAAGGAAAAGACTGCCAAATGAGCAATTTCTTTGCTAAAGTGGTTGAGGAAACCAATTACGTAGGCAGTTCAAGTAGGAACCAAGGAGACCCTTACTTTTCCACCTACAACCCAGCATGGAAGGACCATCCTAACTTCTCATGAGGTGGATAACAAAAGGTGTAGAATCAGAATGTTTATAGACTCCCACACATGCAGAACCAGGGTCCAACATATGAGGAGAAGAGGCCCAGCCTGTAGGATACTAGATGCAATATATGACCAATATTGATGACTGGTTCAAGTCCTTGGAGACACAGATAGCAAACTTAACTAATCTGTTATCTCAGAGGGCTCAAGGTTCTTTATCTATTCAGATAAAGCCCAACCCAAGGGAGGAGGTGAAAGCCATCACTCTTAGGAGTGGGAAAGCATTAAAGGAGATACAAAGGAAAGAGAAGCTGACACCTCCACCACAGAAAAAAGCTTGAGAGCGTAGCTGGAAGAGAAGAGAAGGGGAAGGAGGTGACTACCCCTGCTAAAGTAAGTATTCCTTTCCTTTGGAGAAGTAAGGATGAAGAAAATGTTAGGCAGTTTAATAGATTTTTAGAAGTTTCCAAAAAACTATAGATTAATATTCCATTTGCTGAAGCCATAGCTCAAATACCCAAGTATGCTAAATTTTTTAGGAAATTATTTCGGACAAAAAGAAACTTGGGGGTTTTGAGACAGTTGGCCTCAATGAGGAATGCTCTACTATTGTCCTTAAAAAGTTGCCTTCTAAGCTCAAGGACTCAGGGAAATGCACAATTCCCTGCACTATAGGCAACTTGCATGTTGAAAATGCACAGTGTGATCTGGGCACCAGTATTAATCTGATGCCCTATTCTATTTTCAAGAAACTAGGGTTGCAAGAACCCCATCTTACTAACATTTCACTCTACCTTGTAGACAGATCAATTGTTTATCCACAAAATATAATAGAAGATGTATTAGTGAAGGTGGGCAAGTTCTTCTTCCCCACAAATTTTATAATATTGGACATGGAAGAAGATGAGTACGTCCTAATAATTTTGGGGCGACCTTTCTTAAACATAGGAGGGGCATTGATTGATTTCTAGAGGAGAAAAATGACCTAGAGGCTTGAAGATGAGGAAGCGGTATTTAGAATATTTGACACCTAAAATAACCCCTCCTCCTGGACTACCTGCAAGTTGTTGCAGGCCATAGATGTGACAAAGACTTCAAAATATTTAGGGGTTGCTACAAGCCAGACACATCAGCCTCCTTGAAAATTGATTCCTACTGGGTTTCGTCAGGCTCGCGACATTAAACAAGCGCTTACAGAAAACAACCTGTGTCTTTTATTTTATTTTATTTTCTTCCATTTTGTTTTTTTTTTGTTCATTTTTTTAATACTAGTGCTTTCTCATTTGATTTGGTTGTTTAAGTACTTCTAGGGCCTGTTCTAGAGATCATAGCAGCTGTAACAACATTTTGGATTTCACTCCCATTGAAGATGAGGCTGATGGTGGTTATTAAGATAGTTATTGATGACTACCTCTAGTTGCTAGGATTGGGTTGTACTTAGACAAGTCTTTTTTTTTTTTTTCCTTTGTTACTGTTTTTCCTGCATGCTAGTCTGAATGTTTCTCGGACAAGGAAGTTCGCCGCGGAGCCTGGTGGGTGCGTAAGCCGCCGGGCAGAAATATTTTTAAGAAAATGTTGAACTGCCTCGGCGCCGGGCGAGCGGCACTTCCCGCTGGGCGGACATGCGCTGAGAAATTCATCACAGACCGCTGGGCGGCTACGAATCCCCGCTGGGCGAGCACGCGCACGACGCAAATAAAAAAAAAAACCCGCCGGGCGGCCAGATGACCACGACGGGCGGGTTCCTGCAGAAAAAAAAAAACAATTGGCCAGCGGCCATGGGGCTTCAAACCCCTTTCACTTTCAATTTTTCACTTTTCTCTCAACCTTTTTGACCTAACTCTTTCTCTTTTTCAATTTCTTCAACCCACATCTCTAAGTGTTCTATTTCTCCTTTGAAAGTATGAATTTCTCTTTCATTTACTCTAATTATCTACATTTGAGGTTGTGTTCTTCTTTCTCTTATTTTTATTTTGTCATTGTTTTTCATGTCTTTTGGTTGTATTAAACCAATTGTTTACATTTGAGGTTGTGTTCTTCTTTCTCCTACTATACTGAACCATTTTCTGTGTTGATGTGATGACTAGTGTGACATCTTTGCTTCATCTCTTATTTTATTATCACTATTGACTGTTTGCGTACTATTGTATGTTTTATAAATTTAGTTGTCACTATACTTTATATGTCACTCACAATTTAATGCATATGACTCTTTAGAACATTGTCTGTTAATACTTGCTAGTCTTGAATCTACCTGTACTTCATGGTTTCTTTACTCTTATCCTTGTGTGAGAATTGAGTCTAAACAGACAATTTTATTCAATGCATTTTCTTCTTTGCATGTTGTTTGCTTCAGAATTTGACTTGATTCTTATTTTTGTTGTTGGATTCGTTCACACACATATGATAAAGACACATTTCTTCTTTTTGAGTCAGGGCCAAATATTAGCTACCTTGCATAATTACCCTTTGCTAGCCCCCTTGAACCTTATTCCATTTTTTCTTTGAATTACCTCTTTACAAGCTTAAAAGTGAAGAACAATTTTGTCCCTCTTGATTGCAATTAAGGGATCTGCTCATACATACTACTTGTGACTGGATTCTAAGTTTGGGGTTGCTTGAGGACAAACAACGACTTAAGTTTGGAGATGGTACAGTAACATTAAACATTTCTTCTTACAAATTTGTATAGTTAAAAAAGATAGAAAGAAAGAGGAAAAAGTTGAAAAAAGAGAAAAGAAAAAAAAGAGAAGTACAATTTTTTTTACATTTATGTTTTCTATTACTGTAAATAAATGGGGTTAAAAAATTGTCAAGCACAAAATATTAATGCCAAAGGATAAATAATAATGATGAAATGACTGTGATGATGCTTATGATAATCTCTTAATTTCAATTATTTAGTCTAGTTCCAAATATTTTTTCCCACCAGTGACCTTAGCCCTATTACAACTTGGAAAGACCTCTTGAGTGTGTGCACTTGTTTTGTAATATTAATCTTAGACTCTTGTCAAGCATATGGTAGGAATAACATGTGATGATGTTGAGTGTAAACAGAACCCAAATTTTGGTGAATTGAGTGAAAACACTTAATCCTGAGGAGAGTAAAGCAGGTAGAGAGTGCAAGCAGAGAATTTACTATCTTGTGTTAACCTGTTTGTTCTTGGAAGGGATTGTAACTCTTAAGATTGAGTTGGCTAAATATGACTCTTAAGATTGAGTTGGCTAAGTATATGTATAAGACTGTTTTGAAAGAAAGGGTAACTGTCAATTATGTTTGATTGAAAATGTATTTGAGTTGAAGCTGAAGGATATGCTCCAACCCTTTTGTGCAAATTATTTTTTGCTTGAGAACAAGCAAAATCTTAAGTTTAGGGTTGTGATAAATCTACATAAAATGTAGATTTATAGAGCAAGTTTACATGATTTTTTGCATTAGCTCGTAGAAAATAAGTTGTAAAACACAAGATAACACAAGAAAGGGGGGGGGGGTGGTTAAATTGTGTTATAGCAAATTTTTGCAAAGCCTTTTCTTTCAAAGACTTGTCGTCTGAGGGATTTAAATAAAAAAGTTTTTCAAAACGTTTTGAAAGAAAGATGAAGGTTGAAAAACGAAAATGGAATGCACACAGGAGATATACTGGTTTATCTCACCCCAAAGACTACGTCCAATTCTTGGCAACAACCAAGTTCTACTAACTTATCCAAGTTACAAGTATTCTTTCCACAAGCCTCTTTAGGCTCAACCCAAGTAGTCTTTTACTTACCTCTTCAACTAATAACCCAAGTATTTTTTGAATCAAAGTCTCTTCAAGCTTCCACCAATTTCTTTGAAAAAGGTTTACTTCAAAAGTTACTTTATTGGGTTTAACGTCTTATCAGACAAATATACAAGTAAGTACATGAGAATCCTTTTTTTATAAACAAAGTCTACAGGAGAAGAGCTTTTTCATTTCTAAAGGATGTTATGATTTTCCAGCAACGACAACACGAAAGAGGTCTCTGCTTCTATTTATAGGCTTCTACAAAAGTATCCGTTGAGTGATTTGTAGGAGACGGCCTTCGTTTGATGAAGAGAGTCGTTAGAGCATTAAATGTAGCATTTAATGCCTTCTACCAACTTGTTTTATGATAAGATAAAGTAGTATGCTTATCTTTTCTATTCTTGTACTCAATCTTGTAGCAGTTGTCATGTTCGCTTTCCCGTTCTGACATCCGCACACACATTCCTTCTTTTTCGCTTAAAAAGAGCTTACTTTCCTCAAGAGTAGGTATGTAGGTTTTATAGGTTATGAGGTAGCTTATGCTCTGATTGATGTGCAGATTATTTTAAAACATTGTCATCGTCTGAAAGATTTGTTAGTTACAAAATTTATCTAATTAAAAGATAAAGATGATATTCATTTAAAAACATCAGACGATTGCTTGGGAACGAATGATCAGACGATCTCGTAAAGACATATATATATATATATTAACTGTTTGTTATTATCAAAATATTTGAGGGTTATAAATTCGTCCTTTGTCTTAACAATCTCCCCTTTTTTGGTAATGACAAACAACTATAGTTTTCAGTAAAACATTCTCATATGAAAACGCTTTTTGGCAAGTTAATTTTAATTTCAAAAGCATTTTTCATATAGGTATAATTTAGTTAAGCAGATGCAATATCGTAAGAAAATATGCCTAGACGATGTAACTGAATGAACTAGACGTAGATGATATTCATTTGCAAACACAACTAATAAAGACTTATATTCATGCTCCCCCTAAAATGATATTCGGTCTGTTTATTTATATATATTACCTCTTGTCTTTCTCCTTTCTATCTTATCTCTCCCTTTTGGCATCATCAATCAGAAGATTCAGAATCTATAGGAGTGAATGATGAGCCAAGTTCATCTTTGAACCATTTAGCCATTCAAAAGAGCAGAGCTTCTGCCCGTTTGCATTTGTGACGCTCCTTCATCATATCAACTTCAAGACACTGCACAGTTTGTTTTAACTTAGTGAAGGCTTGTGGCAGTTCTAAAGGGTTTGGAGCAGAGACAGAGCTTGTTGCTTCTTTGGCTGATTCTTCTACAAAACATAAATTAAATACATAGGGTACAGGGGGACCACAAAACTAGAAATGGCCACAGGGTAGAGAGATTTCAAAGGTTTCGGAGGAGAAAAAGATGTAGGTTTTGGGTCGGTTTATGGATAATTGGTTTTGGGGGGTGGATGCATAAGAGGAGGGAGACGGAGAGATCTACATCTAGTGACCAACTGGACGAAGTGCAGCTTCATGGCTTAGAAGATTCTTCTCTTCTGCAGTCAGACTTAAAAAAAGTTTTAGTGCTTCAACATGGTCTTGCAACCTTTTTCGGTCTGTGCTTCTGAGAGTTGCTTTGCCTTTAAGTTGAGCCAGCTGTGCAGACGAAAGAGCTCTCTGTCTGATCATCAAGTGCCTTCGGGGGTCACGTCTGAATTTTGGTTCTTTTCCTTTCCCTATAGATAGATTCTGGCACGGATAATTTTTCTGACAACAGATACGAAAGGTGGTCCATGGCTTCATGAGGAGCCACATTCGAGTAGCCATGAGTCTAGGCGAGCCTAGCTCAAGGTCTGGACACCTTTGCTCATAGATTACATGCCGTAGAGATATTTGCATATTCTCCCACAGGAAGTTGTTCATCACCCTTCCTAACTCCCAGTTGTCATCACCAATCTGCCATTCTTCAAAATTTGGGCTATCTTCTGGACGGATGGCGAGAGGATAGGTTTTGATCATCCCATGATAGAACGGATATATAATCTTGGGCTTGTAACGGTATGTTCTACACATGATTAGATACTCCGAGTAGTTACACTTTAGCATGAAAGGGGAAGTGTGGCAAAGAATCTCGCGTTGTCTCCAGACTTCATATCCAGCAGGAAATCTTGTTCTTGTTGAGGGTGGATATATGAAGATTGGAGCGTCTGCTAAGGTATTGTACTTTTCCTTCCAGACGTAGGGAGTAATGTTGGGCTCATAAGAGAGTGCTGGGGTAGCTTCTTTTGGAATTAGAGGCAACTTCTCAACATACCCATGGCACACTAGAAATGGCCATTCTTCATTCACAATCTTAACCCACATTTGCCAGTTATTAACTTTGCCCAGTTCATAGTTAAGGATAGCTTTAAGTGTTTCTGGGTCGAAGGGGTCTGGAATCTAGTATTCCTTTGTTTTTCCAACAAGATGAGACTCAGGCTGCTCAAAGTATATAAGTTCTCATCTATTGAGTTGTTCAGACGGAGGCGTTTCTGAGCGATAGGCTTCTGGTGATGTTTCGTCTATCATAGGTGCAGCTCCTCTAGACGAAGTTCCTTCTACTTTTGGCACAAAGAGTGAAATAGCCCTTGCAGGCTTATCAATGCTGGGTATGACTGTTAAGTCTACAGAAAAACAGTTGAAGACTTGAGACAAAGAAACAGATTGTGGAACTTCCCAAAAAAGAGATCTAGGTAATCTACCTTTTAAGGTAGCAGTGATGTCATCTTGAGTCAACAGCTCTTGTGCCTCAAGCTTTGCAGGGGCTGTTTGCAGCGAGTGCTCAATCACAAATTGAAGCACTGCTTCCTCAATCTGTTCTTGATCTACCTCTGCTAGTTTCTCTTCTTCTTCTTTCTTCTTCTTCTCAGCCTGTTTTGATTCAGCTCTGGCTCTCCTGAGCTGCTTTTCCTCTTGAGCTCTAGTCTTTGGTATTGGAATCTTTTTGGATTTGGAGGGCTTTTTGGAAGGTTGGGCAGATGGAGTGGGTTCAGTAGAGGCAGGTGGTGGAGGTGCTAGTTTTGATGGAGATTCAGGAATGGTTGTGCTTGGAGTAGGAATAAAGGTGTTAATGGGAAGGTCATTGTCTGAGTCAGGTTGGGGAGTTAGTTTAGATCCTAGACGAATAGTTAAGGGCTTTTGTTTTTTGTGAGGGGAAGACGATGGTGTTTGGGGTTTGGTTATGAAGGTCATTTGATGGGTAACTTAGGTTTCTGTGGTTTAGTTTGTTTGGGTTGTGTTTGGGATGGTTGGTGTTTTGTTTATGGTGGAGGTTGAGTAGACGCAGTACCAACAGAGGGGTCAGCAGACGATCCCATTCTGAACGCAGTTCTAGCAACCTCTTCTGGTGGTTCTTCCTTGATCAATGCCAACTCTGGATGTTTGGCTACGTATCCAGAGAAGAGATGTGCAATCCTCATCTTCCTGATGATGGATACATCAATCTCAAAACCTTGCTTTAGCTTTTCCACCCCAGATTCTTTAATTCCCGCTAGACGAATGATTTCAATGAAGAGGACGGCGTAGGGAATAGGATGCTTCTACTTGCTTTGGGCACTTTCCTTCGACTTGGAGAGATAGGATCTCTAGTTATCCAAGATTAACGTAGGCAGATTTACTTTCTGACCAGTCAGCATCTTGTATATGCAAAATCTATCCTTGGAGGTTACATTATCCTTTGAGCCTTTCCTTGGCAGGATAACGTGCAGCAAGACATTGTGAATAAGTCTGCATTTAGGCTTCGTGTTTGAAGGGTATAAAAACCTCTTTAGAACATCCTTGTTCTCGGTTTGAGGCTTGGGCTTTCCATACAACGCCTTGTCAACAATCTCTGGGGTGATAACCTTCTCCCAGTCTTCAGAAAAGAGGTCACCCTCCTTTTTGCAGCCAGACATTGCTACAATGGTGTCGGTAGAGATGATGATGACTTGATTGTCGACGGTTCCAGTGATGGTTTCGTTTACTTTAGGTGCAGAAGCCCAGAAGTACGCATATGGTGCGTGGTATATGCAATTCTGTACGAACGCTTCCCATTCGACACTCTGGATGTAGGTCTGCAGAGGAAATCCTTTGTTTTCCAGCTTCTGCAGGTCAACCCACTTTCCAGCAACCTTTGGGGAATCTCTCCATGGGTACAACCTGTTTTTGGGTGATCATGAGTGTAGGTTTGAGAGAAAGGGGTTTGAGAATAAGAATAGGGGAGAGAAATTTTTTAGAGAGAGTGTAAGTAAAAGAAAGAGCGGCTATTCTGAATAAAAGATATGGTTGAAAGTATTGAAGAGACGTGCATTTATGATGACTTGATTGTGGCATGGGAGACGGCGCACATTTCATGGGTGGTTATCGAGAGTAATCATTAGGGAAAATATCAGACTAATAGATTTAAAAACTTTTCATATTCAAAGACGATTGTGCCAGTAAGATGAAACTTAAGTGATTGTTCAAGACGATGTATGTAAGATGTTTTATTTTTGTAAAACTTTCATGTGCAAATTTTCTAGAATGAAGTTAAAACGTTCTTCTGGTAAAGCTTTTGTGAAGATATCAGCCTATTGATGGTCTATATCAATGAACTTAATATCAAAGATACCTTTTTGAACATTATCACCAATAAAATGATGTCTTATTTCTATATGCTTAGCTTTAGAATGCTAAATGAGGTTTTTAGATAGATTGATCACACTAGTGTTGTCACATAACACAGGAATGTTATGTTCAAAGCTAAAGTAATCTTCAAGTTGATACTTTACCCATAGGAGTTGTGAACAACAGCTAGCAACAGATACATATTCGGCTTTAGCAGTTGATAATGCAATTGAATTTTGCTTCTTACTGGTCCAAGATATGAGACATGGTCCGATGAAGTGACATCCACCACTTGTGCTTTTTCTTTCAAGTCTATCACCAGCATAGTTTGCATCACAATATCCTACTAACCTGAAATCTTTATTTTTCTCATAGAATAAACTTAGGTTAGATATACCAACAAGATATCTAAAAATCCTTTTAACAGCTTTTAAATGAGACTCTATAGGGTTAGATTGAAATCTGGCGCATAAGCAAACGCTATGCATGATGTCTGGTCTACTAGCTGTTAAATAAAGAAAGGAGCCAATCATACCTTTGTAGACAGTCTGGTCTACTGGTTTACCTGATTCGTCCTTTGTCATGACGACAGACGGATGCATTGGTGTACTCATAGGTTTTGACTCATTCATCTTATATTTTTTAAGCAATTCTTTTGTTTATTTTTGCTGATGAATGTATATACCCTTCTCTTCTTGTTTAATTTATAGGCCAAGAAAGAATTTTAATTTTCCCATCATGCTCATCTCAAATTCACTCTACATCAAATTTGAGAAATCCTTACATAGAGATTCATTATTAGCATAAAAAATTATGTCGTCTACATAAATTTGAACTATAATGAAATCTCTGTTGGATTCCTTTCTAAAGAGAGTTATGTCTACTTTGCCTCTCATAAACCCATTTTCAATAAGAAAACTGTTCAGTCTATCAAACCAAGCACGAGGTGCTTGTTTAAGACCACATAGAGCCTTTTTAAGTTTAAAAACATGGTCTGTGAGGCTTGGATCCTCAAAACCAGGAGGTTATCTAACATAGACTTCTTCCTCAATAAAACCATTTAAAATGGCACTTTTCACATCCATTTGAAAAAGTTTAATGTTTTTATGAGTAGCAAAGGCAAGCATAATTCTAATGGCTTCTAATCTAGCAACAGGTGCAAAAGTTTCAGTGAAGTCAATACCTTCTTGTTGATTGTAGCCTTGAGCCACTAACCTTGCTTTATTTCTAATTACCTTTCCATTTTCATCGAGCTTGTTGCGGAATACCCATCTTGTTCCAATTATGCTTTTGTGCTCTAGTTTAGGGACAAGAATCCAAACATCATTTCTTGTGAATTGATGCAATTCTTCTTGCATTGCTATCACCCAGTCATCGTCTGTTAATGCTTCTTCTATCGTCTTGGGTTCAATTTCTGAGACTAGGGCACAAGATGCTTGATTCTTTAGTGACGACTGTAACACCCCAAATTTCAAGTACTAGAAATAAACCACGAGGTAGCTCTTAGTAGGATCCTTCCCATATGTTATTAGACAAAAGACGTCTTAAGAGTTATTGTTATTATATTTATTATTATTATTATTATTATTCCTATTATTATTAATATTATATTTATTGTTATTGTTCTAGCAGTTATTATTATTATTATTGTTGTTGTTGTTGTTGTTGTTATTAATATCTTAGTATTATAAATTAGTAGGAATATTATCATAGAACCCAAAAGAGTATCTAGGGCCCAATAAAGGACTAAAGCTCACTAAGCCACATACATACCTACATGTTATAAGAAGGGAATAGAGAAGGAGGGTTAGGTTTAGCTGTCACAAAATAGAAGAAGAAAGAAGTTAGAGAGAGTGAGGAGAAAAGGAAAGAAAAAGAGGAAGAGAAAGAGAAGGAATAGAAACCGGAGAACCCAAACCTTAGAACTTAGCTTTGCGTGCTACTAAAGGTGAGTGCTCTCTCCCATGTCCTTCCTTATCCTTTATGTTGTGTTGTTTATCTATTTACCTTTTTCCCTTCCTTATGCCTAAGTTTAGGGATTTGATCTATTTTGAGGGGATCGTGAGTAAATAAGGAATTTATAGATTAGATTGAACAATTATCAATGTAGAAGAGTGATTAAGAATCTAATTATTTATTTGGGAGCTTTTAGAAACCAAAAACAATAGGAAAAATAAATTAAAATTAGTACCTCGGATCCGCCCGGCGGAAATAGATAGCCGCTGGGCCACTTTTCTTCAAAAACTGGATTCCATGTTGGCGTTAAGCGCGCGGACCCGTTGGGCGGGGTGAAACATCTGCTGGGCGGGTTGGGTTCCAACGCGGGCCCGCTGGGTAGGTTTGTTGGACCGCCGGGTGGGACTTCCTTCCTGTTGGGCGAATACAACTTTTGCTATTATGCTCTTTATGCTTATGAATTCTGTTTTGCAGTTTTTAACTCATTGTTATTTGTTTCTTTTATGCCTTGTTCAGTTTATAATGTATGATTATTATTTACCTTAAAAAAAACTGAGTATATATAGAATTGTGCCAATGTTTCATGATAAGAGTCTATGAAAAGTTGTAAGCATTATATGTGACTATGCATCATAACATTTGAGTTATGTGATGAGGAAAGCATGTAGGAATCTGGCTGGCGGAGGCCATGATGGGTTGTTTAACCTTAGCCTTGGGGGTTATCCGGTTGGGAAAACTCCAATGGTCCATGCTGATCCCATGGAGCTGGGGCGTCCTGGCAAAACTGGGTAACTCTGACTAGTCACCGGGGGATATCATGCTAGTTGAGGGTGCGAAAGCCGAAGGCATCGATACCGATGACGCTTCTTATGGCCTGCATTTACTCCTAGTCTACTTTCCGAAAAGTTTAGGTTGGTACCACATGTGCATAAATAGTGGTTTAGGAACATAGCACTCATGTGTATCTTGTTGTAGTGTGATATGTTGAAGTGTGCTATATTGTAATTATGTGAATTCTGTGACCTTATTTATGAGCGATTGATGTAATGTGAACAGATGTGAAATAAATGTATGCTTGTAATTAAAATTGTGTTTGCTACCTTAAGGATAAGTGAGAGTCTAAGCCCTAGGATAATGTTATGAGGGTCTTAGTTGGATAATAATAGTTGTGAATAAGATAGAGAAAGAGTGAATCCTCACACAACGTAATAGAAAGGTATAAGACAAGTAAGAGAGAACAAAATGAGGGTATTAAGGTGAGTGTTAAGGGAGTGTCAAAAGTATTCTAGAACGTTTGTGACCTTAGACTTGACCCCTAGAGAATAACCTTAAATATACAAGGAAGGAGAGTAAAATTTAAACATGAAGGGTTTCAATACTAGAGAAGGTTTTGGGTAAGAAAGAGTTCTTAGGTTAAGAATGAGATAGTAAGATTGTATAACAATTGTGAGAATGAGAGAGGAGTTAACAGGAAACACTGATTATTGAAAGGTGTAGACTCGACCATAGGTATGGAGAATTATGAGAGACCTAGTGAGACTAAAGCCATGAGAGATAAGTGATGAAAGTTGTCTGAGTAGAAGAGTTTAACCTAGTCGTAGAACCCTTAGAGCACTCACTGAGACATTATGTCTCACACTTTTAAGTTTCCCCCTTTTCAGGATACAGGTGAAGACATGTGCAGATAGAGCTTGGAGTCAGGTGCAAGAAGACGTAGCCTAATTTATGTAATTGTGTTCTTTATATTTTGTACAACACCTTTGGGTGATAGATGAGTTTTATTAGGCATGTATGGTATTTTATTGTATCATTCTTATACGAATATAATTATATTTATGAGTCACTTTAACATGTTTCTATGTTTTTAAGTCTTTCTTTTTGTTCTTAGAAAGCTAGGCTTAGTTATGGTAATACCCCTTAGGGTGTTACAATGACCTTGTCTTGACTTCTTCAGTTCGTTCTCCAATAATCTGATCTTGAGGATGATAGGTAACGAACTTCTTGTGAGATTTCTTCGTCGAATTATCGATCTGTTGTTAAGAAGTCTCTTTTGATTCTTTTACGTCGTCTGTTCTTGTTTGATCAGACAGTCCTGTCTGTAAATATGCAAAATCTTCTTCCAAGTCTAATAGTCTTTTATCAGGGGTTAGTGTATCATTGAATTTAACATGAATAGATTCTTCTACAACAGAAGTTCTAGAGTTGAATACTCTAAATGCTTTTGATGTATCAAAATATCCAAGAAAAACACTTTTATCAACTTTAGAGTCAAATTTTCCTAATTGATCTCTAGTGTTGAGAATATAACATTCACATCTAAAAGGGTGAAAGTATAAAATGTTGGGTCTTCTGCCTCTCCACAATTCATAAAGAGTCTTTTTAATTATTAGTCTAATTAATATTCTGTTTTGAACATAATAAGCTGTATTTACAGCTTCTGCCCATAAGTACTTAGGGACTGAATTTTCACAAAGCATGGTTCTTGTCGTCTCTTGTAGAGTTCTTTTTTTCCTTTCAACTACGCCGTTTTGTTGAGGTGTTCTCGATGAGGAGAAGTTGTGGAAAATTCCATTCTTTTCACAGAAGGATTTGAACTCAGCATTTTCAAATTCAGTTCCATGGTCACTTCTAATTGCAGTAATACAAAAACCTTTTTCATTTTGAACTCATTTATAAAATATTTCATACACATTAAAAGACTCATGTTTGTGAGTTAAGAAGTAAACCCATGTGTATCTAGAATAGTCGTCAATAATGACAAAACCATACTTTTTTCCACCCAGACTAAGAGTTTTTGTTGGTCCAAACAAATCCATATGCAATAATTCTAACGGTCTGGAAGTGGAAACAACATCTTTAGATTTAAAAGAGGTTTTGATTTGTTTCCTTTTCTAACATGCTTCGCAGAGAAGATGAGTTTTCTAGGAGATCTCAAGCAATCCTTTCACTAAACTCTTTTTGTATAGTTTTGAAATATGTTTCAAATTGATATGCCCGAACTTTTTATGCCAAATCCATTTTTCATCTTCTTTGGTTATTAAGCAAGTGACATTTTGTTTGTTCAGATCTTCAAACTCAATCTTATATAGATTATGTCTTTTGGCAGTAAAAAGAATAGATTCATCATTTCTTTTGACTATGCATGATTCTTTGTTAAAGGATACGATAAACCCACTGTCACAAAATTGACTTATGCTAAGTAGATTAAATTTTAATCCTTCAACACATAAGACATTATCTATAGATGGAAGAGGAGGCTTACCAACTTTACCTATACCAATGATCTTTCCTTTTCCATTTCCACTAAATGAGATTATTCCTTCATGTGGTTTGAGGTCTAGGAACATAGACCTTTCTCCCGTTATGTGACGTGACCATCCACTGTCCAGGTACCAAAATGAATCCTTCCTTTTTCCTATTAAGGATATCTGCAATAGGAATTATTTGAGATTTTGGTACCCAAATACTTTTGGGTCCTTTTATGTTAGTACCAAAGGTCTTATTTGACCTCTGCTTCCTTTTGTGTTGACACCTTTGGAATGAGTGTCTAGATTTACCACAAAAGTTACAGAAGGTTGAATAAGATTTAGAAGACGATGATTTACCATTTTTGTCTTTTACAAATCTAATCCCAGACTTGTCAGATGGAGATTTTCTATATTTTAAATCATTTAAAGTTTTGAAGATCCGTTTACAAATTTGGTCAGATCATGTTTCAGACTAATGACCTCTTTCTTTAGTCTGTCAACTTCAGATAGAAGCATTCCCTCTCAGGATATAAGGCTAGGCTCTTATGCATTCTAGTCAGCTCTTTCTTGAGTGTTTCGTTTTCTGAAATGGCTTTTTGATATTTTTCATTATATTTTTTATACTCAAGAGCAATCATATGAGAATTAGCAAGAAGAGTGTTATATGACATATCTTCATCATCAGACTCAGATTCAGAACTATTAGACGATTGTAAGGAGTTTTTGGGAATAGAGTATACCTCAGATGTTACTGCTTTAGTGTTTGTCATGAGACAAATATTAGCCTTTTCATCGTCTAAACCGCTACTGCTGCTGTCTAGATCTTCCCAGGTGGCTAGGAGGTTTTTCTTCTTGTATCTTTTCTTTGAACTCCATTCTTTCTTTAGTTTAGGGCATTCAGCCTTAATATGTCCAGGCTTTTTGCACTCAAAGCAGATGATCTCATTATTCTCCTCATGAGGAGGCTTTCTGTATCTAGTGTCCTTCTTTCTGGAGGATTACTTAAATCTTCCTTTCATCTTGAGCATCTTTTTGAATTTTTGGGTGATGAGGGAGACCTCATCGTCTGTTGAGCAGTTGGAGCTTTCGTCTGAACTCTCAAATTCATCAGACTGAGCTTCAGAGCTTTGTTTCTGACTTTCGTCTTAGTCTTTTCGTCTCCTCTTTGATTTGATTCTCCAATTTTTAGAGCAGTAGAGTCATTATTTTTGACTTTATCTCTTTTGAAGAGATGAACTTCATGGACTCTTAGAGCTCCCAATAACTCGTCTAGAGTTAAAGTCTTCATGTCCCTTGCTTCAGTTATGGCTGTAGTTTTGGGTTCCCACACTTTTGGAAGACTGTCTAAGATCTTGAGATTATTCTGAGCCTTGGAGAACTCAACACCAAGACTCTGAAGTCCATTTAGAATTGTTTGAAATCTTCCAAACATTTCATCAATGGTTTCAGTCTCTTTCATGATGAACATCTCATAATGTCTTTGAATAGTTGTTGCTCTTTTGAGACGAACATCTTCTGTGCCTTCATGTGTTATGCATATAGCATCCCACATTTCCTTAGCAGTTCTGCAACTGCAAAATTTATTATATTCAATTTTTGATAAGGCACAAGTTATAATATACTTAGCCTTTAGATTTTGTTGTAGCATGTTGAAGTCATCTTGATTGTATTCATTTTTTGGCTTTTCTACAACAAGATCACCATATGTTATAATTCTCTAGATGCTGTAGTGAGTGGATTTGATGTACATCTCCATTCTATCTTTCTAGTAAGCATAATCTTCTCCGTTGAAGGCTGGAGGCCTTAATAGTGAGGCTCCTTCAGGAATGAACTGTCCTTCAAGGTTTGCCATGCAGATCTTTTCCTCTATCACTTGTTAAAGTGCTTAACCCTTAGAGGCTGAGCTCTGATACCAAATTGTAAAACACAAAGATAACACAAGAAAGGGGGGTTGAATTGTGTTATAGCAAATTTTCGCAAAGCCTTTTCTTTTAGAGACTTATCGTCTAAAGGATTTAAATAAAAGAGTTTTTCAAAACGTTTTGAAAAAAAGACGAAGGCTAAAAAACGAAAATGGAATGCACATAGGAGATATACTGATTCGTCTCACCCCAAAGACTACGTCCAGTTCTTGGCAACAACCAAGTTCCACTAACTTATCCAAGTTACAAATATTCTTTCCACAAGCCTCTTCAGGCTCAACCCAAGTAGTCTTTTACTTGCCTCTCCAAGTAATAACTCAAGTATTTTTTGAATCAAAGCCTCTTCAGGCTTCTACCAATTTCTTTGAAAAAAGTTTACTTTGAAAGTTACTTTACTAGGTTTAATGTCTTATTAGACGAATATACAAGTTAGTACACAAGAGAATTTTTTTTTTTACAAACAAAGTCTACAAGAGAAGAGCTTTGCGTTTCTAAAGGATGTTATGATTTTTTAGCAACGACAACATGAAAGAGGTCTCTTCTTCTATTTATAGGCTTCTCCAAAAGTATCTGTTGAGTACTTTGCAGGAGATGGCCTTCGTTTGATGAAGAGAGTCGTTAGAGCATTAAATGCAGCATTGAATGCCTTCTACCAACTTGTCATATGATAAGATAAAGCAGTCTGCTTATCTTTTCTATTCTTGTACTCAATCTTGTAGCAGTTGTCATGTCTGCTTTCCTGTTACTGCTCTCCTCGAGAGTAGGTATGTAGGTTGTATACGTTTTGAGATAGCTTACACTCTGATTGATGTGCAGATTATTTTAGAACATTGTCATTGTTTGAAAGATTTGTTAGTTACGAAATTTATCTAATCAAAAGATAAAGACAATATTCATTTTAAAACATCAGACGATTGCTTGCGAACGAATGATCAGACGATCTCGTAAAAACATATATATATATTAACTGTTTGTTATTATCAAAATATTTAAGGGTTATAAATTCGTCATTTGTCTTAACATAAATCATTAATGAAGGATTTCATGTGATGTACGTTTCTAAGCTTTCTATTTAAAATTGCATGAATTGGCTTAATTTTGTTTATTTTTTGTGAAGGAAAGTTAAATGTGCAAAGGAAGAAAATACAGTCTACAAGTATAAGTCATAAAGGAGTATTGTACTAGTCAAAGAAGACTTAAAAAAAAGCAAGAACCAAAGTGAGGAGGGCAAAAAAGGCTCACAAGCATAAGAACGGATCAAATAGGAGATTAAAAGCATAAAACGGAGTGCACGAAGTTGTATTTGCTCGACGGGCTACGACCGACCTTATTTAGTGGCACTCGCCCGGTGAGTGGTGTATCCTACTTGGCGGGTTAGCATGCCCAACGCCAAAACGAAGCGAATTTTTTTCGAAAAAACCACCCAGCGAGTTTCCAACCACATCGGACAGGTCTGAAGTCCAAAGTCCAAATTCTAATTTTATTTTAATTCTCAATGGGCTTGGGTTGTGCGAGACGGACCGGGTTAGGCCTTATTCTCTGAAATTCTAGAGATGGATTACAAATACCAAGAAGTTTAACCTCATCTCTATTCTATTCTCTCTTAGATTTTGACGGAGGAAGGACTCTCCCAAAACTTCAAAAGATTCTCCCTGCATTCCAGTGGACAGAGACTGAAGGCTATCCTTTTTGTTAAGGTTTACCTTTTGTTTTTAATGATATATATTGTAATGGGTTGCTTCTCTGTTATTATGGAGAACTAATCCCTAGGCTAGGATTGTGGTGTAGTCATGCTTAAGATAACTGAAACCCCATTTTGTTGTTAATTTTATTTCCTTTTTTCTTTTAACTGAATTGCCTTAGTGTTCTTCATTATATTATTTGAAATTAATCACTCTTTGCATGTCTTTAATCAGTTAATTAATTGGCAACTATACCGTAATTAATTGGTAGACCTCTAAGTTAATTGGGTTTAGGACGTTATATGATCAAACTGCGAACTAAGCTCTCAATCGAATTCATCTATCCTCTTTGTTCCTAATCCTTTCCTAGATTAAACCACTGCATGACCAACCAGGGGTTTAAAACAGGAAAGAGTTTTTACAACCCATGACCAAAGGTTATGAAAGAACTCGGTAGAGATATATTGGCAATTGAACTTGGAAATAAAATTACATTTTAACTTGGGGGAAGGAAATTGAAGGCATATGTGAACCCATAATCCTAGGTTCTTAACTCATTGAAATCTAATTTAATTTTAATTATTCTTTTTTTGTAACTCTTTGCATTTTAATTCTTTGAACTCAACCCATAAGACTTGAATAACGTAGACAACGTACATAGGAATTTCTCTGAAAGGTACTTCATATCAGTCATTTCTGTACGATATCTAGACTTAAGTCCATTGTTACTACTGCGATAAGGTATGCTTGTCTTTAAGTGTATTCTAGACGCATCAAACACCTCAACAAAATAGGTTAGTTAAAAAGAAAAATTGAACTCTTCAAGAGATGGCTACACAACTACATATATGACTTTTAACAACTTTTAAAAAATGTTGCAAAAATAAAAAAAATGTTAAATATTAATTTTAGTAACATTTTAACAAATATTGTATCTGAACCATGTTGCTAAATGTCATTCGTACCATTTTTTTATATCTTTAATAACATTTAATAAATATTATAATTTACTCTTTTAGTAACATTTATATGATAAATAACAACATTTATATAAAATGCAATGAAATGTTAAAAATATTGTCAAATATATTTTTTGTAACATTTTTTTAAAATGTTATCAAAAGGTATTATGCTATGGTGTAGGTCCATTTTGGTATTGTCAATCTGGATATATTCTCTATAGTATTATGAAAGTGATTAGCAAATGTAATAATCAACTTCAAGCCAGAGTTTGTCACTATAGCTTTCTAAATAAATTTTTTATGTGCCAAAGGTTTGCAGTCAAGGATTTGATACTGAGTGATTAATGTGGGTTCCATAGTTTGTAATTTCTAAGATGTCAACTATAACTATAACATCGTGTCTAAAGGGGATTATTTTGTAAACGTCACCAATCAGTTTACGAAAATCATGTCAAGATCACCTGACAGTAATAAATGAATCTCTCTACTCGTTTGAACAAATGACCCCTGGCAAACATATTGTCCCTTCCAACCAAGAGAAAATAAGACTGACTCGCACCATTAAAAAAAAAAAACAAAAGCAAATGAAACCGAGCATAGCTTTAGTCTGTCGTATCATTGTGTTATTTACAATACAGGCAAGAAGTTAGGGGATAATACAGTTTCTAGTTAGAGTAATAGTAACCATATGCTACATCTTCAAAACAAGTATAATAAACAAAACCATATCCTAATCATAGTAAAAATACCACTATCAGATAATTTACAACTCAGTAAGTAAACAAATAAACACAATCTGTCGAAAATATGAATCCTCTTCTTTGAAAACTACTTACAAATTTCAAATATTCTTTCACGTGATCAAACTAAAGAGCATAATTCAAATGAATGCTCTTCTTTATCAGCTTTGTACTGCCAGTACCTGCAACTGATCTAGAAAACTTTCAAGCTCAGGTCATCAATAAATATAATATCCAAACCATCTATGTAGGTTGAATTTTAAGTGACAGATGGATTCAACTTGGCAAGAAGAAATATAGCCTGACTACTATGCTGGTCACATCTTATATCCTTGTCACCGACAAAAGGTATTACATCGACCAATCTGTCAAATAAATTTAAAAAATACATTAATTAAATATATATTAATTGCCATTTAGAGTTATAAACACAAATAAAAAGAAATTATGCTATGTTATTTGCATATTCAGAAAGTGAAATTCTAGTAAATAAAGACAACAATGAACATATTTATAAGCTCATAGGTGAATCTTATTTCCATTAAGAAAGTCTAAAATATAATATATAATTTAAAAGTACCAATAATCATTAACATCAAAGAGATTGTCATGTAATTGATGGAATTAAATAAACAGAAATTGAGGAGCAGAAAAAAATGATAGAATATACTTCTTAACATATGGAGTTCTTAACATTTTTGTTTTAAGCCACTTTCCTATACTTGATGTTCCAAGGCCATCCTACTTATATGATTCTCATGTAAAAGGAGTTTTGGAGTTACTATTTTGAGAAATTTGGAGAGAGTTTTTTGCTTTCTTCACTTATGTTGCATCACATTGGTGAGTTTCACTCAGTAATGAACTCCAATATAGCATTTTTGCATTTCTTTTGTGGATTCAGAAAGGAAGAAAATGCATCTTAGTCTGTGTCTTTTAAAATTGCAGGTTCCTTAGGTTAATATATCCAAAATCCTAACCAACATTTTGGTTTTTGCTCCAAACAAATATCAATTTGTTTTAGGTTGGTTAAGACCTACCATGGAACTAAGAGTTTCTCATGTGCTTTTAGAAAATTAAAAACCTAGACTCCTTACTTTGGAATCATTGTTTTTTCCTTTCACCCTTCACCATAAACCACTCTTCTTATAATATGTATCAGTCAGTTTATGTAACACCTAGTTGCTTTCAAGATCGACAATTGTCCTCACAAACCAACACAAGACTTTTCAGCCATAGAGGTGTAAGTGGGTCCAACCCAACCCATGAACTCAACCAACCCGACCCAACCTAATTACATTTTTGCGGGTTGGGTTGAGTCATTGGGTTGGGTTGGGTTTCTTTCAACAAACCCAATTAGGTTTGGATTAGGTCACGGGTTAAGACATCTCAAACTCGATGAACCTGACCCAACACGACCTTTTATTATTTAATATTATATTTATTACTTTTGTATTTTTCCTATTTTCATTATTTAATAAAAAAATATTATATTTATTTAATAAAAAAATATAATTGTTTCTGTGTCCTCTATTTTTTTTTTAATTTACAAATTTTGTGTGTGACTCAATTACCCAACCCGATTAAATTTAATTGGGTTGGGTCTTAAATAAGGATAAACCTGACCCAACTCAGGCCATTTACACCTCTATTTCAACGTGCTTTATCCTTACTCACACGCTTCCTAGGAAACTTACCAAGAGGTCATCCATCCCATAATTGCTCCAAATCAAGCACGCTTAACTATGGAGTTCTTAAGTGATAGGCTATCGAAAAGTAGATATATCTTGTTGGTATAGGTAGCACTTATTAATTCCTTTAAGTTATCATCAACTGTACAGTGTCACACCTACACAGCCTTTGGATCCCTCTTATTCCAGTGTGTATTCAATCCATTCATGTGTCTCTCCTACTAGAAGCCTGCCAGAAGTCGCTCCTTGTCCGTACCTCACCTTTTTTTTGCACCGACGATCATTTCCTGCCTTCATCAGTGCCTGAGATGTTACAATTTACACTTATAAAAGGAAACTATAAATAGAGTGATTTTCCCTAGTTCACAATCTACCATCAAGCTACAATATAACACAAATCAATCAAAATCTTTTCAAGAGAATTTTACTTTTACAAACAAAAATTATTTTATATAACCCATTCTCTCCTCTGTTGGCAATAAAGGGGAAAAAAGACAATAAAATAATTTAGTGAGTCCCACATCATGCCAGGATTTTCATTCGCAAAATCTTATTTTTTAGGTTGTTCATCTTATTGTGATTGATATAGTCTGGTATATAGAATTAAAGACTAAGCAAAAGAATTATTTGGGGCATTCAAACTCATCTATTCAATAGCTCCCAGTAAACTACCACCTCATATAATGTAACACCTATTCATATTAAATACAATTCATAATAATTTAATTATTAAGTCTAAGTAAATGAAATACGTGTAAAAATTTTTCACTTTTATAATTGAAAAATTCTAAACATAATAGAATATTTAAAAATGGTAGTAAAAGATGAAAGATAAGACTGTATTTATATGTCTTAAAATTGTACATCATGGTTTAATAATACATGATAGTCATAAATTACAGAAAATCTAAAAATACATCCAAAAATAGATACTATCTAATCCAATATATACATAAAAAAAGGTCCTATACAGAGCAGTGTCAATCTATCCTATCCCTCATACAAAAAGAAAAATACTATAATATAGGTCGTCAGATCCTCACCCGTTTTAGTGTCCTCTAACTCGTACTCAACATCGCAGGGCGTTAGCATCGTCTTCAATAATCATGATCAATCATACATAGAAGAAAATAATTGAGTGAAGTGTTTTGTTTTTAAATCACTTTTGTATGTATGGTAGGAAGTCTACCATAAAACAAAGATAAAACAAAGCTGACAATAAAAGGGAACCTAGGGTTTATTCTAAGTTATATCAGACTACCCTTTGATCAAATATGGATCCATACTCCTCATTGGTGAGTAATAGTCCTCAACAGAACCGAGAAGTGACTGGGAGTACATATGCCTCATCATCATTGAGGAAAATAACAATTAGGATATCCATTGATAGATGTATACTCTCAAACCAATCATGGAATGTTGAGCAATTGTCAGGGTTTCGAGCTTGGTCAGGCGAATATTTCAGCTCGAGGGCGCTACTATAGCCATTGGGACCTTCATCACTTGATGCCTACCCCTAAGACCTCTGCAAGTGGGTCCCCACCTTCCATTCCTTAGCATACCAAATTATAACTTCTCTAGCAAGGTGTTAAGCCACTACATATTTCACTTGTTTTACATTACTCAATAATCTATCAAAGCCCCACTTCTCAAACAGAGGTTTTTCTGGTCTCATTTAATTTGAGTAGCAGTACAATCAACATTTCTGCATTATGTTGCAAAAATTGCATGATAATATTTTAACAGCCGTCAAAATTTTTGGTAGTATAACTACTTACCAAAATTTTAACAGAATAACAATTTGATAATCATAATTTAATTATCAAAATTTTAGCAGAATAATGACTTAATAACCAAAATATTATTACTAAAATTTTAGTAGAAAAATAACTTAACAATTATAATTTAATTATCTAAACTTGGGCAAAATAACAACTTAGCAATTATAATTTAGTAATCTAAATTTAAACAAAGTAACAACTTAGCAATTATAATTTAGTAATCAAAATTTGAGCAGAGTAACAATATAGTAAAAATTTAAATTCTAACATTAAATATTATAACATTATAGGAAAATATAGTAAATTGAAAGGTTTAGGGAAAAACCTTTCTTTCCAACATGCAAAGTGACAATAATTTAAAACTAACCCCACTCCCCCAATTACCTCTAAGGTAGTTGACGAAGAGGATAGAATTGTTAGTACAAAACTCATAGGAAGAGAACTTTATTAGTTAATGAAAAACTAGTAAAATTTTAGCATCAAAATAAAGTAAAAGAAATTTTTTCTAGACTAAGAAGCTTTCTAATATTTTGGCTAGCTTGGGAGAGGAAGAGGTGCTGAAAAAAGGTCCAAAAGTGTGGCTATTTATAGAGGAAGGAAGGACCTTAGGTGTCCATTTGCTTACATAAGTCATTATGCCATAATTCTTATTTTTATTTAATTTTAATTTGGTTTTAGGGACTCATACACCAAGTTAGAGTGGTGAGTCACCTAGGACTAGGTTGGACACGTGTCCCATGAGCTGTCCCAACTTTATCAATGTCGATTTTATCTATAGTTAAATTAGCCAGTACTGATAAAATTGCCTAAACTTGAAAATTAATTTTTAATATAAAAAAATGCAATTAAATGCAAAACTGGACAAATACATTATTTTTCATCAAAAATAAGTTTCTAATAATACATTTAAAATTTATTAATTTATTTCAAATATATATATATATATATATATATATATATATATATATATATATTGTATTTTTGGGCTAGAAAATTCATATTAATTCCATTTTAATTTAATAAATACCAAAATTTTTTATAAAAATTCTAAAATTAAATATTTTACCAATAAATGAACTAGGATTACCATTTTCACCATTTTTGAATGTCAAACCAATATTGGCTAACTTATCGGACACCTTGGGGCATTTTGGTCATTTTACATGAAAATTCCAGAAGATTTCCAAAATTATATTTCAATATATATGACATGATTCCAAGCTCAATTTGACAATTTAGTGTCAATTGAATCTTTTTCTTATGTCAACCCTTAATATTGAGAAATAAGGGCAAAATTGTCATTTTTAAATTTTTCCAAGCTTAGGCTCGAAAAAATCATTAAAAATCATGATCAAATAGCTCTTGAAATTCTGAGCATAATGGTGGAAATCAGAATTTTGAAATTCCTTCTCAATTTTTTAGAATTAAATCATCAAATATTAAAAAAATAGTTGAAAAAATTGAAATAAGATTGTTATATTTTTCACCATTTTTCTTTAAAAATAAAATTTTTATAATCAAATATACTTAGTATAAAATTTTCAAAATATTTGAGGTCAAAAAGTCTCTGGTTGGTTCTCATAGTCAACTTGGTATATTTTTGTTATTTTACAAAAATTATCTCAATAAATTCTTGAAAATTTTCTGAAATTATTATTAATTATTGGGTTAAATATGTTTTTGGTCCTCCAAAATTTGACCCGTTTTGGTTTTAGTCCTCAAAAAGAATTTTCCTTGAATAAAGTCCCTCAAATATTAAAAATACCCTAATTAGATCCTTGTACTAAACTTTGTTTAATTTTTCTGTTAAATGATGCCCACATTAGCATCACAGTCACTATTAATTTGCTGATGTGGCCGTCCATGTCAATTGTTATGTCCAAGTTAGATTAGTAACATACTTTTTGAATAAAATTATTACATGTTTAACCCTAAATCACAATGTTTTTTAACCCTAAAGTTAAAGTAATTACATAATTTTTTATTAAAAATTATCACTGGGCACTTCAGGTAATAAAGTACTTCACTTGGAAGTTGATGACTACTGTGACCATCATTTAACAGAAAAGTTAAGCAGAGTTTAGCACAAGAATCTAATTAGAGTATTTTTAATATTTGAGGGACTTTATTCAAGTAAATTTTTTTTAAGGACTAATACCAAAACAAGTCAATTTTTGGAGGACTAAAAACATATTTAACCGTTAATTATTTTAAGTATATTAATGACTTAAAAATAATTTTTAAACACTTCTAACTATTTTTGTCTATTAATTTTGTTATCTGATGAAATGGTCATTTTACCAATTTCCAGACTCCGTTTACTAGAAATTATTAAAAAAATCTAAACTAAGTACTATTTACTAATATGAACGCAAACAAAGGGATCAAATTTTTGAGATTTCCATCCGGTTTTCCAAAAATAAATACAGAATAATTAAGAAAATAGTTTAATAAATAAAAGTAAGGGTGTCACATATAAAAGACCCAACTAACTTACACCAAAATATATAGTACCTATGAAATATATGCTTGTCATATCTAGCACGCACGCCAATTGATACCAACATACACTAAACATAACATCAAGAGCTACATGATGATATGTCAAACCTATATCATGAAGTCTTTTTGTAGAATATGCCACACACCATATAAGGCTGATGATATATCTTGCGCATACCTTGATTCCACAAGCAAGAACCATTAACATAACATTAGCATCAAACATTAGATTAAAATACTCACCTAAAACCATAACCACTATCATCATTACCACCACCACCACCATTGTGAAGAGCTGTAAATCGAATCGAAAATTACCTCCAGCCATTGTAAACATGAAGAGCAGCAAATCACCTTGTTCTTGTTTCTTCCAAGCTCTAACTCTCATTATAGATGGTGTATCAATTTTTTTTTTTTGAGTGTAAAGTTTAGGGACCAACAACTACTATTTATAAGCATTTTACCATCAAGAATGCATTCAGTAGCCATTATCACCACAATAATGGTCATTTAAAGCCTAACCTTACAAATCCAAAATGTTTGAACCACTAAATAGAATTAAACATGATTTTAAATAATAAAACCGTTATGGTTTTAAATAATAAAATTGTTACATTCTCCCACTTGGTTCAAACACGTAACCCATTAACCTAAATGAGTCAATTGAAACCTTCCTTAAGAAATGAATATGTGAATTATCGCAAAATATTCTCAAAGGTCTAGAAATGGAATCAATAATTCTAAGCTCAAAAATGAAATTCTTAAGCCATACACTATGTGAAATAGCCTCAAAACAAGAGACGAACTCAGCTTCCATGGTAGAAGTAGCAGTTAATGTCTACTTAACACTTCTCTAGGAAATAGCTCCACCAGCCATAATGAAAATTTACCTTGATGTTGATTTGCAAGAATCAACACAGCCAACAAAGTCAGAATCTGAATAGCTTATCGCATCTAGATTGTCTGTCTGCCTATACATAAGTATGTAGTCTTTGGGTCCTTGTAGGTACCTTATTACTTTCTTTGCAACTTTCTAGTGGTCAATACCTAGATTACTTTGATATCTTCCTAACATTCCAACAGTAAATGCAATGTCAGCCCTTGTGCATACCTAAGCATACATAAGGCTCCCAACGATAGAAGCATAAGAAATGTTTTTCATTTGTTCCCACTCAAAATCATTCTTTGGGCACTGGTTCAAATTGAACCTATCACCTTTTACAATGGGAGCAACACTTAGTGAACAATCTTTTATCCAAAATCTCTCTAAAATTTTATTAATATAGGTTTCTTGTGACAGACCTAAAATACCTCGAGGTCTATCTCTATGGATCTTAATGCCAATAACATAAGATGCATCACCCATATCATTCATGTCAAAATTCTTAGAGAGAAATTGTTTCACCTCACATAGCAAACCTTTATCATTGGTTGCAAGTAAAATACCATCCACATATAAAACAAGAAAACATATTTAACTCCCACTAACCTTCTGGTATATGCATTGATCCATGGGATTTTCAACAAATCCAAATGAATAAATTATTCCATGAAACTTAAGATACCATTGACGAGAGGCTTGTTTTAAACCGTATATGGACTTCTTAAGCTTACAAACCAAATGCTCACCTTCACTAGAAAAGAAACCTTCAGGTTATTGCATATAGACTCCTTCCTCTAAATCACCATTGAGAAAGGTTATTTTCACATTCATTTGTTGCAATTCAAGGTCAAAATGTGCAACTAATACCGAGATAACGCGAAGATAATCTTTCTTTGAAACAGAAGAAAAAGTCTCCGTATAATTGATTCCTTCTATTTGAGTAAAACCTTTAGCAACAAGTCTTGCTTTGTATCTCTCAGTGTTGTCTAATGAATCTTTCTTGGTCTTAAAGACCTATTTACAGCAAATGGCCCTCACTTCATTAGGCAATTCCACAAGATCTCAGACTTCGTTGCTTTTCATGGAATTCATCTCATCTTTCATGGCATTATACCATAAATTTGACTCTCTACAACTCATGGCTTGTGTGCAATTTTTAGGATCATTTTCAGCTCCAATATTATAGTTTGATTCTTATAGATACACAACATAATCACTAGGAATAGCTAATTTTCTTATCCTAATAGATCTCCTCAATGTTGTATCAACATTTTCTTGTGGATCATGTTATTAAGCTAATTGTTCATCATTTTCAGACATTTGATGATCAACTTGATTTATTGGATTATCATCAACAATTTGTGGAATATTAGTAATTGGTTGTTCAACATCCATTTAAATTTGAGGAGCATTGTGAATAACAACCAATTTGTCACTTGATGTGGAAGGTTGAGGTGCTATATGATCATGTTCAGAAACTAAGTTCCTGGTTTGTTCATTCCCACTCATCAAGTTATTTTCAAGAAACTTGGCATTTCTTGATTCCATAATCCTACTAGTATGCGATGGACAATAAAATTTGTAACCTTTAGACCTTTCGGCATATCTAATGAAATACCCATTAATGGTCCTCGAATCTAGCTTATTCTCTTGTGGATTATAAATCCTCACCTCAGACGGACATCTCCAAACATGCAAATGTCGCAAACTCGATTTCTAACCTTTCAATAATTCAAAAGGTGTTTTTGGAATAGCCTTGGTTGGAACTTGGTTTAATATATACACAGTCATCTTTAGTGTTTAAGTCCACAAGGACCTAGGAAGATTAGAGTTGCTAAGCATACTCCTCACCATGTCCAATAATGTTCGGTTTCTTCTTTCTACAATACCATTCTGGTCTGGAAAACTAGGCATAGTGTATTAGGCAACAATCCCATGTTCTTGAAGAAACTTGGTAGAAGGACCAGGTGCTTGTCCACTCTCGGTATATCTACCATAATATTCTCCACCTCTATCTAATCTCACTCTTTGTATTTGCTTACCATATTGGTTCTCAACTTCAACCTTAAAGATTTTGCAGGCATCCAATGCTTCGTTTTTATTATGAAGCAAATAAACATACATATATTGTAAGTAATCATCTATAAAGGTGATGAAATATTTCTATCCATGCACATCCATGTCTGGACAACATATATTAATATGAATTATTTCTAATATGTTTGAATTCCTAGTGGCTCCTTTCTTAGACATATTGGTTTACTTTCCCTTAATGCAGTCCACACAAGTCACAAAGTCAGTAAAATCTAGAGTATTAAGTACTCCATCTTTCACTAATCTTTTAATCCTCTTGGTGGAGATGTGTCCTAATCTCCGATGCCATAACATAGAGGAATTCTCATTAATATTACACCGCTTAATACTAGTATGAACATGCATTGAACTATTAATGGCTTCACTTTGTAAACAAAGACAATAAAAACCATCAAATAATATACCATTCCCAACACATTCAAAATTAAAATATAAGCCAAAATATGTATCTTTAAAATTAAAGGAATATCTAAATGGTACAAGTCTTGAAACAGAAATTAAGTTTTGAGAATAACCTGGCACGTAGAAAGTCCTTTCTAATTTCAAAGTAAAGCCATTATTTAAAGTTGAAATGCAAGTTCCAATAGCCACCACATGTGAGCCTATCTTGTTTCTTGATAAGATGCTTTGCTCACTTCCCACTGGCTTTCTTAGGTTTTGCATACCCTGTAAAGAGTTTGTAACATGGATTGTTGATCTAGAATCAATCCACTAGGTGTTAATATTAACATTAGTCATAAACAAACAAATGAGATTGAATTACCTTTCTTCTCTAACCATTTCTGAAATTTATTGCAATTCTTCTTCATTTGTCCCTTCTTTTTATAGAAGAAACACCTTGCTTCCTTTTTAATATCAGCTTAAGGTGGTATTCTACCATTCCTCTTCTGGTTGGTTTGAGATTTGTCAGCTTTGACAACTTTATTCTTTCCATGAGTAGTTGTCAGCAATGCACTCTCACCCAACTCCATTACTAGCCTTTCTTCTTGAACACACATGGTTATTAACATTAATTGACCATTTATCCTTATGTGTGTTGTATAAAATCTAGAAAGGCCCATATTCCTGTGGAAGGGTGTTTAAAATGTAGTGCACCAGGAAAGACTCAGATATATCAACCTTGAGTTTCTTAAGTTGAGCTAAAATTTCACGCATTTGCATTATGTGCTCAAGCACACCTTTCACTTTGGTGAGTCGAAGAGAAGAGAACTTCATGATTAGGGTGCTTGCTAATGCCTTATCAAAAGTGACGAACTGGTCGTCAATGGCTTTGAGCAAGTCTCGGACCTTTTCATGCGGGTCGATAGAACCACATATCCTAGCTGAGATTTTAGTCTCAATAAACATTACGCTGAGTCGGTTGGATCTCTCCCACCGCTCATATAGTGCAACATCAACTGGGTTACTTTCAATAGTGATTGCAGGTGGTTCGTCTTTCCTAATAGCATAATCCATGTCCATTCGCCCCAAATGGAGGAGAATCATTTCCTTCCATATCTTATAGTTATCTCCTTTAAGTTCGAGAATGTCATATTGGATATTAGAAAAACTAGCATTTTGAGAAGCTACATAAATATCAAAAGCTTATGTAAAATTTTTGAGATGTACTAATCTAAATTGTATGTTTTACAAATGTAATCATACTGAAAAATGAATCTTGCGACATAAAAATTGCATGCGGGCTAAATTTTTAATTCAAGTAGATCCATTTGACTTTATGATAGAAATATCAATTTTTGTACTCAATTCATACTTTATGGGTACATTATGAAATTAATTGATTTTCTATTAGAATATCTATGAAAAAAAATGTCAATTATCACCGTATAATTCCTGTGGGTAAATCATAAGTAATAATATGACATTTTATCCTAATTGATTATACAAATATAACAAAAATTCCTGTGGGGAAAAAATTATTATATTTAATTATAACCAATTACAATATTATATCTGAATCTTTATGTGATCTTAAGCAACTTTATATACAATTTCAATTAATTAAAGATGTTGTGGCTAATCCATAATTAATTAAAATTATAAGGCTCACTTAGACAATAAAATTAAACTTTATGAGAAAGACCCAAATTATGTACATTAAGACATAATATAATTGCATAATTAAAACACAATATTGTGTATTAGATTTAATTTATGCACAAAATATATTTATTTCTAATTTAAAACTTCTTGTATGAAATAATCATTCAAACTAAATTGTATATATTAAAACAGGTTAAATATATTTTTAGTCCTCCAAAAATGGATCTGTTTTGATTTTAGTCCTCAGAAAAAAAATTGTTGAATAAAGTCCCTCAAATATTAAAAATATCCTAATTAGATTTTTGTACTAAACTCTGCTAAACTTTTTTGTTAAATGATAGCCTCATCAGCTTCCAAGTAATGTATTTTATTACCTGAGGTGCCCAGTGATAATTTTTAATAAAAAATTGGGTAATTACGTTTGCTTTACAGTTAAAAAAATCTGTAGTTTAGAGTTAATCATGTAATAATTTTATTCAAAAAGTATGTTATTAATTTGACCTGAACATAACAGTTGACATGAATGACTACATCAGCAAATTAATGGTGAGTGTGATGTTGATGTGACTATCATTTAATAGAAAAGTTAAATAGCTTAGTACAGAGATCTAATTAAGATATTTTTAATATTTGAGGGACTTTATTTATGGAAAAATATTTCTGAAGACTAAAATCAAAATGGATCAATTTTTAGAGGGTCAAAAACTTATTTAACCCTATTAAAACATAAATTGAGGTTCAAATCCCAAGTTCGGCGAAACAAAAAGTTTTGTTCATTTTCTTAACTAAAATATGATAACGCGTTAAAAAACAAAATGGCACTAAATGTACTATGTTACAATATTGGACATCATTTACATTATAACAGAATTTGAGTCCAATAATTTCCAAACAAAAAACCCGATTACAATCCAAACAAAAAACCCAACGGTTTCAAGTCATTTTAGACACCAAAAACAGAGTTTTAAAACATAGAAATATGAGAAAAACAATTTCTAATTATTTTTCGGGTTTAGTTTAGATTAAAACTTTTAAAACATAATATCCATATATAGAAATGAAAACACAAATCACAAACAAGGCAGAGACAATATAATGCTCTGACACCAAATATAAGAAAAACTATAAGATCTTTATGTATTTCAGATACAGGATGAAACACTAATTTAAATCTAAATGCGAAATAAATCAAATCGAAAATTACCTCCAACCATTGTAAAGATGAAGAGTTGCAAATCTCCTTGTTCTTGGTTCTTCTAAGCTCTCACTCTCACTATAGATGTTGTATCAGAAAGTTATTATTTTTTTCGAGTGTGAAGCTTGGGAGCCAACAACTGCTATTTATAAGCATTCTACCATCAAGAATGCATTCAGTCTCCATTACCACCACAATAATGATCATTTAAAGCCTGACCTTACAAGTTCAAAACGTTTGAACCACTAAATAGAATTAAACATGATTTTAAATAATAAAACTGTTATGGTTTTTGGTACGAATTGGTCCTGCAACTCATGGACTTCTCGCCCTAGTTTTATGCCCTCCCCTAGGTATCGAGCACGAGACTTATTGCCTTTGGCCATAGTGTCATACGAGGCGATCCTAGGTACCACTAAGCCGATTTTTGTTACGGATTGGTCCCGCAACTCATGGACTTCTCGGCCGAGTTTTATGCCCTCCCCTAGGTATCGAGCCCGAGACCTATAGCCTTTGGCTATAGTGTCATACGGGGTGATCCCAGGTACCACCAAGCTGATAGGTCACTCGTACTTATGGCCCTAAGTCGGCCCTACACCACTTGTTCTGGTTTCAACATCGCTAGTTTACCCTGGCTCATATTTCCATGCTATCCCGAATCAACTTCATTTCAACCCCGGATTCGTGGACGAACACGCCCAGTGGCATAGAATGCGTGTAGTTCACTCAAACTTAAACCGCCACGTGGCACCCAGCTAGAATGTGTGTAGTTCAGTCAAATGTAAACCACCACCTGGTACCCAGCTAGAATGCATGTAGTTCACTCAAACGTAAACCACCATGCGGCACCCAGCTCTCACAAAAATTTCCTTCCAACACACTATATAAAGGACTCCACACCCATTAGGTATGGACCTCTCAGGCCCTCTCATATTGATACCAACATTGACTTAAGCATTGGAGTCCTTGCAGGTGCCACCATCAGAGACGCCAACTACCACCGCGGGAGCTCACCGAAAATACGTCCTTGTGTTTACCACACAACATTGGTACCATCTGTGGGAATCACTTCCGATTCTCGTCTCTTCATTTCATTTTTCTTCATTCTCTGAAGATCGTGATGGTCAGCACAAGGAATCACAAGTCCACTATGGCGCCTTCACAGCTAGAGCCTCCGCCACCATCGCCTAAGGATGGTGCAATTGCTTTCGCCACTCCTAAGGCAACTCCCCACCCGAACGATGTTCCTGCACCCTCGGTTAACATGGCGGACGTTGCCGCATTGTTGCAGCAGCAGAGAGATGCTCTGAAGGAGCAGGAGAAGATCATCGCTGAACTCTGAGTGGAGAGAGACAACAAGAAGGTTATGGAGAATACTTATGACCACATCGAGAGATCCACCGCATGCGCTCTGAAGCCTACGCTAGAAATGCACGACGCGCACATGGCAATGAGGGTGAACAAGGAGGATGAGATGGTCCCCTTCAACCTTCCTTTTTCCCTGAGGATCTTAAGTTTACAGGTCCCGAAGCAACTACAACAGTTACCCTTTTTGGAACTGTATGACGGATCTTCTGACCCAGGCGACCACTTGTCAATGCTCGAATCGGCGATGTCATATAGAGGAGCGTCGGCCTCACTAATGTGTAGGGCGTTCCCTCTCTCGTTAAAGGGGGTGGCGTTGAAGTGGTTCCAATCTCTGGAACCAAAGTCCATAGATTCATGGATGGTGTTAAGGGAGAAATTCAAAACTGCCTTCGCGACTAGTAAAGCTAGACCAAAGACTAAGGCCGACTTGAGAAGAATTCGCTAGGGGGCGAAAGAATCGTTGAGGGAATACATCAGCAGAATCAACAAGGAGGCAAGGACGGCTGAGAATCTGCAGTCTGGAGTAGTCTTGATGCTGGTGAAGGACGGGGTGAGACTTGGCTCGCCTTTCTTCATGTTGATTGCCAAAACACCTCCAAACTCTATGGAGGAATATTTGAAGAAGGCGGAGAAATACATAAACTACGGGAACGTATTGGAGGCTGGTCAGATGAAAACGGCCAACATTTCATCATAGAAGAAGAGTGTACAAGCAAGGATCGACAAACCGCCGCGTCAGGAGGACCGGGGTATATATAAAAGAGGCTGGATGTTCGAAGAATACATGCCATTGAACACCTATAGAGCGAGAATATTGAACGAGGTACACAATGCGGAGCTTATGGAAGAGAGAATAAAACCCCGAGGCCGATAAAGAACAAGGACGCTAGGGATCAATCCAAATACTGTCGGTATCATGGGGAGACAAGGCACGACACAGACGAATGCTATCAGCTGAAGGACGCTATTGAAATGTTGATCAGGCGAAGGAGATTGGATCGCTTTGTGAAGCGAACTGGAGGTCACGACGATAGGGGACAACCCTCCTCGTCGTCAGGAAGAGAAAGATTGGGAAACCCAAGGAGAGGGCACTATCCACCTCAGAGAGAGAGATCACCGCGCCGACAGATCCCTACGAGAGGCCATTCGCTTCCCCAGCCATCGCGAAATAATGTCGAGGTGCAGGCTAAAGGTCGTCGATCACCTAGACGGCCATTGTCTCGACGACCCATCAGATCCCCTGCGCATTCACCGGCAAGAACCCACGAGATCATATATGTCATCGCAGGCGGATTCTCGGGAGGAGGACCGTCGAATAACGCAAGAAAGAGATATGCCAGAAAAGTGATGGCAAGTTCCTCTAGGGCTCGTGCTGATAGGAACCCCGCAAAGAAAAGAACGCCGCCCTTGGTGTTTGACGACACAGATTACGCCGACCTAATTCCTAATCATGACGACCCTCTTGTGGTAAATGTGTTAATGGCAAACAAGGAGGTCCATAGGTTGCTGGTTGACATTGGTAGCTCAGCCGATGTTATGTTCTACGAACTCTTTCAGAAGTTGAGGATCCCGAAGTCTGAGTTGATGCCATATAACGAAGATTTGATAGGATTGTCCATACACCGCATTACGCCAGTGGGGTACATGAAACACCACGTGACATTTGGGAGACCACCTCACACGAAAACCGTAGTCACACAGTTTATAGTGGTGGATGCCAAGTCGCCTTACAACGCGATCCTCGGCAGACCAACGTTGAATGCACTAGGAGCTGTTATCTCGATCTCATATTTGGCCGTGAAATTCGTAGGCGATGACATGGAGGTAGTCACCCTACAAGGGGACCAGAGAAAAGCAAGAGAATGCTATAAGGAATCACTAAAGGTTGACCGTAGCCCCGACATAGATCACAGACTTAACCTCGGAGAGAGCGAGGTACTTCTGACAAAGTTAGATTACGGGGATGATATAAAAGGAGACACCTGGATACCCCGTCTAGAACTGGATGGGGATTGCACCCTGGTTCAGGTAGGGATAGAGGAACATCAGGTTGTGAAAATCGGAGCCGACCTCGACAAAAAAATGAAGGAGGATATGTTGACACTTATGAAGAATAACACTGGCTTGTTCGCATGGAAGCCGGCAGATATGCCAGGAATAGACCCCAACCTCTTCTATCAACGTTTAGAGGTGGATCCCTCTATGAAACCAGTGTGTCAGAGAAAGAGAAAGATGGCCCCTGAGCGCTTAAAAGAGATTAACAGACAGGTAGAGGAGTTGCTGAAGGCGGGCTTCATCCGAGAGGTGAAGTATACCACGTGGTTGGCCAATATAGTGCTTGTGAAAAAATAGAATGGGAAATGGAGAATGTGTGTAGATTATACTGACCTGAACAAGTATTCCCCGAAGGATTCATACCCCTTACCTGACATCGACAAACTGGTTGATGGTTCGTCTGGATTTCGTTACTTGTCGTTCATGGATGCTTACTTCGGATACAACCAGATCCTTTTTATCCAGGTGATCAAGAGAAAACGGCCTTTATGACAGAGAAGGCCAATTATTGCTATAAGGTGATGTCCTTCGGACTAAAGAACGCCGGGGCCACGTATCAAAGAATGATGAACAAGGTGTTTGAAGCATAGATAGGGTGAAACCTGGAGGTATATGTTGATGACATAATCGTAAAAAGTGCTACCCCTGCAGCACACCTCTAGGATTTACAGGAGACCTTCGCTCAGTTAGAAAAGTTTAATGAGACTGAATCCCAATAAATGTGCATTTGGTGTCTCGGCTGGTAAATTCCTGGGATATATGCTATCTGAGAGAGGTATCGAGTTGAACCTAGAAAAATGTAGGGCCATACTGGAGATGAAGAGCCCTCACAGTGTGAAGGAGGTCCAGAAGCTAACAGGGCATCTGGCTGCGTCATTGATGAGGTTCATAGCCAGGTCGGCATAGAACGCTCTCCCCTTCTTCTGACTTTTAAGGAAGGGCAAACCATTTGAATGGACAGACGATTGCGAAGCAGAGTTCATAAGATTGAAAGAGATCCTATCCGTTCTGCCCCTACTCACTAAGCCTGGGATGGGCAAAGTGTTATATCTGTATTTAGTAGTGGCCGATGAAGCCGTAAGTGCCGCGCTAGTGCGAGAGACACTGGAGGGACAAAAGCTGGTGTATTTTGTAAGCAGAGCCATACAAGGAGCTGAACTGCGATATCCCAAAGTGGAGAAGGTCGTATTTGCTTTGGTGATCGCCGCCAGAAGGCTGAGACCCTACTTCTAGCTGCATCAGGTTGTAGTTAGAACGGATCAGCCAATCCGTCACATCCTACACAAGCCGGAGTTAGCCGGAAGGATGACGTCGTGGGCCATTGAGCTATCAGAATACGGGATTCAATATAAGCCAAGAACAGCATTGAAAGCCCAAACGCTAGCCGACTTTATAGCAGAATTGACACCGTCGGAATCCTCCTCCGGAGGATCGACCTAGACCCTCTTTGTGGATGGATCATCTAATGAGAAAATGAGTGGAGTCGGCATACTGTTGGAGTCTGTGGACGGCGTGGTTTTGGAACAGTCACTGACTTTTACGTTTCCCACCCCTAACAACCAAGCAGAGTATGAGGCGTGCATAGTCGGATTAGTTATGGCGGCCGACATTGGCATCGTGTTGTTGCGTGTATGTAGCAATTCGCACTTGATGATTTCGCAGATTAACGGGGTCTATCAAGCCAAAGAACCGATGTTGCAGAAGTACTTGGCAAAAGTAAAAACTCTCATTGAGAGATTTCATAAGGTGGATTTCGTCTACACTCCCCGCGAGAAGAATGTTAGGGCAGATATCCTATCGAAGTTGGCTAGCACTAAATCTTCCGGCAAAAATAGGACAGTCATCCAACAGACAATTCATGAGCCCAATCTCGTATTGGCAATCGAATCGGAGCAGAGTTGGATGACTCCTATCATCGAGTATTTGAATGAAGGTGTCGTTTCGGAAGATAAGAAATAAGCGAAAAGGTTAGAGCGATCTGCAGCTCATTTCTGCATACTGAACGACAAGCTATACCGGCGCGACTTCTCCCAACCGTTGCTTAGATGTCTGGAGAAACATGAGTCTGAATACGTGATAACCGAGATACATGAAGGAAGCTGCGGTCAACACTTGGGAGGTAGAGCGTTAGCTAAAAAGATACTCAGAGCTGGCTATTACTGGCTGACATTAGAAAATGATGCTATAGAGTTTGCCAAGAAGTGCGACAGATGCCAAAAATGTTCCGACATTCATCTCGCTCCTCCGGAAGATTTAAGCATGATCGCTTCTCCCTGGCCTTTCATATGGTGGGGGATCGACATCCTCGGCCCCTTCCCCAAAGCACCCAGTCAGGTCAAATTCTTGGTAGTAGCTATTGATTACTTCACCAAATGGATCAAAGCAGAGGCGTTCGTTACTATTACAGCAAGGAACGTGAAAAACTTTGTAATCCGGCAGATCATTTGCAGGTTCGGGATACCGGATGTCCTAGTGTCGGATAACGGCACGCAATTTACAAATAAGGGCTTCCAAAAGTTTTTGGCCAGGTTAAAGATCAAGCAACATTTCACATCGGTTGAACAGCCCCAACAAATGGACAGCGGAGGCAGCAAATCGAATTATTCTCAGATGGCTCAGGAGGCGTCTGGACGAAGCGAAAGGGTGTTGGGTTGAGCAACTACCACATGTCTTATGGGCATACTACACGACCCCCCACTCTTCCACAAGGGAGTCTCCTTTCCGCCTTACTTACGGCGTGGAAGCAATGATCCCGACGGAAATTGGAGAATCGACGTGGAGAGTGGCTAACCTAAGGCTGGAGGATAACGATAGATTGCTACGGTCAGAGCCAGACATAGCGGAAGAAAGAAGAGAAGTGGCCGCTATAAGAGAAGCTAATTTGAAAAGACGGGTCGCTGTGAGATACAACAAGAGAGTCGTACATCGCTCCTTCAAGACCGGCAATCTCGTCTTAAGGCGTGCTGACATCGGAGGAAGAAATGCTAGACAGGGGAAACTCGCTGAGAAATGGGAAGGCCCTTATAAGGTTACCTCAAAGACAGGAACGGGTGCATATACATTAGAGACACTACCCGGGGTTACCATCGCACAAACATGGAACGCAAGTAATCTCAAACAGTATTACAGTTGAGGCACGATGGTTTGCCTCCTTCATAAAGCTTAATACAAGGCTCCAGCCAAATAAAGCAAGCCATTGCGAACTATCCCGTGTACGTGGATTCGCTCCAGCCGGGGTATGAAGATCGCTAAAATTGAAGATAAAGCAAGCATTGCGAACTACCCCGCTCTAGCCGGGGTAGGAAGATCGCTAAAATTAAAGATAAAGCAGGCATTGTGAACTACCTCGTGTATGTGGATTTGCTCCAGCTGGGGTAGGAAGATCGCTAAAATTGAAGATAAAGCAAGCATTACAAACTACCCCATGTACGTGGATTCGCTCCAGTCGAGGTAGGAAGATCGCTAAAAACGAAGATAAAGTAAGGCATTGCGAACTACCCCGCTCCAGCTGGGGTAGGAAGATCGCTAAAATTGAAGATAAAGCAAGGCATTGCGAACTACCCCGTGTACGTGGATTCGCTCCAGCCAGGGTAGGAAGATCGTTAAAATTGAAGATGAAACAAGCATTGCGAACTACCCCGCTCCAGCCGGGGTAGGAAGATCACTAAAATTAAAGATAAAGCAGGCATTGCAAACTACCTCTTATACGTGGATTCGCTCCAGTCGGGGTAAGAAGATCGCTAAAATTGAAGATAAAGCAAGCATTGCAAACTACCCCGTGTATGTGGACTCGCTCCAGCCAGGGTAGGAAGATTGCTAAAAACGAAGATAAAGCAAGGCATTGCGAACTACCTCGCTCCAGCTGGGATAAGAAGATTGCTAAAAATAAAGATAAAGCAAGCATTGCGAACTACCTCATGTACGTGGATTCGCTCCAGCCGGGGTAGGAAGATCGCCAAAAATAAAGATAAAGCAAGCATTGCGAACTACCCTGTGTACGTGGATTTGCTCCACCCGGGGTAGGAAGATCGCTAAAATTGAAGATAAAGCAAGCATTGCGAACTACCCCACTCTAGTCGGGGTAGGAAGATCACTAAAATTAAAGATAAAGCAAGCATTGCAAACTATCCCATGTACGTGGATTCGCTCCAGCCAGGATAGGAAGATCACTAAAATTGAAGATAAAGCAAGCACTGCGAACTACCCTGCTCCAGCTGGGGTAGGAAGATCGCTAAAATTAAAGATAAAGCAAGCACTGCGAACTACCCTGTGTACATGGATTCACTCCAGCCGAGGTAGGAAGATCGCTAAAAACGAAGATAAAGCAAGCCATTTTGAACTACCCCGTGTACGTGGATTCGCTCCAGCCGAAGTATGAAGATCACTAAAATTGAGGATGAAGATTACAAACTTCTATCTCGTCAGATACGTACAAGGCACATCATGTACAAAAAAGGCAAAAAGTACATATAACAAATATATATATCGAAATTTATTTCAGGTATAAAAGCAAAGCAAAGCAAAAAGCGACAGCTCAACCGAGAATTGGGAACATAGGCAAAAATTGAAAACACCAGCATTTCCAGAGTCAAGATCCTCACCCAAGACCACCACCAAATTCAATATATCGAATCATTGCGCATTTAACATGCCTCAATTATCGCAAAGTTACGACGCACCTGTCCGAAAAAACGAAAAGACTTGCGAACTGTTTTGGTCCTAAATCGGCAAGACCTTCACGAGCACAATTGTCACTGGCTTGGGGGCAACACTGTTCTGGAGATTGCTCGAGCCAACCCAGTCTCTTAAGCCGACGATGCTTCTCCAGGCATCGCCGACTTGGGGGCAACTGTTCTAGAGGTCACTCATACTTATGGCCTTATGTTGGCCCCGCACCGCCTGTTTCGGTTTTAACATCACTAGTTTACCTCGGCTCATATTTCCATGCTATCCTGGATCAACTTCACTTCAACCCCGGATTCGTGGACGAACACACCCAGTGGCATAGAATGCGTATAGTTCACTCAAACGTAAACCGCCACGTGGCACCCAACGTAAACCGCCATGTGACACCCAGCTAGAATGCGTGTAGTTCACTCAAACGTAAACCACCATGCGGCACCCAGCTCTCACAAAAATTTCCCTCCAACACACTATATAAAGGACTTCACACCTATCAGGTACGGACCTCTCAAGCCCTCTCATATTGATACCAACACTGACTTAAGCATTGGAGTCCTTGCATGTGCCACCACCAGAGATGCCAACTACCACCGTAGGAGCTCACCGGAAATACGTCATTGGGTTTACCACACAACAGTTTTAAATAATAAAACTATTGCAAATGCAACAACAGCTCTCACACAAGATTGATACAAAGCTATCATGGAATTGCTGCAACAATCAAAGCTGAGTGATGTACCAACATGGCGCAATCAATCCCTTCTGCCACGAACAACACTTCATCCAATAAGATAGGTAAATTCCAAACTTCTTGGTTATTGGACGCAGGCCAAACTAATCTTATAACATTTAATCTTGATAACTTCATTCACTTCCATAGCATTAAGCCATTAAATATCAATCTTCCGGATGGTCAAAAAGTCTTAGTTTCCCTCTCAGGCACTATTCATATATCTGACAACTTGATATTATATAATGTGCTTTATATGCCAGAGTTCAAAGTCAATCTAGTGTCAGTTGCCAAATTAATAAAAACGCTACAATGTTACTTTGTCTTTCATAATGAAGTTTGTTTCATTAAGTAGATCTCTACCAAGAGGGAAGATTGGTTCAGCTGGCTTGGAGAATGGTCTATTCGTGGTCGATGGAAACTCTATGAACAAGTCAACTTTACAACAATCCTTTCCACTACTAGGAAAGTCCCATTTTCCTACGGATTTTCTTGTGAAAAAAATTCGTAGGAAGTTCTTGCAAATTTTGTTGCGGTCATATTAATTATGCGATTATTTTTTGCCAAAATAAAATTGCAGGAAATTTAGTAGGAATTTTTTTGTTTCCTGCAGATTTTTGTGCGAAATAATGTCTGTAGGAAAATTTAAATGTTACTTTAATAAACCACAGCAAAAAGTCGCAAGTAATTTTTCCTGGTCATGTTCCTGCAGCTTTACTTGCCAATTTAGATCCGCAGGAAACGTTTCTGCAGATTTAAAATTCACAGGAAATATTTCCTACAGATTTATAATTCATAGGAAATATTTCCTGCAGATTTGTATCCGCAGCGAAAGCCGCAGGTAAATCCTTCATCAGATAAACATTAATAACTATAAGAAATGAATAAAATAAAAATAAAATATATTATAAAACTAAATTTCCTAAATTGAATATATTATAAAATTATTATATAATTAAATTAATTAAACAACTTAATTCTTGTGAAATAATTAAAAGAAATTATTTAAATTATTTAAGATAAATAAAGTTAATTTTAAGTGTGAAAAGCACTAGAACATTTAAAATAATAATATTCATATTTTAAATGATTTTAATATTCTATTTACATATAATCACTTTTTTTTAATTTATTTTTAAATATAAATTATTTTTTTAATATTAACTCAAAATCTAAAATCTAATTAGACCCTTGAGACAAGAATACAATTTTTACACAATTTTTATACAATACAATTTTTAATTTTGTATAAAATAAAATTGACCAAAGTTAAAGTCAATTAAAAACACAAACCCTGCAGAGAGTGAGAGAGACGTGTTCAATGTTCATGCATTGCTATATGAAAGATAGGGCCTGAGTCCAATAAACGAAACTTGTATAAAAGAATTTATTAAATGAAATAATGTTATTATATAGGAGTTATGACTTTTAATCAATCTCCACCCTTCATATTTGTCATCCATGTTGAAAATTAGTAATTTAGTATTAATTTTTTTATGAGTCAATGTTCATTTTTAGGACACCTTGACGATAAATGAAATTTATTATTGTTTGAGAGTGATTTGGCACCTCAAACGGAGTGGATGCTTCAGGCGACAGAGGTAGCTTCGACAAGCAGTGGCACCTATTGGTTACTTGCAAAGACACTTCGATGCCTAAGTTAGTGTCTATAAGCGATGAATAATGAGGCTTAGATATGTATCTAAAGGCATGTAATGCCTATATAACAGCAAAGTGGCGGGAAAGGTGGTTAGACAGTTACTGTGGGCCTTAGGCCACGTGGCTAGGCCCAAAGGGGGTCTACAACAGTTGACCCCGAAGTCAGTGGCTCGTGTTGATATGGGCATTAACTTGTTCTTTGAGTCACGTGACTTAAGCTTTCATTGTCTAATTTGCTTTCCTCTTGCAGAATGTTAGTTTAAAATAAAAATAAATGTCGATGTTACCTGACACAAATCAGTAGATGCGTCATCTTAAGGCTCAAGGCCGAGCTAAAGATATGTGAATCATATACATCACTCCCCTGGTCGAGGTGATGATTTTTGCTTTGCTTTTTGTAATTGAAATGGATTTCAATATATATTTTATTATATATACTTTTTGCCTTCTTTGTACCTAATGAGCTTTGTACATATCCGTCATCTCGTTGAACTTTTGCTTGTTCACTTCAAACCCTGGTTGGATTAAATCCACGCACATGAGGTGATGACCTTCCTACATTATTTTTGTTGTCTCAATGAACTTTTGCTTGTTCATCTCAAAACTCCGCTGGATTAAATCCACATACACGGGGTGACAACCTTCATGCCTTAATTTTTGCTATCTCGATGAACTTTTGCTTGTTCATCTTAGACCCCTGCTAGATTAAATACTCATACATGAGGTGATAGCCTTCCGCCTCTTTTTGCTATCATGATGAACTTTTGCACTTTTATCTCAGACCTAGCTGAATTAAATCCACGTACACAAGGTCATAACCTTCCTGCCTTAATGTCGTCTCGACAAACTTTTGCTTGTTCATCTTAAACCCCAGCTGGATTAAATCCACGTACACGGGGTGATGACCTTCCTACCTTATTTTGTCGCCTCGATGAACTTTTGCTTGTTCATCTCAAACCCCGATTGGATTAAATCCACGTACACGGGGTGACGATCTTTTTGCATTTGGTCACCTTTTCTTTATTTTACCTTTTGCCTTTTTCTTTTTGACCTGCAAAACAATTGTAAATGGTTTTGTCCGTGCTACCCCTAAGGTTGGTCGTAATTCCGCCTTAAAAGGCGATATGTTGATCCTGCAATTTCTTTCAAACATAGGCAAGGCAAAGCAAACTTTATACAAAATATTTATAAGAGGAGAGCTTCTTGTGATCAAGTCGTATTTGAAGCATCGTTTTGTAGTCCCAATCACTGGACTTTCCTCCAAAAGAAATGACATGTATGCATTATGGCATAGCCTAACTCGCATGTTGGCATTGGAATCCGATATAAATATAATAAAAAGAAAATAGCATGCGCCTAACACTTATGGCATCATATGTGATGGCATATCATAATAGCATGGAATTAAAGAGATTTGATATGCATAACACTTTCATGCATGTGAGCATTATTAGATGTCATTGCTTATTGTATTATCAAAGACCATTTAAACCTTAACATAAATATCTTAAGCTTTTGTTAGCTTTACATATCATATTATTATATTATAAATTATTGAAAACTTTCATCATAAGCCTTTGCAGTCTTTGCCGAGGTGAAAAACTTAATGTGTCATGATGACATATGACGATGACATATAAGGTAACATGGATATATCCTTTGCGTGACTAATATCACTTGTGTATGCATGGTAACTTGGCACGGTGACATGACTATAAATATCATAGCATGATGACTTTGAATTTTGATAATTGTCATATAAAAGAAAAATGGAATACACATGGTACCTTGTATTTAAGCATTTATTATGCTTGAGGCATGCAATCTCGGTCGAGGTAGTACTTGATTGGAGATAAGCCAGCGTATGCTTTCATCTCGGGTTTGGATGTTAGTATTACAGTGATGACGTTGGCGAGGTATGTGAGGCATCTTTAGCAATTATGGGTTTCTGGCAAGTCAGATGACTTTGAGCCTGATATCGGTGACAAAATCAACACCTTTGCCAACCTTGATGTCGGGCTTATGCTTGCAGGGAAAGCATATCATTTATTTTGATCTCAACTGTACAGGGTGGTTGCCCGACTTCAGTGACTTGCTTGGCCCGTCCACGAAAACGGTCTGGCAACTCCAAGAACACATGTCGAAACTCGACTTACGCACAAAAGCGAAGCCGAGAAAGGTTTTGTTCGGGTTCGACGTGTCGGGTGCCGACACTGGCGAATTCGAGATACAAGCAACCAAGGTTTAAGGTGAGTTGACAGCGGCATGCACTGTTGTCTCGCTAGCCGACATGACGAGCTAGAAGACACCACCGTTGCCTCGCTTGCCGATGTGCCTCTTGTGACAAGTTAGTTTGAAGAATGAAAAATGAATGTAGTATACTTACAACGCGCATCCTGTATACAAAGTCAGATCAAGCTCATTCGCTTGACCCGATACTAGGGGCGTGTGAATGTCGGAGCTCAATCACCAGGGGTGTATCTCCAGTCATCACTAGTGTAAGTTGTTTGACGTTTGCGTACCAACGCGATTTCAATGTATATTTGCTTGTGCTTGCAAGTGAGAACTTCGACGTCGAGGGTGATCCCGATACGCACACTTAAGGAACGACGGGCTTTCCCCAACGGTACCTACTACACGTATACATGTCCGCCACCTCACAACGATTGTCGCGGTGGCGTAGTGTTGCAGAGGCTTGCAATATTCATTACTTTTGATAAGTTGTCACCTTTGTCAGACTACAGTTGTCACCTTGATAAGATGATTACGAAATAGGCATCTGCGCCATTGCCTCGCTTGCCGATGTGCCACGTGTCAGATCCCGGTCACTTGAACGAATTGGCCACAGGTTGCACGTGTAAAGCTGGTGAGCATGTCGACAAATGCACACGTCTGTCTCTTCGGGGATGATGTCTCGGCCTGTAAAAGCGGATGCAGAAGCCATCCCGGCTTTAGGACCGGATTTTAACATATCTCTGCGTGAATCAGAATTTTGCTATCCCAGCATGGTAACTGTAATAATTTTTTAATTTTAAATATAATTCATATTAGTTTAATTATTAAGTCAAGTTAATGAAAATACGAGAATTTTTTTTTAATAAATTTTTTTAAAATTTAACAGAATTTAAAAATAAAAGTAAAATAATAAAAACTACTTATACACACACACACACACACACACACACATATATATATATATATATATATCAAATTGTACATCATGGTTTAAGTAATATATTATAGTAAAAAAAAGTACATCAAAAGACATATACTACCTAGTCCAATATATACATCAAAAAGATCATATATAAAATAGTATTTATCTACCCTATCCCTCAAGAAAATATTATAAATTAGGTCTACAAATCTGGAGGAGTATCCTTTGACTCATCCTCAACATCATTAGGTGCTACTGCCATTTTTAATAATTGTGGTTAATCATACAAGGAAGAAAAACGATGGAGTGAGGTGATTTGTTCTAAAATTGTTTTCACATGTATGATAGGAATTAAAACACAATTAACAAAGGGAGCCTAAGGTTTATTTTAAGTTATACTACATTACCCTTGACTTGGTATGGATCCATACTTCCCATTAGTAAGTAATAGTTCTTAACAAAACCTGGGAAGTGACTAGGAATACATGTACCTCTTTCAACATCATCATATGGTACAGTCCTCATCATCAATGAAGAATAAATATCAGTTAGGACATCCATTGATAGAGGTATATTCTCAAACCAATCCCGGAATGCTAAGTAGTTGTCAGGGTTATCGAGCTTGGTCAAGTGAATATCCTAGCTCATGGGCGCTACCTTGGCCATTGGGACTTTCACCACTTGATGCCTACCCCTAAGACTTCCTCAAATGGGTCCCTGCCTTTCATTCTTCAGTGTACCAAACTATAGCTTCCCTGACAGGGTGTCATGCCACTATATGTCTCTTGTTTTACATTACTGACTAATTTACTGAATTCTAAATGTTCACTTTGGTCTCAAAAATTTAAACACCAGTACAATTTCTACTAATATTTCTGCCTTATATTACAGAGATTTGATCCGTACATATCATTCACATAATTCATAATTCATATTAAAACACATAATTCATAGTTCAATAAAAATAAAGAGATAAAATTAAAATAAAGATTGATAACTAGAAATAAATCATATAATGGTCAAAAATTTTCATAAAAATAATTTTTAAGCTTAGAAAAATTATTAGAATTTTATTATGAATTTTTAAAAAAATTTCAATTTTTTTTGAAATTTAGTGTTTTTAAGTAAAATGTGTTCACAGACACTTATAGAGCATAATTATAAGTACTAAATAAGCTTTAAAAATATAAAATTTTTATAGATGATCTATTAGTGTGTCTAGATCTTACTTGAATGATAAGAACTTAAACTGAAATTTCTACAGTAGTTTTCTAAAAATAAATTCATAAATAGCTCATAAAATAATTTTTGTACTTAGTTTCATATTATGAGATTTATAGTTTATTTCTTCTACTATCTAAATTTGAACAGTATAACAACTTAATAATTCTACTATAGTTGCTTGATTTTGAGCAATATAACAACTTAATAATTATACTATAATTGTCTAAAGTTGAGCAGCATAACTACTTAATAAGTGTATTTTAATTATCGAAAATTGAGCAGCATAATAACTTAGTAAAAGTTTAAATCCAATAATAAATAATATAACATTTATAAAACTTGATAAATTTAACTATTGAAAGGTTTAGGAGAAAACCTTTCTAACCAACATGCAAAGTAATTAAAATATAGAACTAACCCCACTCCCCCCATTACCTCTAGGGTAGTTGTTGAAAATGAGAAAATTGTTGGTGCACAGCTCCTAGAGTGAAAGTTTGATGAAAACTAGTAGCATTTTGGTGTATGTAAAACACAAGAATAAAACAAGAAGGGGGTTGGATTGTGTTATTAAAAAAATTTCACAAAACATTTTCAAAAAGCATTTAGTCTGAAGGACAAAAGATAAAGATTTTTAAAAGATATTTATAAAAACGAAGAAAAGCTGTAAGAAAAGAAACACAGAGATTTATACTGGTTCGTCTTACCCCAGATACTACGTCCAGTTCTTGGTAATCAACCAAGTCTCATTATAATTTAAACACGTTACAAGTATTCTTTTATCCAAGCCTCTTCAGGCTCAACCTAAGTAGTCTTTCACTTGTCTCTCCAAGCAAATATCCAAGTATTCTTTGATTCGAAGCCTCTTCAGGCTTCCACCAATTTCACAAAGAAATGGTTGAGGATAAGTTATCACATTAAGCTAGCGTCTTATCAGACAAATATATAATGAAGTTTGTAACACCCCTACTTTTGTATATTAAATTATTTTGTATATTAAAAATTGTTTTTAAGTCATCAATGTATTTAGAACAATTAATAATAATTTTAGAAAATTTTCTGGAATTTATTGAGGCAATTTTTTGTTAAATGACCAAAATACCCCTAATTAACTACGAGAGCAGACCAAAGACTTTTTGACTTTAAAGTATTTTGAAAATTTTATACTAGGTATGTTTTAATTATACAAATTTTATTTTGAAAGAGAAATAGTGAAAAATGTTACACTCTTATTTTAGCTTTTCAACTATTATTCTAATAATTGACTAGTTAATTCTGAAAAATCGGGAAGAAATTTCAAAATTTTGATTCCCACCCTTATGCTCAAGATTTCAAGAGCTATCAAGTCGTGATTTTTAATAATTTTTCTGAGTCAAAGTTCGGAAAAGTTAAAAAATGACGATTTTGTCCCTACTTCTCAACAATAAGGGCTGGCATGAGAAAAAAGATTAAACTGACATTAAAATGTCAATTTGAGCTTAGAATCATGTTATATATATTAAAATATAATTTTGAAAATTTTTTGAAAATTTTATGGAATTCCTGTGTAAAATGACTAAAATGCCCTTAAGTGTCTAATAAGCTAGCCGATATTGGTTTAACGTCCAAAGTCGGTGAAAATGGTAATTTCAATTTATTTATAGGTGAAATATTTAATTTTAGAATTTTCATAAAAATTTTGGTATTTATTAAATTAAAATAGATTTTTTATGAATTTTCTAGCTTAAGAATACAAAATAAATACATATAATTCGAAATAAATTAATAAAGATTAAAATTAATTGTCAGAAGTTTATTTTTGATAAAAAATAATATATTTGTAAATTTTTACATTTAATTTCATTTTTTTGATATTAAAAGTCAATTTTTTTAAGTTTAGGCGATTTTATCGATACCGGTTAATTTACCGGTAGACAAAATTGACATCTAGAAGGTGGACAACTAAGGGAGCACGTTCCCAACCTAGGAATAGTTGATTCACCACCCTAAATGGTGTATGTGTCCCTAAATTGGATTAAAAATAAATAAAAATTAGATTTATGACATAATAATGACATAATGGATGATGTAATGGTGGAACACCTAAGCCCCCCTCTTCCCCTATAAATACCACCATCCATGAACAAGATTTTCACCATTCCTCTCCTCCATAAGCTAGAGAGCCTCTCTCTCTAAAATCTTCTCTCTCTAGAAATTTTGCTTATTTTGTTTTTATGTTAAAATTTTACTAGTTTTCCAACAACTAGTAAAGTTATCTTTCTAGGAGCTCTGCATCAACAATTTCATCCTCTCTATCAATTTTCTTAGAGGTAATGGGGGGAGTGGGGTTGGTTCTAAATTTATTGTCACTTTGCATGTTGGTAGGAAGGGTTTTCCCGTAAACCTGTTTAGGCTTAAATTTTAGTATTGTTATTATTGTTTAAAGTTAAACTTTAATATTTACTAAGTTGTTACTCTGCCCAAATTTAGATTATTAAATTGTTACTCTACTCAAACTTAAATTATTAAATTTTACTTGCTAAGCTATTACTCTGTTCAAATTTAGAAAATCAAAATACATTTACTAAGCTATTACTCTGCTCAAATTTAGAAAATCAAAATGCATTTATTTAGTTGTTATTCTGCCAAAATTTTAGTAATTATACTATAATTGTTATATCGTTATTTTGTTAAAATTCTGGTATAGTGCAATTTTTGCAAAATAAGGCAGAAATGTTGATTATACTGGCACTCAAATTAAATGAGACCAGGGAAACCTCTATTTGAGAAATTAGGAAGTGATAAATTAGTGAGTAATGTAAAGCAAGTGACATGCAGTGACATGGCACCCTGCTAGGGAAGCCATAGTTTGGTACACTGAGGAATGAAAGGCAGAAATCCACTTGCGGAGGTCTTGGGGGTAGGCATCGAGTGGTGAAGGTCCCAATGGCTAGGGTAGCGCCCTTAAGGCGGGATATTCTCCTGACCAAACTCGAAAACCCTAACAACTGCTCAGCATTTCAGGATTGGTTTGAGAGTATACCTCTATAAATGGATATCCTAAATTGTTATTTTGTTCCTCAATGATGACGAGGACTGTACCATGTGATGGTGTTGAGAGAGGTATATGTACTCCTAGTCACTTTTCAGGTTCTATTGAGAACTATTACCCACTAATGGAAAGTATGGATCCATACCTAGTCAAGGATAGTAGGATACAACTTAGAATGAACCTTAGGATCCCTTGTATTGTCAGCTATGTTTTATCTTTGTTTTATGGTAGATTTCCTACTGTACATGTAAAAGTGATTTTAGAACAAAACATCTCACTCTATTATTTTCTTTTGTGTATGATTGATCATGATTATTGAAGATGATATTAACACCTCGTGATACTGAGTACGAGTTAGAAAACACGTCAACGGGGGAGGACTTGAAGACCTATAGTATTTTTTTTTGTATGAGAGATAGGGTAGATGAACACTGCTCTGTATAGGATCTTTTAATGTATTTTTTTAGTTTTTTTTTATTATCAAACCATGATGTACAATTTTATAATATATATGCATATACAGTTTTATCCTTCATCTTTTACTGCCGTTTTCAAATTTTGTTAAGTTTGGAATTGCTTTTAGTGGAAAAAAAATATACACGCATTTTCATTTACTTAAACTTAATAACTAAATTAATATGAATTGTATTAAATACGAATGGGTGTTATAAAGTTCAGGAAAGAGTTACACACGAAAGGTGTTTAAGATTATAGATTGAGAGAAAAGAAAATTTGCCAAGAGTTTCGTTGTTGTGACTAAGGTCTGCTCTTCTATTTATAGAGTTCTCCCAAAGTGTCCGTTGTGAGAGCTTTTAAAGACATCCTTCGTGTGGTAAAGAAAGTAGTTGTTGGAGCATTAAATGCAACATTTAATGCTTTTCACCAACCAGTCACTTTGATAAAATAAAGCAGTCTGCTTATCTAGCCTTTCTCGTACTCAATCTTGTTGCAATGGACATATTTGCTTTTCCTACTAGCATCTGTACACAAATTCCTTATTTTATGTGTAAAGTTAACTTTTATCAGAGATAGGTACGAAGGCATCTTCTTTTTCGAGATGGTACACACTTTTTCAAAACTATAGAGGTTTTCGTATGACAAAACTAAAAGATCAAAATGAATCGTCTAAAAGAGTTAGTTGTTATAAACCTTTATAAAAATGTGTGAACAGAAAATAGTAAAAACATGCAGTAATAGTGAGTGATAAGACAATTGATCATAAGACTATTTGTTATTACAAAACTAATTGAGGGTCATAAATTCGTCCTTTGTCTAAACAGTGTAAGAAAGAATTTTTATGAAGAGTGGTGGCAATGGAAGAGATTTTGGCTATCTCAATCGAGGAAGAGGATGAAGAATTCAACTTCCATGGAGGGATACTTATAGAGGAAAGGGTGGCTTATGTGTCCAAGGGAGTGAGATCATCCGTGACATCCAAATCCTATTTTTAAAATTTTTCTTTTTACTTAATTAGGGACACTTATTGCATTTAGGTGGTGAATCACTTCTTGCTAGGGCTAGAACGTGGGATACCAACTATCCCAAAGATTTTCGATATAAATTTTACCTGTAATTGGGTTAGCTGATACTGATAAAATTGCCTAAACTTGCTTAAATTAAATTTTAATATCAAAATAATTAATTTAAATATAAATCCATACAAATGTATTATTTTTCATCAAAAATAAATTTCTAAAAATAAATTTTAATTTTTTTCGAGTTATATATGCATATTTTGTATATTTTAAGCTTAGAAAATTCATATTAAATCCATTTTAATTCAATAAATGCTCAAATTTTTATGAAAATTATAAAATTACATATTTATCCTATAAATGTACTAAAAATATTATTTTCGCCATTTTTTGGATGTCAAACCAATATTGGGTTGGTTTATTTGACAACTAGGAGTATTTTGATCACTTTATACCAGAGTTTCAGAAAATTTCCTAAATTATATTTTAATACATATGACATGATTTTAAACTCAAATTGACATTTTAATGTCAATTGAATCTTTTTCTCATGTTAGCCCTTAATATTGAGAAATAACGACAAAATTGTCATTTGCTAATTTCTTCAGGCTCCGACTCGAAAAAATTATTAAAAATCAAGATTAGATAGTTTTCGACATTATGAGTTTAACTGTGCGATCAAAATTTTTAGATTCATTCTCAATTTGTCAGAATTAAATATAGAATAAATAGAAAAATAATTAATTAAGTAAAAGTAAGGGTGTTACATTGTCATTATGTGCTCGTTTGACTATTGTCTAATTGCATGAGTAGCATGCAATCTCTCCTTTAAGGTCGCTGGTTTCACCATCGTCGAAAGTCGGCATGTGTGTTCAAAGCTCACAATGGTCAAAGATGGCCAAGGTGATAGTGACAGGTGGTGCTTCGCTCTTCATAAATGTCAGTATGTACGAGCTGCTACACTTTTGATATACCAATACGGTTTTCAAGGTCTTCGGGTTTAAAAACCCTATGATTATGGGTTGGGCATAATGCTTGAGAACCCATGTTGGTGTGATCAGATTAGGAACTAATGCGCTCTGCCCAAAGCCACGTTGGTTTGATGAATAGGTCGGTAGCTCATTTACGTCCTAGCTTGACAACCTTTAACCAACAATCACACGCCGGAAGGCATTCCCCCGAGAGACGAGGTGATGGCGGCAGGACCAGTTTGCATTCTAGACCATGTGTCGGAATGACTCAATGTTGACATTCCATATTTGGATTTCAAGTGAGCGTGGCACACGACGGAGACTGGGAAAAAGAGTGATACAATCGAAGGTGGAGGTCACTTGTGTCATGTGTGAGGTACGAATTGGACCTGCAACTTCAGACAAATTTTCCACAAAGCATAGCAAGATAATGGTCAAGCAATGAATTTAGCATTCATAGGATATTATTATGAAGATTGTTGAGAAATTGACGAGAAGCATAAATCAAGTTGAAAAACAGGATCCAAAACCATTGAACTAAAACATTAATTTGAGACTTGCTTATGAGAAGGTGAAATCGCCATAAACCAAATTCCAATTCTCAAAGCGGAGTTTTCTCCTTTTCTTCATTGAAGCTTTGATCCCTATCTTATTTTCGTTCCCTTCAATCCTTAATGTGAAAGTCGAACCATTGGCCTATGACTCTGAGATGATTTTCGTCTTTGTCACAAAGACTGATTTGCCAAAGTGACGGCGACAGAGCCACGATGGCCTGCAAGTGTTCACTAAAGAGGAAGAAGGAACATCGGTTCCCACAGACGGCATCAATGTTTGAGAGTGATTTGGTACCTTGAACAGAGTGGACACTTCAGGTGGCAAAGGTAGCTCCGACAAGTGGCAGCACTTGGTGGTTGTAACACCTGAAATTTCAGGTACTAGAAAAAAACCATGAGGTAGCTCTTACTAGGACCCTTCCCATGTGTTATTAGATAAAAGACATCTTAAGAGTTATTGTTATTATATCATTTATTATTATTATTGTTCCTATCATTGTTATTACTATTTTTAATTGTTGTTATTGTAGCTGTTATTATTATTATTATTATTGTGTTATGTTGTTATTATATTTATTGTTATTATTAATATTATTATTGTTATTATTACCCCAGTGATAGAAATTAGTAGGAATATTATTCTTATAATTGTTATTATAAGAAGGGAATAGAGAAGGAGGGTTAGGTTTAGCCATCACAAAATAGAAGAAAAAAGAAGTTAGAGAGAATGAGGAGAAAAGGAAGAAGAGGAAGAGAAAGAGAAAGAATAGGAACCGAAGAACCCAAGCCCTAGAACTCAGCTTTGCGTGTCCCTATAGATGAGTGCTCTCCCCTGTGTCCTTCCTTGCCCTTTATGTTGTGCTTGTTTATCTATTTACCTTTCCCTCTCTTTATCCCTAAGTTAGGGCTTTGATGGGTTTTCAGGGAATTGTGAGTAAGTGAAGAGTTTATAGATAAGATTGACCAACTATCAAGGTAGAAGCAGTGAGTGAGAATTTAATTATTTGTTTTGGAGCATTTAGAAGCTAAAGACAATAGGAAAAAGAAATTAAAATTCGTACCTCGGATCCGCTGATGGGATTAGATAGTCGCTAGGCGAGTTTTTTTGGAAAACTGGACTCCACGCTAGTGCCGGGTGTCTGCGTTGTCCACTGGACGTGCTAGGTCCTCACCTGAATCCGCGGGGCAAGATGCACAACCTGCCAAGCGCCGGGTGGATACAACCTTGGCTATTCCATTTTTGCTCCTATGAACTCCTTTTTTACAATTTTTAACTCATTGTTGTTTCTTTTTTATGCCTTGTTGAGCTTATACTTTGTGATTGTTATTTACCTTGAGAAAACTGAGCGTGATATGAATTTGTGTTAATGTTTCATGATAAAAGCCTATGAAAAGCTGTAAGCATTGTGTAACACCCCAAATTTCAGGTACTAGAAAGAAACCACGAGGTAGCTGTTAGTATCATGTGTTATTGGATAAAAGATGCCTTAAGAGTTATTGTTATTATTATTATTATTACTATTATTATTATTATTATTATTGTTGTTGTTGTTGTTGTTGTTATTATTATTATTATTATTATTGTGTTATGCTGTTGTTATTATATTTATTGTTATTATTATTGTTATTGTTGTTATTATTATTATTGTTATTAATACCTTAGTATTAGAAATTAGTAGGAATGTTATCATAGAACCCAAAAGAGCATCTAGGGCCCAATAAGGGACTAAAGAGCACTAAGCTACATACTCACCCACATGTTATAAGAAGGGAATAGGGAAGGAGAATTAGGTTTAGCTGTCACAAAATAGAAGAAGAAAAAAGGTAGAGAAAATGAGGAGAAAAAGAAGAAGAAAAGGAAGAGAAAGAGGAGGAATAGAAACCGGAGGACCCAAGCCCTAGAACTTAGCTTTGCATGTCCCTAAAGGTGAGTGCTCTCCCCTGTGTCCTTCCTTGTCTTTTATATTGTGCTTGTTAATCTATTTACCTTCTCCCCCTCTTTATGCCTAAGTTAGGGTTTTGAAGGGATTGTGAGTGAGTGAAGAGTTTAGAGATCAAATTGACCAATTATCAAGATAGAAGAAGTGAGTGAGAATTTAATTATTTCTTGTAGAGTATTTAAAAGTTAAAGACAATAGGACAAAGAAATCAAAATTTGTACATCGGATGCCCGGCGGGGTTAGATAGCCGCTAGGCGACTTATTTTCGAAAACTGTACTCCGCGTTGGCGGAAAGTGACTACGTTGTCTGGCTGGTGCGTGGATTCATTGGGCAAGATGGGTCTTGGCGTGACCGCCGGGCAGCCCTCCTAGCCCGCTGGGCGGGCACGACCTTGGTTATTCCGTTTTTGCGCGTGTGATCTTCTTTTTGCAGTTTTTAACTCATTGTTGCTTCTTTCTTTATGCCTTGTTGAGTTTATATTGTGTGATTGTTGAGAAAACTGAGTGTGATATGAAATTGTGCCAATATCTCATGATAAAAGCTTATGAAAAGCTATAAGCATTGTATATTGTAACATTTTGTTTTTCTTAATGTATGATTAAGTGTTTTAATAACCAAAAAGTGAAAATTTGATAGGTAATCTAGGTGATTAAAAGAAATGAATGGATTGTTGTCACGTATGGTATATAGTATGTGGTGATAGTTGTGTATTGTATGTTTGAAATTCTGGTTTGAATTTAGGAAACTTAATATATGTGTTTGAGCCAATGTGGGTGTGTTGTGTGTGATTTTGGGCTTTTGAGGGAAAGCAGTTAAGTTAAACTAGTTTTGAGATAAGGGGAGTGGCTTAGTAAGATTTGGGCCTTAGTTGGCCAAAAGTCCGTGTAAGCACTTTGGAGGATCAAGTATATAAGAAGGGAGGGGAAGAACTTTCTCTTCTGACATTCTCATTCTCTCTCTTCTCTTCATCTCTGTCTATCTCTCTCTAGAATTTCTCAAGCTTGTGAGGTTGTAAAAGAGTTTTAAACTTAGTTGAGTGGTTGTGGTGAGAAAATGAGTGGTTCTTGGAAGATTTGGTTTAAGACAGTAAATTCTCAAGGAAGCTAAAAATTCAAATTCAAAGACTTTTAGAGGTAAGGGAAGCTTACTATTGCTTGATTTTGTGTTTGTGGTTGCTAATATGTCAATTTAGTGCTTTGGAATCAGTTGATTTTTGTGAATATTTTGTGTATGTGGATTTTGACACAAAATGGGTTTTAAAAAGGGGATTTGAGATTTGTGGATAAAATTGTTATGTAATCGGTTAGAAAGGTATTAGAAGTAGTTAAAATTGTTTTGTGATGCTTGTTGTTGGTTGATTTGGTAAAAAATGGGTGTTAGTGATTAATTTGTGAAGAAAACGATCGAAATTGCACCCAGTGATGGATTCTGTCGCTTAGTGACGAAAATTTTCGCTTAGTGACGAAAATGCTCATTGGAAGTCTGTCACTCGCTTAGCGACAAAAATGCTTGCTTAGCGACGGAATTCTCGCTCAGCGAGAGAGTACCAAGATTTTCTTTACTTTATAAGTATTATTGTTGTTGGTTGATGATTTTATTGACTCCTATGGATGTGAAATGTATATTTTAAGATAATTGGATTTTCAAATGGTTTTTGTTTTTCTTTATTATTATGGTGGATTTGTTTGATAAATTGTTAAGAAGTGGTAGTTGGGTGAAAGGTTGCTTAAATAGAACTTCCACTGGTTATGTTGTGTTGTTGTGGTGAGACTTCTCATAGGGAATGTGGGTCCCAGTGCTGTGTGAGAATTTTCACTAGGTATGTGTTGCTTGGATAGTACATTATCTGTTGACCATGCAATGAAGCTGGATTGGGCCTGCATGGGGTTGATGGTGACTGTTAGACCATAGATGGTGCTGAGTAGGCCACGTGGTGTGATGATGTGATATATATATATATATATATATATATTGATGAATGATTGTGGTTGAGTTGTTGTTGGGGATCACGCATACATGCATATGTTGTTGGTTGAGGTTGTGTGGGTCTCAAGACGTGTGTAGGTAGGCATGAAAGTTGGGGGTAAACGGAGCTGCGACTTAGCTTGGCCTCCAACCTAGTGCCTGGATAAGAAGTGGGGTCTGAAAGCTAGGTCTAGGGGATGTGTGGATGGGTAATCCCGCAGTGGACCAAGGCAATGTAGGCCTTGTGTCGTGGTATACCATCACCCACATTGACTTATCCTGACAACCATAAACTTATCCATTGATCAGAGTTTTGGCAATTCCTGAATAGTGCTTAGAAGGCCATGGTATGGGATAAGACCTGGCTGATCACCTAGAATGTAGAAAATCTCTCGAGAGTCGTGTCATTCATTCATTGACATGTAAGGGGTTGAAAGCATGGTATGTTGTGTTGTATGTGAACCTTTTCTTGATATATTGGATTCCAAATGAGTATGTTAATGGTTTGATGATATGAGTTGTATATTGTATGTTGGTTTTTGATATGTAAGCTTACCATTACCTTGCTGTTTTGTTTTGATATGGTTGCTGTGGTCGCTGCTGTTATTGTATCTTACTGTGACTGTGATGATCACGTCATTTTGACGTAGGAGCAGAGGGAGAGGCTTCAACAGATCCGGCTCCCCACAGTTGATGGTGGAGGATCCAGTGAGAGTTTGAAGGCCCTTTTGGTATGGATTCTTTAGGAAGATTTTTTTTATGTTTTCTTTTGTATTGGTTGTATAGTTGACCAACTGTAGAGAGTTTTGTTTTTGTATCTCTCCCTTGGGGTTATATATACATTGACTTGTATATTACATTGTCTTATGTAATATATATATATATATATTTCATAGCATTTATGGTGATGTAATGATATTTAGTGTTAATGATTGAATATCCTGAGAAAGGTATGAGGTTGTGAGTAGTACTATAATGACAGAAGGTTGCTACATATGTGACCATGCATCATAACATTTGAGTTATGTGATAAGGAAAGTATGTAAGAATCTGGCTGGTGGTGGCCGTGATGGGTTGTCTAACCCTAGCCTTGGGGATTATCTGATTGCAAAAAATCCAATGATCTATACTGATCCCATGGAGTCGAGGCGTACTAGCAAAATTAAGTAACCTTGACTAGTCGCCAGGGGATATCATACTAATTGAGGGTGCGAAAGCCAAAGGCATCTGTACCGATGATGCTTCTTATGGTCATGCATTTACTCCTAATCTACTTTTCAAAAATTTTAAGTTGGTACCATGTGTGCATGAGTAGTGGTTTAGGAACATAGCATGCATATGCATCTTGTTGTAGTGTGATATGTTGAAGTGTGTTACGTTGTAACTAGGTGAAGTCTATGTGACCTTCTTCATGAGCGATTAATGTAGTGTGTACACATGTGAAAATGTAATTGTTTCTTGTGATGAAATGTCAAAGTTATGGATATGCAATGATATTATACATGCCTATTGTTCCTGTTTCATAAAATAAAATGTGACGTATGTCTAGTTACTGGGCAAAGGATGTGAAATAAATGTATGCTTGTAACTAGGATTGTCTTGCTGCCATATGGATATGTGAAAGGATAGACCCTAGGATGGTGTTATGAGGGTTATAGTTGGATAATAATAGTTGTGATAAAGATAGAGAAAAGATGAATTTCCAAACGGTGTAATAGAAAGGTATGAGACTAGTAATAGAGAACAAAATGAGAGTATCAAGGTGAGTATTAAGAAAGTGTCAAGGGTATTTTAGAATGTCTATAGCCTTAGACTTGACCCCTAGAGACAACTTTGAATATCAAAAGGAAGAAGAGTAAAATATAAACATAAAGTATTTAAATACTAAAGAGGGTTTTGGGTAAGAAAATATAGTAATGAGGATGGATTCTTAAGTTGAGAATAAGGTAGTAAGCTTGTATAATAGTTGTGAGAATGAAAGGAGTTAACAAGAAGTATTGATTGTTAAAAGGTGTAGACTCGACCATAGGTATAAAGAATTATGAGAGACCTAGTAAGGCTAAAGCCATGAGGGATAAATGATGAAGGTTGTCCGAGTAGAAAAGTTTAACCTAGCCGTAGAACCCTTAGAGCACTCATTGAGACATTATGTCTCACTCCTTTAAATTTCCCTTTTTTTAGGATACAGGTACAAACATGTGCAGATGGAGCTTGGAGTCACGTGCAAGAAGACGTAGCCTAGTTTACGTTGTGTTTTTGTATTCTTCTTTATATTTTGTATGGCACCTTCGGGTGATAGATGAGTTGTATTAGGCATATATGCTTTTTTTTTGTATTGTTCGTATATAATATCTAATTATATTTATGAGTAGCATTTGCATGTTGTTACTACCTTTTTAAGTTTTTTCTTTTTTCTTAGAAATCTAAGCCTAGTTACAGTAATACCCTTTTGGGTGTTACATTAGTGATATCAGAGCTGGTTGATCTTTTCGACCTATGTGTTATGTGTCTTCTATGTTTCCTATGTGTATTTTGACAAATTGTTTGACATTGTTTGAGTTACATCGAGTGTTTGTGGTTATTTGTTATGCTATAAATCCTAACTGCCTTGTCATGGAATATTAAGACTGGCCACCTCAATACTTTGTGCAATGTAGGTAGGAAGAATGGTGGGTAATGTAACATCTCGAGCGCTAACGAGGGCAAGAAGTGATCGCCATTGCAAAATAGATGAGGCACGGACAAGGAGCGGTTCCTAATAAGCTTCTAGGGGGAGGGACACATGAATGAATCGAATACACACCAAAATGAGAGAGATCTAGAGGTTGTACAGGTATGAGACTATACAGTTGAGGATAGCTTAAAGGAATTAATAAGTGCTACCTATACCAACAAGATGCATCTATTTTTCGGTAGCCCACCACTTAAGAACTTCATAGTTAAGCGTGCTTGACTTGGAGCAATTCTAGGATGGTGACCTCCTGGGAAGTTTCCCAAGAAGCGTGTGAGTGAGGACAAAGCATGCTGAAAAGTCTTATGTTGGTTTGTGGGGACAGTCACTGATCCTGAAAGCGGCCAAGCGTTACGAAGTGGTATCCGAGTAGGGCCTCTCTCCCAGTACGGTGTGATTCGAGGACAAACCAAGTGAAAGCTGGTGGGCATATAACATCCCGGGTGCTAACGAGGGTGAGGAGTGATCGCCGGTGCAAAAAAGATGAGGCACAAACAAGGAGCATCTCCTAGTATTCTTCTAACTGGAGGGATGCATGAATGAATCGAATACACACCAGAATGAGAGGGATCCAGAGGCTGTGCAAGTATAAGACTGTACAATTGAGGATAGCTTAAAGGAATTAATAATTGCTACCTATACCAATAAAATGCATCTACTTTTCGGTAGTCCATCGCTTAAGAACTCCACAGTTAAACGTGCTTGACTTGGAGCAATTCTAGGATGGGTGACCTCTTGAGAAGTTTTCCAAGAAGCGTGTGAGTGAGGACAAAGCACGTTGAAAAGTCTTGTGTTGGTTTGTGGGGACAATCTTCGATCCTGAAAACGACCAGGTGTTACAGGTAAAAATCGAGTCTAATGGTAGCAACCCTTAAATTTCCTAGTAAGAACCTCACCTACTAAGTAAGGAACGTTAGAAGGGGTAGAGAGTAGCCAAAGAAAACCAATTATGGAGACCTTGGAATTCAAGATTTGTTGAAACTTGAATGAGTCGACCACTTTTCCTTAGGGACTATAACCCACTAAGGAGAGTGCTAGCGGAGAGGTGTGATAGATAAGAGTACCCTTTTGAGGATACCTTTAAAGTGGAAGAATTTAAGATAGTATTTTTAGAGAGGCACCTCTTAGGTGGAGCGAAATCTTAAAAGGAAGTTAGGAATGCGTAGCGAAAGCGTGACAATAAGAAGAGGAAATGTTTAGGACCTCACCAACCCGAGGAACCAAAGAAAAATAAGAGACCCAAATGTAAAAGAGTCCTAGAACGAAAGGATGTCCCAAGTGTCGTAAAACCATGAGTAAGTGTGTTTGTTTAACCTGAGTGTCCTGCTAGTGTCAAGAAATGTCTTAAGTCTAAGAAGGAAGAAACAATTAACCCTATATCCCTAGCTGTAGTGGGCCTTCATTTCAAGTATCAGAGAAACTAAGAAGGATGATGAGCTTACCCTAGGTATATGTTCCCCAAGTGATAGACTTTTTGGTTGTTTGCATGCCCTAAGGATAATATGTTCCTTTTTCTTGTTGTGCGGAGGATGAGGAGTTGTTTCCAAACTCCTTGTCTTTACTTAAATACTTGTGTGTATAGATATAGATTATTTCAGTGCATGCTTTCACTGATTGATGTGATGACCTTTATGTAGGAATGTTGTTGCACTTGGTGTGGATTATGCTAGACTAGCCAAGTTATGTTGCTTCATTAAGAATTTTCTTTGATTGTTATATGTGCCTTTTCTATTTGTTAGAACATAAGGTGTGTGTTTGTTTACTAAATGGTAGATGTAAAATAAATGTATCATCTTGCATGTATTCCCACTCCCCATATATATTTCACCTTGGTATTGTATTATATTTTGATTAACTATAATAATAACATAACCATCTTGATTACTTTCTTTTCTCTTGATGTCTTGTATGGATATAATTGGTCTAATTTAACTAAGGAGTTGAGTAATTCACATGATTTAGGGGTGAGAGGTAGGGGTGGTAATATTGTATGTTGTGTATAAGTTTAACATCTTGGGTGTGATGCATGACCATTCTTTATGAAGCATATTCGTGTTGATAGCCCTAAGAGTAAAGTATGAACACATGTTTACATGTGTCATTACATGACCTATAGGGATAAATGTTAATGATGTATATGTCCAATATATGCAAAGTATGTGATGTTGTGATATCCTCCTTTGTTGCTTCCACTTGCTTTTTATTTTTTTGTATTGTTGAGGGCTTAGTAAGGGGTAGTTGAGTGTCTTTTGTGCCCCAGGAATGTGGGTTAAAGTGAAGTTGTCTTAGGATGAATGAATAGCGAACTAGGTTTCGAGTAACCTAAATCCTATAAGAAGAATGCCATCTTAGGTAAACCAATGAAGCAACAAATCCTGTGAATAGGAAACCCTTGAGTACCTCTAGAGTTGGATTGATAACAACATTTATGAATCCTAGCCCATAAGTGACTTGAGTGATGACGGATTAGAGTCACCATGTAGTGGAGCCTTGTGAGCTACACCTAGCGGAGACATATAAGAACAGATTCCTAAGAATTACTCCTACTAGATAGAAACCCAAAGAGAGTTACATCTAGAAGAGGCTTGACGCACTAAGAAGGAATGCCTAACCCCCTTTAACATCTTTAGATAGATGTCCTAACTAAAAATCACTTGATCCTAGAGTTGCATTTAAGGATTAGGCCTGGATAAAGATGAATGGATGATGGTAGGTGTTGGAACCCATTTACTCACATGATTTCCTAAAGTAGTTTAAGTACAAGATGAAGTCCTATAGAAAAACTTTTTATCAAAAGAATAAAAATTTCCCTAGAAAAAAGTTAAGGAAGAATCATAGACTGTTTAGAATTAAAATTGTTCAAAAGGTAATTAGAGGGATGAATCTTCAATGGTTGAAAAGAATGAGTAGGTGAGCAATTATGAACATGTTCTTAGGCTTTGATTTTTGAGGACAAAAATCTTTTAAGGGAGGTGGAGTTGTAACACCCCAAATTTCAGGTACTAGAAAGAAATCATGAGGTAGCTCTTAATATCATGTGTTATTGGATAAAAGACGCCTTAAGAGTTATTGTTATTATTATTATTGTGTTATTTATTGTTATTATTGTTGTTGTTGTTGTTGTTATTATTGTTATTAACACCTTAATATTAGAAATTAGTAGGAATGTTATCATAGAACCCAAAAGAGCATCTAGGGCCCAATAGGGGACTAAAGCCCACTAAGTTACATACCCACCCACAGGTTATAAGAAGGGAATAGGGAAGGAGAATTAGGTTTAGCCATCACAAAATAGAAGAAGAAAAAAGGTAGAGAGAATGAGGAGAAAATGAAGAAAAAGAGCAAGAAGAGGAAGAGGAGGAATAGAAACCAGAGGACCTAAGCTCTAGAACTTAGCTCTGCATGTCTCTAAAGGTGAATGCTCTCCCCCGTGTCCTTCCTTGTCTTTTATATTGTGCTTGTTTATGTATTTACCTTCTCCCCCTTTTTATGCCTAAGTTAGGGTTTTGAGGGGATTGTGAGTGAGTAAAGAGTTTATAGATTAGATTGACTAATTATCAAGATAGAAGTGAGTGAGAATTTAATTATTTCTTTTAGAGTATTTAAAAGCTAAAGACAATAGGACAAAGAAATCAAAATTTGTACCTCGGATCTACCCGGCGAGGTTAGAAAGCCGCTGGGCAACTTATTTTTGAAAATTGTACTCTGAATTGGTGTCGAGCAATGCGCGTGAATCTGCCGAGCGGGTACGCAACCTGCTGGGCATGCTGGTTCCTCGCTCGGATCCGCCAGGCGGGTGGGTTGCGGGTTGGGTCTTGGCATGACCACCGGGCGGCCTTCCTGGCTCGCTAGGTGTGCACGACCTTGACTATTCTGTTTTTGCGCGTGTGAACTTCTTTTTACAGTTTTTAACTCATTGTTGCTTCTTGGTTTATGCCTTGTTGAGTTTATATTGTGTGATTGTTGAGAAAACTGAGTATGATATGAAATTGTGCCAATGTCTCATGATAAAAGCCTATAAAAAGCTGTAAGCATTAATGGTCCATGCTGATCCTATGAAGCCGGGACGTACCAACAAAATTGGATAACCCTAACTAGTCACCGAGGGATGTCATACTAGTTGAGGGTGTGAAAGCTGAAAGTATCAATACTGATGATGCTTCTTATGATCGTGCATTTTAGTACCACGTGTGCATGAGTAGTGGTTTAGGAACATAACATGTATATGTATCTTGTTGTAGTGTGATATGTTGAAGTGTGTTACGTCGTAACTATGTGAAGTCTGTGTGACTTTCTTCATGAGCGATTGATGTAGTGTGTACACATGTGAAAATGTAATTGTTTCTTGTGATGAAATGTCAAAGTTATAGATATGTGATCATATTACGCACACCTGTTGTTCTTGTTTCATAAAACAAAATGTGGTGTATGTCTAGTTACTAGGCAATTGATGTGAAACAAATGTATGCTTGTAATTAGGATTTTCTTGCTGCCTTATAGATATGTGAGAGGATAGACCCTAGGATGGTGTTATAAGGGTTATAGTTGGATAATAATAGTTGTGACAGAGATAGAGAAAGGGTGAATTCCCACATGGTGTAATAGAAAGGTACAAGACTACTAATAGAGAACAAAATAAGAGTATTAATGTGAGTATTAGGAGAGTGTCAAGGGTATTTAAGAATGTCTGTAGCCTTAGACTTGACCCCTAGAGGACAATTTTAAATATCAAAAGAAAGAAGAGTAAAGTCTAAACATGAAGAGTTTAAATACAAGAGAGGGTCTTAGGTAAGAAAGTATAAGTAATGAGGATGAGTTTTTAGGTTGAGAATGAGATAGTAAGCTTGTATGACACTTGTGAGAATAAGAGAGAAGTTAACAAGAAGTATTGACTGTTGAAAGGTGTAGACCCGGCCGTAGGTATAGAGAATTATGATAGACCTAATGAGGCTAAAGCCATGAGATATAAGTGATGAAGGTTGTTCGAGTAGAAGAGTCTAACCTAACCGTAGAGCCCTTAGAGCACTTACTAAGACATTATGTCTCACTCCTTTAAGTTTCCCCTTTTTTAGAATACAGGTAAAGACATGTGCAGATGGAGCTTGGAATCACGTGCAAGAAGACGTAGCCTAGTTTACGTTATGTTTTTGTATTCCTCTTTACATTTTGTACAATACCTTCGGGTGATAAATGAGTTGTATTAGGCATGTATTTTTTTTATTGTATTATTCGTATATGAAATCTAATTATATTTATAAGTAGCATCTGTATGTTGTTTCTACGTTTTTAAGTTTTTTTTTTTTCATCCTTAGAAATTTAGACTTAGTTACAGTAATACCCCCTAGGGTGTTACAGTGGTTACTTGCAAAGACACTCCGATGCCTAAGTCAGTGTCTGTAAGAGGTGAATAATGAGGCTTAGATTTGTACCTAAAAGTAGGTAATGCCCTATATACTAACAAAGTGACGAAAAAGGTGGTTAAATAGTTATCGCGAGTCTTGAATCACGTGGTTAGGCCCAAAGGGGTCTAGAACAATTATGCTTTAATAAATTTACTTTGAAATCCACAATTAGTATTTAAATTTATGACATGTTTATAGAAAATAGACATAAATAAAAATACAAGAACAATATATAACTTTTAAATAAAAGACGTTCATCTCCTTTCTGAATTTTATTATTGTATCTAAATAATTCTTTTAGGATTAATTTAATTAAATATCTAAAATTTTAATTCTTTATTAACAAATATTTATTGTATAAAAATATAATGAGCATTCTTTTAATTTTTTAAAATCATATCTAAGAACTGATGTTAATAAAATCGTATTTTTAACCTAACACTATAGTCATTTCAGTAAGCGTGGGTTGTTGAGAGAAAATAAAAATTCATTTTAAGCCATTTGATTATTCAAATAATCAAAAAAGAGAAAACCACCACTTCCCTTTCTCGCTCCACCCTAGGGGCGACCTCTTGCTCAACACCGCTCGCACCACTACCGCCACCGCTTCCCCCCTCTCGGTTTGGTACAAATAATCTTATTTCTCATTCTTTCTCAGCTTATTCCTATTTGCTTATTTCTCTATCTCGATGTTTGTTGTTCATTGCATTGTTCATTCTATTTCTAATTTTTTCGTGTTGAACTCGTAGAAGAGTTCCTATTCTGAATTTGATTTGCTTTAAGTCTGAGTGACTTGCTTGAAGTTTGTAAACAGTAGCCTCCGATTTTCTCGATTGATTGTTTTAATTTGCACTTCGTTTTCAGATGCTCTATTATTTTTTTGGTATTTTGATAGCTTCTATGCACTTCATTTTCAGATACTCTTTTTGTTCTTTGTGATTGTTCAATTGTTTTGTTGGAAAAGTTTGTGTCTCTCATTCTTCCTTTATTCTGGATTGGTGTTTTTTTTGGCGGTATGTATTATGTAGTTGTCACTTTTCAACTATTACTCTCTTTATCTTTCTGTGTGTGTGTGTGTGTGTGTATGCTTGTGATTTGCAATTCTTCTTTTGTTCTGGATTGGTGTTTTTTTTGGCGGTATGTATTATGTAGTTGTCACTTTTCTGCTATTAGTTTACTTGAAATCTGTTTTCAGAATTCTTTTTAAAGTGTTTTGTGCATCTTTTATTTTTCTTTATCAATAAAGTTCTTTTTATTTCTCCTGATCAGATGTGTAATTTATCAATAAAATATGTAATGTGTTATCCTTTTTATTTGCAAAATATTCCTCCTGAAAACTCTCAGATGCGACAGCATTATTGTGTCGTCTTTCTCAAGGACTCTTCTGCCTGGATGACTCATTCTTCCTGCTCAGTTTTTGCACATTGCATATAGCATGGAGATCTTCTTCAAATTTCTCTGCTTGTATTTTCAGTTCTTTCTCCAAAGACTTGAATTGATCTCTTTCCTTGATAAACCAAAAAAAACTTTAATCAAAGAAGTCGTTCAAGTAAGAAAAGAAAAAAATAATAATTAAAGTAGCCATGTACATCTTATTTTTCTGCTATCAAACCACTAAGTTATGCTGTGGTTGATTAAATAACATACAACTTAGTTGGTAATCTTGCAAGTTGGAGGAACAAAGATAGGCAGCTATGACCTATATGCCTCCTTAAAGACCTCATTCTCATAGGGCTGCGACATACGCAATGGGGAGCTATGACCTATAAGCCAGCCTCAATACATTGAAGGGCAAGACACAAAAAGAAAAATGTACACAATGATAGAAGTTGAATTCAAATACATCAAGAACATGTAACTATCAAATAAAAACTTGTTCGTATGTTTGTAGGAATAGGACATGTTTTAATTTTGTTGTCAAATTTTTTAATTATATGTTTAATAATTGTGTTTAATTATATGTTTTATATTCAAGTTATGCATTATGAGTGAACCTTAGTTTTCCGTTTGAGATTCAACACAATGATTAAAGTGCTAATTGTTATATTGAATCTTGAATTATCCGGTTGAACAGGTTGGGAAGATTCCTTTTTTTGTACTTGATTAATACGTAGATGCTAAGTCTCATTTTAAATTTGATGAAATAGGTTTGTTGTCTAAATTGATGATATTTTTATGACTTTGCACTATGTTATCAATCGCGGCTGTCGCGCCCATAATTGCAGTGTCGCAACGCAGAGCGGACCGGGTCCAATACTTGTTGCAGGTCGCGGAGCGTTTTGACGTCATGGACGTCACGCCCGCATTAGAGCGGTGCGGCGCGGCCGCGATCGCGCCTCAGGCACGTTGTGGCGTCCACTCCGATGGTCGTCCTGAAAACCCAAAAATAACCTCACTTTTTAGTCGTTAGTGAGGGTATTTTTGGGTATCCATGGCTAGTTTTAGCTTCTCAGAGAAGCTCCCGCGCAGCCCAGTCTTCGTTCCCACTTCCCTCCATCTTCGTGACCTACCAGCGACGTGCTTCTTCTCCAGTCCCTCCGGCGACGTCCGCCAACTCCGACTCCGACGAGTTCGTCTTCTCCAACTCCGACGCGTCTCCTTCCTTTCCCTTCTTAGGTTTTTTTCTTTTTCTTTTTTATTCCTTTTCTTTTTTTTAATTCTTTTCCTTTTTCCCCCTTTTTCCCCCCCTTTTCTTCCCCTTGCCCGACAACCCCAACCCTCTTTTGTTTCTTTTTTTTTTCCATGTTGGATTGCTGGCAGCACCCAACAATATCAATTTATTTGTTGACTTTTGTTTGCCTTTTGTATTTTGCCCAGCAGAATCATGGCATCCAACTCCCAACCAAATGTTGATCAACAAAAAAATAACTCAGCTACTGCTACCTCACCATCAGTGGGAGCTTCAAATGTAATGTTCAAGCCTACTGGTGAAAGGATTGACATCTTTTGGAAGTGGAACAGCTTAAAAGACAAGAATAATAGGAAGAGTGTGACATGTGATTTTTGCTTGAAAACATCTACCAGAGGAATTACTAGAGCCAAAAAGCATCAACTTGGAATAAGAGGAGATGTGGGTGCTTGTAGAAAAATAGCAGAAGATATTAAATTGCAAATGAAGGCAGCCTATAAGCTGAAAAAAGCTAAAAATGAGATATGCTTGGAGGGTGTGCATGAAAATGAAGATAAGGAATATGAGGTGGAATATGAGGTGCAAGAGATTGCAAGGCTTCAAAGTGGGAAAAGGTCTCTAGCATCATCAACAGAGGCCACTTCAACTGCTGCCAAGAGGAAAAATACAAATCCTAAAGGCCCTCTTGATTTGCTTTTCTTCAAAAGACCTGAAGAAAGTATCCAATTGGGAAAATCTAAGAGGCAAACAAGCATAAATGATGCTTGTCAAAAGGAAGCAAGAGCAAGAACGGTTCAATACATTGCTCGTTTCTTTTATAGGAATGGAATTCCATTCAATGTGGCTCGATCAAAAAGTTTCAAAGTGATGCTTGAGGCGGTTGGAAACTATGGTCCTTATTTAAAGCCTCCAACCTTCCATAAATTGAGAGTTCTACTCTTTAAAAAGGAGCTAGAATATACAAAAGAAATGTTGAAGGGTCATGAAGAGGAGCGGATGAAATATAGATGCTCCATAATGTCAGATGGTTGGACGGATAGGAAGAACAGGACCCTAATTAATTTCTTGGTAAATTGTTCATTGAGAACAATGTTTGTGAAGAGTGTTGATGCTTCTGAATACATGAAAACTGGGGACAAAGTACATGAGCTCTTGAATAGTTTTGTGGAGGAGATTGGAGAAAAAAAATGTTATTCAAGTGGTGACAGATAATGGGAGTAACTATGTTATGGCGAGTAAGCATTAATCAAGTTTTGATTTCTATTTCTAATTATAAGTTTGTAAATTCTAATTGTTACTCATTTAAGTTTATTGATTTTGGTGTTTTTAGGTAAAATTTTACAAAGCACTAGACCAAAATTGCTTTGGACTCCATATGCTGCTCATTGTCTTGACTTGATGCTTGAAGACATTGGAAAGATCTCTAAAGTTAAAAGGGTTATACAAAGAGGCATCAAGCTTGTAGGCTACATCTATAACCATTCATTGGCCTTGAACACCATGAGGAAGTTCACGAATAAATCCGAATTGGTGAGGCATGGAGTGACAAGATTTGCTACCACCTTCCTTACTTTACAAAGATTGCACAAGCAAAAAGCAAATCTTAGAAGGATATTCACTTTGGACGAATGGTTAAAGTCTAAGGCGGCTAAAGATCCCAAAGGAAAGAAAGCAACGGATATTGTGCTTATGCCAACATTTTGGAATGATGTAGTTTACACTTTGAAGGCTATGGGGCCTATTGTCCGTGTCTTGAGGTTGGTGGATAATGAAAAAAGACCCGCAATGGGTTATATTTATGAACCAATGGATAGGGCCAAGAAAGCAATTGAAAAGGCCTTCAATGGCAATGAAGAAAAGTACAAGGATATCTTTGCAATTATTGATAGAAGATGGGATTGCCAACTACACCACCCTTTACATGCAGCGGGTTATTATCTAAATCCTGAGTTCTTCTATAGCAACCCAAATATTGACAATGATGCTGAAGTGTTGGATGGCCTATACAAATGCATTGATAGGCTTAGTGAAAATGAAGATTTTGTGGACAAGATTCATAGTGAGCTACTAATATATAAGAGGGCTGGAGGACTTTTTGGAATAAGTGCAGCAGTAAGGAAAAGGAATACAATGGCTCCTGGTAAGTGGAAAGTTCACTTTTTATAAATCTGAATTTTGAATTATTATTAAATAATCCATGTAAAATTGTAAATACTAATGCATAATTGCATTACTTACAGCTAAGTGGTGGAAGATGTATGGAGCACATACACCACACTTGCAAAATCTCGCCATTAAAATTCTAAGTTTGACTTGTAGCTCATCAGGATGCAAGCGCAATTGAAGTACCTTTGAACATGTAAGTTAATGTTCATTTAAATTTGAATCATTATGGAACATTGAGACTTGAATTGAAACTAACATTCAAGTTTTTTAAATTATTATAGATTCATTCAAAGAAGAGAAGTAGGCTTGAGTACCAAAAGCTTCAAGACTTGGTTAATGTTAAATATAACCAAGCTCTTCAAGAGCGCTATGAGTGTCATGATACCATTGATCCCATTGTTTTAGATGACATTGATGATAGCAATGAATGGCTAGTGGGAGATTTGGGTGAAGATGAAGATGCTGAAGATGATTTGGTTTTTGATGATGACGTTTTGACTTGGACAGATGTTGCTCATGCAAGTGGGGCCAATGAACCTTTGAAATACACTAGGAGACAAACAACAATGAAGAGGGCAGCTGGTGGTGCATCTACATTTAGTATGAAGGGAAAAGAAATTGAAGAAGTGGTGGAAGAAGAGCATGACACAAGTCAAGATGAAGGGGAGGAAGAGTACATTTCTAATGCTAGTGGAAGTGATGAAGAGGGAGACAATGAAATGAATCTTAATGAGGAGGATGAGGAGGATGATGATTCTTATTAAGATTGTATTTGACTTGACATTTGTCATTTTGTCTATGTGAAAGTTAATTTCTAGGTCTTTACTACCTTAGTTACATTAGGCTTTAGGGAGTTCAAGACTTTTAAGTACTTTGTAGTTTGTTTTTCTTTGACTTTTATTAATATCTACTACATATTTTGCTCTGTGTACTATGAGTTTTTATTGTTAATGATGATTAGTGCATGAATTTTGAGTAATATTTCTCTTTTTCAGCTTCTATATATACATAGTATCATATTTTTATAATTTTATTATATATAAAAAAATATTAGAATAGCGGTCATCCTACTATCCGCTATCCCACTATCCTAGTTTTGGGGGCGGCCGCTCCGTGCCGCTATTACACTATTCAATAACTTTTAATTAGATAATTTTATTTTAAAATTCATCGTTGGATTGAAAGTTTTTTAACACAGATCATATGTACAAAATTTTATATTAATCCAAAATTATTTGATACCTTATTTCATATCAATCAAAATGGACGTAATATATATTTTTCAAAATATATTAAAATATGAATTGTTTGATTGCCTTAATTATTGTTATTCAATTTTGAAAAAAATTAATACAAACAATTTTGGTAATATGTAATTATAATTCAACGAGTTAGATCAATAAAAATCATATTCTATGTCAAGTTAATGATGATATAATAGTTAGTGTAAGTTATATCAGTGTAATTTGATCCTTCTTATATATATATATATATATATATATAGGAAATTTCCCGTGAATTTAATCCAAAGGAATTTTTGTAGGAAACTTACCTGTCGAATCTCAAATTTGCAAGAAAGTTTTCTGTATGCTTGACAATTTGCAAGTAAGTTTCATGTGGATTTTAAATCCGTAGAAAATATCCTATAGTTTTGTATTTTGCAAAAGCATCACTTGCAGTTTTTTCTATTGTTTTTTTTTTTTTTTGCAGGAAGGACTTTCTACGGATTTTTCCGCAAGAAATTTCCTAAATTAACTTATTTTCTTGCCAAAATTTCTTGCGAATATTTATTGCATTCCTTTGAAAATTGTCCACAAAAACTTTCTTGCTAATTTTAAAAGCCACAAGAAATTGATTATCCACAAAGGATTTACCTACAAAAAAAATTCTACAAGAAAAAATCTACAGGTAATAAGGAAAATTCTAATAGTGTTCCACGTAATACCTTTGTTTGTCGCAAAGAAGATTCTTTACTATGGCATAATAGACTAGGCCATATCTCTAATAATAGATTCAAACTTTTGTAATAAGTTTCCATTCATTTTATTCCCTTATATAATATTGAACCTTGTGATACGTGTCATTTTGCGAAGCAACGAACATTACCATATTCTTTGATTACTTCTCATTCTACTACTGTTTTTGATATACTTCATGTTGATATATGGGGACCATATGCTACTCTTATATTTGGTCACAAGTATTTGACTATGGTTGATGATAACTCTCAGTTCAATGGGTGATTTTGATGCAAAACAAAGTTGAAACCATAAATCACATACAAAATTTCATGAACTACATGGAAACACAGTTTGGAAAGAAGTTGAATTGTATTCGCAATGACAATGGGGCCAAATTTATGATGCATGATTTCTATCTAAAAAGAATAGTCCTTCATCAAACCACATGTGTGGAAACACCCTAACAGAATGGGGTGGTTGAGAGAAAGCGTCAACACATCCTTGCTATTGCTCGCTCCTTTTTTCACCAAGCACATTTGCCCAAAAGGTTATGGAACTTTGCTATACAACATGTAGTTCACATTATCAATTACATACCAACTCCTTTGTTGCAAGAGAAATGTCCTTATGTGATCCTTCACAAACAACCCCCAAGTTTTGTACATCTCTAGGTTTTTGGATGTCTTGCATATGCCAGCACATTGGAGAATCAAAGGAGTAAATTTGATGCTCGAGCTAGAAAATCAATTTTCTTGGGGTATAAAGAAGGCACGAAAGGTTGCATTTTGTATGATTTATCTCCCATTGGATCTTTACTTCTCAAAATGTGATATTTTATGAGATAATTTTCCCTTTTTCTCATAATATTGATACTGTATCTTCACAACCCCAAACTGTCACGCTTTAGCCTGTTCAACTCAATTATTTATGAACTTTATCCCATCCCCCACCAATATCACCTTCATCAATTCCTCCTTATTTACCATCATAAACCACCAATACAGAACCTGTAATGCAATCCAGAAAATCTTTAATACTGAGACAACCTCCTACATACCTTCGAGACTACCATTGTAACCTTTCCTTCACTATATCATCCAATACTACTTCTATTCCATACCCTCTATCTAGTGTATTATCTTACTCCAAATGCTCTCCAAATTATCTAACAAACAAAGTCCACATCCTACCAGTAGGCTTCTTAACATGAATGCTGGTAGCATGCTATGGAAGCTAAGTTGAATGCTTTGGAACAAAACCAAGCTTAGGTCATTGTTGATCTTCCCCCAGGAAAACAACCCATTGGTTGCAAATGGGTCTACAAAATTAAATAAAAGGTTGATGGGTCTATAGAAAGGTATAAATGTAACACCCTAAGGGGCATTACCATAACTAGGTCTAGATTTAAAAAAAAAACAAACTTAAAAAGGTAGAAACAACATACAAATGCTACTCATAAATATAATTAAATATTATATACGAACAATACAATCAAAAAACATACATGCCAAATATAACTCATCTATCACTCGAAGGTATTGTACAAAATATAAAGAAGAATACAAAAACATAATATAAACTAGACTACATTTTCTTGCACGTGATTCCAAGCTCCATCTACGCATGTCTTCACCTGTATCCTAAAAAAGGGGAAACTTAAAGGAATGAGACATAATGTCTCATTGAGTGCTCTAAGGACTCTACGGCTGGGTTAGCCTCTTCTATTCGGACAACCCTCATCATTTATCTTTTATGGCTTTAAACTCACTAGGTCTCTCATAATTCGCCATACCTACAGTCTAATCTACACCTTTTAATCTTTAATACTTTCTATGTTAACTACTCTCTCATTCTCTTGACTGTTATATTAGTTTACTATCTTATTCTCAACCTAAGAACTCTTTCTTACCCAAAATGTTCTCTAGTATTTAAACCCTTTATATTTAAATTTTACTTTTCTTTCTTTTAATATTTAAGGTTGTTCTCTATGGGTCAAGTCTAAGGTCACAGACATTCTAAAATACTTTTGACCCTCCCTTAACACTCACCTTAATACCGTCATTTTGTTCTCTCTTATTTGTCATATACCTTTCTATTACGCTGTGTGGGGATTCACTCTTTCTCTACCTCATTCACAACTATTATTATCCAACTAGGACCCTCACAACACTATCTTAGGGCCTAGCCTCTCACTTATCCTTGAGGTAGCAAACACAATTTTAATTACAAGCATACATTTATTTCACATCTTTTGCCTAGTAACTAAACATACACATCGTTTTGTTTCATCAAGCAAGCATGACATACATGCTTAACATGAGAACATATATATAATCTTGACAATTTATCACAATACACAATCACATTTTCACACGTGTACACATTACATCATTTGCTTATGAACAAGGTCACATAGAATTCACATAATTACAACATAGCACACTTAAACATATCACACTACAACAAGATACATATGCGTGCTATGTTCCTAAACCACTACTCATGCACATGTGGTACCAACCTAAACATTTTGGAAAGTAGATTAGGAGTAAATGCAGGCTATAAGAAGCGTCATTGGTACCGATGCCTTCGGCTTTCGCACCCTCAACTAGCATGATATCCCCCGGTGACTAATCAAGGTTACCCAGTTTTGCCAGTACGCCCCGACTCCATGGGATCAGCATGGACCATTGGAGTTTTCCCAATCGGACAACCCCCAAGGCTAAGGTTAAACAACCCATCACGGCCTCCACCAGCCAGATTCCTACATACTTTCCTCATCACATAACTCAAATGTTATGATGCATTGTCACATATAATGCTTACAACTTTCATAGACTTTTATCATGAATCATAGGCACAATTTCATATCACACTCATTTTTTCAAGGTAAATAACAATAATAATAATAAATATAACAACATCAACACAACACAATAATAATAATAATAACTGCTATAACAATAACAATAACAATAAAATAATATTAATAATAATAAGAAATATAATAACAATAACTCTTAAGGCATCTTTTGTCTAATAACAAATGGAAAGGGTCCTACTAAGAGCTACCTCGTGGTTTATTTATAATACTTGAAATTTGGGGTGTTACAATAAGGCCCGTTTAGTTACTAAGGGCTACAGCCAACTAGAAGGAGTATATTATTTTGATAAATTCTCTCCAATGGCAAAGATCACCACTGTCAAAATTTTATTGGCAGTAGTAGTAGCTAAAGGGTGGTTTCTTGAGCAATTGGATATCAATAATGCTTTTCTTCATGGTGATCTTTATGAAGAAGTTTATATGATTCCTCCTCCTGGTCTTTCTAATTCCAATCCTTTTAAAGTATGCAAGTTACAAAAATCCCAATATGGGTTGTAGCAAGCTAATAGACAATGGCATTCGAAGTTGTCACCTGCTCTTTTATCTTAATAATTTGTTTAGTCAGCTGCTGATCACTCATTGTTCATTAAGCAATTCGAGAATTCATTCACAACCCTTCTAGTCTATGTTAATGACATAGTCCTAGCAGGGAACAATATTGAAGAAATCAACTATAAAAATCACTACCTAGACACAAATTTTCGAATAAAAGACCTTAGGCATCTGCCATATTTCTTGGGTCTTGATATCTCTCGATCTAATGCTGGGTTAATTGTCAACCGGCACAAATATACATTGGAACTCTTACAAGATAGTGGTCTTCTTGCTTCTAAACCTTCCACTATCTTTATGGATCCTTCTATTAAGCTTTAAGTTGATGATGGTGTTCCTTTTACTGAATTCTCAGCTTATCAAAGATTAATTAGTCGTTTACTCTACTTAACAACCACCCATCCTGACATAACTTATGCAGTGCAACAGCTAAAAGCTCGCCAGTATAAGAGTTATTCTTTTGCAGTAATTCTGATTTCAAACTAGCAGCATTTTTCGAATTCAGATTAGGCATCCTGTGTTGATTTCTACAGGTCTATCACTGGATATTGTGTGTTCATAGGCTCCTCTCTTGTCTCATGGCATTCTAAGAAGCAATCTACAATTTCAAGATCTTTCTCAAAAGCTAAGTATAAAGCACTTGCTGGCCTTACTTGTGATCTTTAGTGGATTCATTACATTCTTGCTGATTTGTATCTCCCACAAACTCAACCAACTCCAGTCTACTGTGACAATAGATAAGATATTCATATAACTCAATCCCACCTTTCACGAGCCCACTAAACACATTGAGCTTGATTGCCATATGGTTCAAGAAAAACTCTGAGCAAGAATGATTCATCTTCTTCCTATTCCTTCATCTTCCCAACTTGCTGACATATTTACTAAGCCTTTACACTCCTTTGCGTTTCATTCCATTGTATCCAAGCTTGGACTATGTGATATACATAGTCTAGCTTGAAGGGGGTCTTGTCATATATAGAGATCTTAGGTGCAAGCTAGCGTGGGAAAGCTAGCAATATCCTCCACGGTGGGAGACCTTCCTATCACCATTAGATTTTAAGTATGAAAATGAAAGGCCCAAATCATTGTGTGTGTTGCTGGGGTTAGGAAGTATGCTTATCCCTTTTTTTAAAAATAAAAAATCCACGTGGATAAAGAAATGGGTCTGCGGACAATGACATTCATTCGCCCCCTCCCTCTCCTATAACACCCATTCATATTAAATACAATTCATATTAATTTAGTCATTAAGTTTAAGTAAATGAAAATGCATGTAAATTTTTTTCACTTTTATAAAAAAAATTCCAAACTTAACAAAATTTGGAAATAGTAGTAAAAGATGAAAGATAAGACTATATATACATATATATCATAAAACTATACATCATGGTTTGATAATATAGAAAACTAAAAAAATACATCAAAAGATAGACACTATCTAACCCAATATGAACATCAAAAAGATCTTATACAAAGCAGTGTTCATCTACTCTATCCCTTATACAAAAAGAAAAATATTATAGGTCTTCAAGTCCTCCCCTGTTGAGATGTCCTCTAACTCGTACTCAGCATCACGAGACGTTAATGTCGTCTTCAATACTCATGATCAATCATACACAAAAGAAAATAATGGAGTGAGGTGTTTTGTTCTAAAATCACTTTTACATGTATGGTAGGAAATCTACCATAAAACAAAGATAAAACACAGCTGGCAACAAAAGGGATCCTAAGGTTCATTCTAAGTTATATCAGACTACCTTTGACTAGGTATAGATCCATACTTTCCATTAGTGGGTAATAGTTTTCAACAGAACATGGGAAGTGACTGAGAGTACATATACCTCTCTCAACATCATCATGTGGTATAGTCCTCATTATCATTGAGGAAAATATCAATCAGGATATCTATTTATAGAGGTATACTCTCAAACTAATCCTGGAATGCTAAGCAGTTGTCAGGATTACCGAAATTGGTCAGGTGAATATCTCAGCTCAAGGGCCCTACCTTGCCCATTGGGACCTTCACCACTCGATGCCTACCCCCAAGACCTCCTCAAGTGGGTTCCTGCCTTTCATTCCTCAACGTACCAAATTGTAGCTTCCCTAGCAGGGTGTCATGCCACCACATGTTACTTGCTTTATATTACCCACTAAACTATTAATTCCTAACTTCTCAAGCAGAGGTTTTCCTGGTCTCAATTAATTTGAGCACCAGTACAATCAATATTTCTGCCTTATTCTGCAAAAATTACACAATACCAAAATTTTAACAGAATAACAATTTAGTAATCATATAAAATTTTAGCAAAATAACAACATAGTAATTATAATTTAATTACTAAAATTCTGGCAAAATAACAACTAAATAAATACATTTTAATTTTCTAAATTTGAGCAAAGTAACAGCTTAGTAAGTGCATTTGAATTTTTAAAAATTGAGCAGAGTAACAGCTTAGCAATTATAATTTAATAATCTAACTTTAAGCAGAGTCACAACTTAGTAATTATAATTTAATAATTCAAATTTGAGCAAAGTAACAACTTAATAAAAATTAAAGTTTAACATCAAACCTAATATAATGATAATAATAATTAAATTTATGCCTAAACGGGTTTAGGAGAAAACCCTTCCTACCAACATGCAAAGTGACAATAATTTAGAACTAACCCCACTCCCCCCATTACCTCTAAGGTGGTTGATGAAGAGGATGGAATTGTTAAGGCAAAGCTCCTAGGAAAAGAACTTTACTAGTTGTTGGAAAACAAGTAAAATTTTAGCATAAAGGCAAAGTAAAAGAAAAAATTTTCTAGAAAGAAAAGCTCTCTAAGAATTTGGTAGCTTGAGAGAGTGGAGGATGTGTGAAAAATGACCAAGAATAGGAGGTATTTATAGAGGAGGAACAAGCTTAGGTGTCCACTTTGATGACATAAGCTATCATGTCATAAATCTCATTTTTGATTTATTTTTAATTAAATTAAGGACACATATCAAAATTAGAGTGATGAATCAGATATTCCTAGGTTAGGGATGTGCTCCCCTAGCTGTCTAGCTTCTAGATGTTAATTTTATCTACAAGTAAATTAACCGGCATCGATAAAATTGCAAGTAGGTTAACCGGTATCGATAAAATTGCCTAAACTTGAAAATTTGACTTTTAATATCAAACAAATGAAATTAAATGTAAAACTTGAAAAATACATTATTTTTCATCAAAAATAAAATTATAATAATTAATTTTTATTTTTATTAATTTATTTCAAATTTTATCTATTTATTTTGTATTTTTAAGCTAAAAAATTCATAAAAAATCCATTTTAATTCAATAAATACCAATTTTTTTCTAAAAATTTTAAAATTAAATATTTTACCCGTAAATAAACTAAAACTACAATTTTCACCCTTTTTGGATGTTAAACCAATACTGGCTGACTTGTTAGACACTTGCGGGTAATTTGGTCATTTTACACAAGAATTCTAGAAAATTCCCAGAAAATTCTCAAAATTATATTTAAATATATATGACATGATTCCAAGCTCAAATTGACATTTTAATGTCAATTGAATCTTTTTCTCATGTCAGCCCTTAATATTGAGAAATAGGGACCAAATCGTCATTTTTAATTTCTCCTGGCTCCGGCTTGGAAAAATTATTAAAATCACGATTAAACAGCTCTTGAAATTTTAAGCATAATGGTGCGGATCAGAATTTTGAAATTTCATCCTGATTTTTTAGAATTTCATTGTCAAATATTAAAAAAACAGTTGAAAAATTGAAATAGCATTGTTATATTTTTTACTATTTTCTTTCAAAATAAAGTTTTTATAATGAAAGATACTTGGTATAAAATTTTCAAAATATTTTAAGGTCAAAAAGTCTGGTTGGTTTCTGTAGTCAACTAGGGGTATTTTTGTCATTTTTCAAAAATTATCTCAATAAATTCTAGAAAAATTTCTAAAATTATTATCAATTATTCTAAATACATTAATGACATAATTTTTTTTTTTAAAACATACAGAATAATTTAATATACAAAAGCAGAGGTGCTACATCTCTCCCCCCGGTGAGGTCAACTAACCAAAAACAACTGACCCCCTTCCCCCAATTTTTTGAGGTTGTAGATCTCTGTTTGTCTCCTTTCCTACTAACATTCATTCGTCTCCCTTCGTTCGTCTCCCTCCAACCCCTTACTCCTAAAGCAACCACTTTAGCGAAGAAGAAAAAGAAGAGAAAAAGGGCTACAACCCTTGATGTTATTCCAAAGCATGATTTGCTGTTACTGCTTCTTTGAACGAAGATGTTTCTAATAATTTTAAAATTACTACACTTAAAACTAATTTTATATTTTATTATACTTAAAAGTAATTTCAAATTATCTTTGTACAATAGATTCTTATATATATATTTACAATTAGAAAAGAAATAGGGAAAAAAATAGAAAAAATTGTGACATAAAATAAGTATAATAGAAAAAAATATATATACAAAAAAGTAATTTTACAAAAAATATTGTCAAAAATTATTATATAAATAATATATATCCCAATATAAAAATACCAAGTTAAGCCATAGTGTTCCACTATTTTAACTTTTTTTTTGAATCTTGAGAAATAATTGTTAATTAAATCTAACAATAAAAACTAAATAATTCCAAAGAAGGAGAATAGATTAGAGGGATATTTTTGTTCCAGCGATGGAGTCCAATGAGCTTTGGTAAGCTATTTACGCAAATGATGATTTCTAGTAACCCAAAAACTTAATTGATGAATTGTTTTGTTCAAAGCTTTACTAAGATGCTTAAGAATTGGTCTGTTTTTGTTGTCCTTTTAGTTTTTACTCTTAAATGCAATATAATGGTCTACATTCATTTGAATATCCTAGATACCACTATGACTTGTTTTTATTGTGTTCTCATCAAGTATCAAAGCTTGCAGTTGTCACAAATCTATATGTACTTAATTTTTCATTATTATGAGGATGATTTGTCCACATAACTAAGTTGCTCCTTTGAGATGGCTTGTGGATTCTGTATATAATGCATGTGATATTCCTCATAGAATTGACCTTTGAATCTAATTTACATCTATGATACTGCAGAGGATGGAAGATTAAAGATGCCACTCAGTGGCTGTGTTTACTATGAAGAACATCAAATAATTTGCTAAGATCAAACTTAATAGAAGACAACAAACAAACTTTGGAGCAAACACACATCGTTTTCGTCCTAACAACTTCATTAGCAAAAACAAGAAAAGAAAATAACTACACACAAATAAAAGATGGATATTAGTGCACTTTCCTTTCCCAGCAACAATTGAAAACTCAAACCAAAATTTAAGCCAAATTCAGAAGAGGAACAATGCATTAACTGCAATCCTCAACCAAGGCCCCGAAGCATTCCATGAGATGCTTGACCATCTTCGTTCGATTAAGAATGACTTAAATAAGCAAAAAAGGCGTGTAGAAGCACAATTCCTTGGAGCAAACTCCGAGATCTATGGCATTAGGTTCAAATCCTTGGAAGCACCTTCTGTTGAGGATGGCCTCGTAGAAGACGTAGGCCTCGATGAGGAACCTGCACTCGTTGGTCGTCATGTACTAGCCAAAGTATAGCTGCCTGATTTAGCTCGTGATCTCGCCGATTTCCCACCGCTTTAGCCCGCGCTCCACCAACTTTGCACGGTTCTCCTGCTGGTACTTCCATAGTCGTGTGTACGCCTTGAACACCTTCTAGAACGCGTGCTGGTGCTGCGGTTGCCTTGCACCGTCGTACGCCGGCACGTCACGAACCCTCGAGAACTTCCAGTCTACGCTCTCCACCAGCGTGCGGAAGGTCTAGAATGTGATGTCCGCGTGAACAAAGGGGACGTTTCAGGTTTCAACATACAGACAACAAAGGGGATGAACAAAGATCCAAACGCGTGAATGGAGATAGGACAATCGACCTCAGGGGGTGGGGGGGAACTAACGTCATTGTCCACTGACCCATTCTTTATCCACGTGGATTATTTATTTTTTAAAAAAGGGATCAGCATACCTTTTAATCCTGGTAACTCGCACGATGATCTGAGCCTTTCATTTTCATACTCAAAATCTAATGGTGATAGGAAGGTCTCCCACGGTGGAGGATATTGCTAGCTTTCCCACGCTAGCCTGCAAGATCTTATCATATACAGGAGAAATTATTAGGTGGTCCTGGACCATTATAGTCCCTATTAATTTGCATATGACATATAATCAAGTGTTATTAATTCTTTCTCGTGAATTGTAAAAGTTGAATATGTGTTACAAACACATTGACTGAGACCATAAACACTTGGTAGTCCTGGACTACGTAATAATTTCTCCATATACAGAGGTTAGTTAGTTAGTTTTGTTATCTTATCATATATAGAGATTAGTTAGTTACTTTTTGTCATCTTATCAATAACTGCAGTCTGTTATTTAGTTTTACAGGTAGTTATGATTGCCTTGTACTTATGTACTTTTTCTCATAACTAAAATACGACCAATCTTTTCCTCTAAAACCTATGAAGAGATAAGTTCATGTTTTTGACATTCAAGGCTTTTCCTTCTGAACAATATCAACTCAATCCAAGAAATCAATTCGGACTTATGTTCCCTTGGCCTTGGACAAAAACGCGAAGAGGGAAATGTCCCTGTGGAGAATATTGTGACGGCAAGAGGTGGCAAAATGGGCTACCTGGCCTATTGCAGGCCAGGCTGATGCTGGCCATGAGCTATAACGGATTGGGCCAAAAATGCCCAAATTTTATTCAGTCTTCTAATCTGATGCCCAAGCTCAAACCTTATGCGAGCTGCAAGCTTTTTGAGCCAGGCTGCCACTTTTTATTTTTTGGTTGATTTTTTTTTTTTACTTTTCTTCAAAATTTAAGATTGAAATATACTTTGATAATTATTTTATTGACATATTTACTTTAGTGTAACAACTCAAATATAGATAATTATTTTATTTTATTATTACATTTAGAAAAAGACTGAAATGTGATATTATGACAATCACTAAAATTATTTTTAATACAAAAAACACTTATATATTATGAGGTAAACTCATTTATCATTTTATAAAAGTTGTAGTAAGAGTAGCTATATATTTAATGGTTTATCCATGAGTTTGTAAACGTTGCAAAGGTTTTATACCATTGTAAATATGCGTAGCTTAAAAAGTATAAAATTTAATACATGTATTGTAAGTCTGTAAGTAATCTAGACAAATTAAAGTTTCAAAAGTCTCCTAGCATCTTAAATATATATAACTCAAAAAGATAAAATATAATTGGAAATGATGAACTATAACTTCATAAGTAGCATTTGGTAAAATCAAATATCAAAGCCTATGTCAAATAAATGAAAGTTTAAGACAATGTATTAGTAAATATTTTTAGTCTCCTAAATTTGACTTAGCCTCATTTTCTCTCAACAAAATTTAAAAAGAAGCAGGTAGCCCAAACTTGACCAGGCTAGCCTGACCCACATAGGCTTTATTGGGTGAGCTAAAAAGGCCCGCATTTAATTTGGGCTTAAAATTTAGAGTCTAAGCCCTATATTTTAGCAGGCAGCTTTAAGCCGAGCTGGCTAGCCCAGCCTATTTTGCCACATCTAGAGACGAGGCTACGAATTGAATGTGAACATGCCACGAATGCCGTGAATGCTACTGCTATTGGCAGTGGCAGTAGGATTGGGATGGAAGAGCCTGGGCGAAGTGACAGTGAATGCGACATTGGTGACAATGGACGCCTTAGAGCCAATGAATGAGGACGATGTTGAAGGAACGGTTAAGGTAATACTCAATCCTTTTGAATGAATTAGGTAGAATAGAATCGAATCAATTGATTAATTTAAACTAAACCATGAGAATCGATTTAGGTCGAGTTGATCGACTTTGTGGATCAAACATTACGGCTTACATGTATGGAGGAGTTTGATGATGGCATGGAACTCGGGGATGACGTGGCTACGATGAGACTTAAGGAGGGAGAACATGAGGCGCATGTGGATCAAACATTACAGCTTACATTTGCACATTCTTTTTTACAAGTTTGATATTCCTTGCCTTACATCACCTCTAAATCAATCTAACTTGAAACTATTCCTCTATCAGGTCAAGCTATAGGGCAACCGAGTGAGACATTGATTGTTCCACAAGCAGTGATATTCAATTTCATATAACTTAAGGTTTTAAAAAATGGTACACAACTAGAATTTCAACCATAATGCCAAGGTTCTCTGACTCGATGGGACTATGTTGCAATCACAATTATGACTGCATTTAACAACAATTTCTCGTAATGTCAAGGATCATGATTTAAAACCTTGATATGAATCAATTAAAGCCAGCAAAACATTGCGTTTAAGATTTCAGACTTCAATTTTAGCTTTCAAGTTCAGAATACATCCATATAATCAATTGCTTAAAAGAATATTGACATTTATAGACTAGGCAACAACCACAATTGTATTGACCATAAACATACCTAAGGTCTAGTCAAACTTTTCTTAATCAAAGCATTTTTAGAAATGAACATTACATCAGTCAAATCACAGAGCAAGACCATAAACAAGTTCATAGCCCTTTTTTTATTTTATTCCTATTAAATGGAAAATCAAATGCTACACCAATCCCAATCACAATGTTATACGTACATTATGTATTATACCATTGTCATTCTAAGCAATTAGAACACCACATATCAATGTATTAGGGGTGTTAACATTTTCACTTTTATTTAAAAGTCATGGATGGTCCATTATTAATTAGCACATTTCTTAAAAATAATGTAGATGGACTTTTCTTCGCCGGAGATAGTAGAACATTCAATTGCTAATACACTAGATGCCTCTACCACTTCTTCTCCATTACCACCTCAGTCAAATACATCAGTAAGGCGTAAAACTCGATCAAAAGTGTGGAATCATTTTATTGAAAAGCCTAATGAAGAGCAAAAGGTGACATGTAATTATTGTGGCACCCTAATTAAGTTTAAGGCTGAAACAAGCGCTATGAAGACACATTTAACGAGATGCGAGGAGAATCCATATAAAGGACACAAGAGGCAAAGATCAAATGCTTCCTCATCACAAACTGTAGAAGGGTAAGTGGGTGGTGGTGTTCGCTCTTCCTCGAGTTGTTTTAAATTTGACCAAGAGATATGCCAAAAATAACTTGTGAAGATGTTTGTGATTGCCAAGCTGCCATTTTGATTTGTGAATAATGAAGCATTCATCAAGTTTCTAAGTGTCTTGCAACCACGATTTAGTGTCCCATCCTGCATTACATTAACACGTAATATTTTTAAACTCTTCAATGAGGAGAGAGAAAAGTTGAAGAAATTTCTTTCCAAGCATTGCGAGAGAGCTTGTCTTACCACAGACACATGGACATCAATCCAGAACTTGACTTACATGAGTTTGATTGCACACTTCGTTGATAATAATTGGAAGTTGTAGAAGAAAATTTTGAACTTTTGTAACGACCCACTATCGCTACATGACAACGTCACTACTTATCTCTAAGGAGGCTTATTTTTCTCAATAGATATTAAATTAAATATTACGAAAATGTGCCTTTTTTTTCGCCTTTTTCTTCTTTCTAGAAAACCATAAATAAAACTACCCTACTGAGAACTCCCAAATCACAAATATATCCATCATTTATGGACTCTGTCCATTTCAACTGAGGCAACTACACCGATGTATACATCAAGGGATCAAAAGAAATACGTATACCAACATTATTAGTATATTCACATCAACAGGTAAAGGGTACAAAACACTCCCCCTATAGCTAGTCACACTATACATCATGTTAAAAAAAATTCACAACAATAAAGGAATATCAACTCCTCAAAAGAAGAAAATAAATGAATAATTTCTCCAAGCTTGTTACATCTTGCCACTGGCGAGAGCGAAACATCATCATAGACTGAGAGAAGATAGATCTACCAAAATCTCACATCTGCTCCCACGCCAATGACGTGATCATCACAAGCACAAACCACACGTGCAAACAATGCAAGGCTAAGCTTACTTGAAACAATAAACATATAGCATAAAGGAAAAGTAATAGGCAAATCTCTTAATCATATATCAATAGTCAAACAAAACAATAACAACAACAATCAGTATAGTCATTACAACAAGATGTAACAACGGTTACATCAACAACACCTCCACCACTCACAACACAACCTCAACAATAACAACAACCACAACTACCAGGTAACAACAACAACACTACCCCCTACCAATGCACAACATAACAACAACAGCAACAACACCACGACCAACAATAATAACAACAACAACACCACCACAACAATAACCATAAATGAAATCTTCATTTATATACATATATATGTATAAGATCTAAAGAAAATTCTATAATACATGGTCACATTCCAAATCAATGATACCCATCACCATGCCAATGCATGAGGACACTACTCTAGAGAGATTTTCAACAATCTCGGGCAATCAGTCAGGTCTTACCCCCTACCATGGCCTATCCAAGCACCATTTAGGGATTGCCAAACTCTGATCTGTAGACAAGTTTAGTGTTTTGTCGGGATAAGTGTATATGGGTGGTGGCTTACCGCAACATAAGGCCTGCACTACCTTGGTCTCTTGTGGAATTGCCCATCCACTCATCCCCGAAGGCCCATCGTCAACTGCCCCACGTCTCATCCAACACTAGGTTGGAGGCCCATCTAAGCCACAGCTTTGGTCAACCATCCAACTTACGTTCCTGCCCACACCACGGCATGAGGTCCATTGTCAGCTACCTAGCCGCCAACATATGCATGAAATGCATGTATCACAACACAAACCAATTTCATCATCCATTATCAATCCAACATCAACGGTTTAATAAATCCAACAACAACAATTCAATAGAATTTAACCACAATTCCATAGATTTTAACAATAACAATCCAATAGAATTTAACAACAACACCATGTGGGCTCAATTTAGCGCCTCATATGGTCAACAACCACCAATAACCCCCATGTAAGCTCAATTCAACACCTAACATGGCAATCAGGTTAGGCCTTATCTAAGTAGCCTATAACTTTTTAGGATTTCACCAACAAATCTTCTCAACAAGTGAAGGTCCTATCTAAGCAACTTCCACTTCACAACATATCCAACAATCAACCATAATTTGAAAACCATTTGAAACATCCAACTTATCTTTAATCATACATTTAACATCTTTAAGGACCAAAATTCATATATCTATAACCATTTAGAAGATTGGTAAATCTTAAGATTCACAATACCCTTCAAAATAATTCAATTTCTTTAATTTAAAGAAATCATATTTAATTTGGACAACTTTCTATCATTCCCAAATAGAACTTTTGAAAATGTATAATACCCTTTTTATATATGTATATACATAATAGCTCACATTACGAAGCGGAAGCTTTAAAGTCTGAAATAACACATTAGATTTTGAAATAACAGATTAAGTAATGTATTAACAAATTATCTCCTGTATAACAGATTATATCAGTTTAGGAAAAATGCACCAGAATTTGTTTTCTGGCAAAGATAATCAATTATGGATTTCCATAGTCAATTATTTCAGAACCAGTACTAGGAAAAATTTTCCTGAAATCCAAACAATCAATTATGGGGTTCCACAATCGATTATTCCAGAGTCAAAATCACGAAAATAGCTTCTATAACTCTAGATAATCGATTATGAGATCTCATAATCGATTATCTGCGATAAAGTTGCAAAAAAACATGATTTTCTATAGAAAAATTCAAACTTCCCAACCACGTAAATCCAGATTTCGAATCAATAGGAGTTCCAAAATCATCAATCAACCTCAACCAAGCTTATACACATCAAATTATACAACTAATTCAACATTTCATCACACAATTCATAGATTTCTCATCTAAATCTCAGATTTTCCCCCAAAACCCATTTTCATCCAAAACCACCAAATATGACCACATCCACAGAGATTCAACCGTTTCCAAGGCAAGAAATCAATATACTAACAATCACTTACACATAACAACGAATTTGTAAGCTTCCCTTACCTCTAAAAGTTCTAGAAATGTGAATTTGGGGAAAGGGCAAAAGTGAGAGATGTAAACCCTTGAGCCAAATTTTCATAAAAAGTAATACTCCTCACCAAAAGAAATGAGATAGGCTATGAATCTTGCTTCTCACTTAGTGGTTTGAGAGAGTTTGAGGCATTGAGAGAGGAGAAAATGGGAGAATGAGAGAATGAGAAAGAACATGAGAAGATGAGGGAAGGTGTGGGAGAATAGGGGCTTGGCCCTCTTTATGTCTTAAAACTCTCCAGGGCTCTCATACTGGCTTTGGGCTCACTAAGGCCAACGGTTCATCTAACCATCCCCCAAGACTTATAACTGATCCAACTCAACTATTTTTCTCTCAACAACCTAAATAAACACCAACAACAATCTCATTTGGCTCAAGCACATTTTCTCAAGTTCGCTAAATTTCAAACTGGAAATCCAAGACAACAACACAAAACAACAATCAATAACAACAACTCATTTATTTGTTTTAATCACCAAGATCACCTATTTTATTTCCACTTTTAGGTTATTAAAGCACTAAATCATACATTAATAAAACACGGTGTTACAACTTTCGTCAAATCATGGGACATTCAGGAGAGATTATGGCAAAAAATGTTGAGGTATGCTTAAATGAATGGGAGTTGTAACACCCCCATTTTAACTTGCTCGTATGTTTTTCTAATTATTTTATGATTAATTGTGAAAAATAAAATAGGAACCTCAAAGGTATGATTTTCATGAATATATTCATGTTAGCAAGTTCTATCTAGTTTATATTTTTAATAATTTATTTGAATTAGAGCCCGAGAACGATAAAACAACTTACTTATCCCTAAAAACTTGCTTAATAGGATAAAATAGTAAGAATTATCTGGAGTGGTTTAAAAATTATTTTTAAACCATATTTATATTCAAAATAATTAATAATAATTTTATAAATTTTTGGGAATTTTTTTGAGACAGTTTTTGTGAAATGACCGGTATACCCTTAGCAGATTGTGAAAGTCAGTAAGAGACTTTTTAACCTCAAAAAAATTTTCAGAAATTTATATTGAGTATATTTTAATTATACCAATATTATTTTAAGGGAAAATAGTGAAAATTCAAAAAATATATTTATTTGGCGAAAATTGGATTTATTGGCTTAAGCAATGTCTTTTTAGTGAAAAAATTTATTATAAATAATATGTACTTGAGAAAAATCCAAAATTTTTTTGTAAGGCTTACTAAAATATACTTGAAAACGTGGTGTGGCCAAATTTTCCAAAAAACTACCCAAAATTCCTATCTAATTTTGTTGGTATAAATTAATATTTAATTATTTTTAATATCTAATAATTATATAAAATATTTTTTAAAAATTTTCTAGAAGCTTTGACTGGTCTGGACGTTCCCTTCAGCCCACATGTGGAAAGTACAAGTAAAAATGATATTATATGGTTTTTCAGTCAAAAAAATCAAATCTAAAATGCCTATTTTTGACCTATAAATAAACCCATCAACCACTCTACTATTACACTCTCCCCTTCAGATTTTAGAGCCCTCTCCCTGCCCCTCCCAGCTACTGGACGTGCAGCATCCCCCTTCTCCCTAAACTCTTGCATTTTTTTTTTATCACCATTAAAAGGCTTCCACTTAGTTAAGCTCCTAAACCTCTAAAGCTACCTCTCCTCTTCCAATCTTCTACCAACAAGCCTTGTTTAGAGGTAAGGGGGAGTGAGGTTTAGCCTCTAAGTTCGTTTCTTAATGGGTGTGTGAGTGTGTGGGTTATCCCTTAAACCCAATTAATCTACTAATTCTACTACTATTATATAATCATTTATATTCTTGTTATCTAAACTATTACTTTACTATTATGTCATTTACTTTAATGTCATTTATTTCCTTATCTTGTTAATATTTCCATTATGTTGCCATTCACTTTTATTTTTATTTTATGCTTTATTTTTATTTTTGCCTATTTACATTATGTCATTTACTTTATTGTTTAAGTTCTTGCTATTTAAATTCTTGCCCTTTAAATTTCTTGCTTTACTTATTGTCATTTAATTTTTGCCCATTTAAATTATTGCCATTTATTTTATTGTTTTCTTAAAATTATTATTGCTATTCTATTGTTATTTACTTAAGTTTCACTTTATTGTTATCTTAATTATTGTCATTTATTTTGATGTTACTTTCATTACTATTTTGGCATTATATTAAAACTTAATATCCTATTATGAATAGCTATTATGGGCTTATTTTCATGCAAAATAGCTATTTTGTTAAAAACCAATTTTAAGCTTCAAGATCACTTAGAGAAAATTTTTTTGGAACCTATTTTCTGCTCACAAGGCTCTCGGCCATATTGAAAGAAAAGGGTAAGAAATATTTTTTTTTATGTCAATTAACTTATTAGAATGGGTAAGATGGTTGGGGAATAATAATCGCTATAAAATTAGTTTTCGGACCACATAGAAAATGAACTCAATTTCTAAAATGAAAAACAATAATTTAGGCTTTTTCTAAAAAAGGGCATTCGGCCCATCAAGGAAATAAAATAATGAAGAAGATGAATCTTTTATTTAGATTTAGCATTTTTGATAATTACTTGAATTGGTTAAAATTTGTAAGAATAAATCCTAAGGAAAGTTGAAAAGGTTTTCTTGAAGAAAAAAAAAGCGAGTTCTACTAAGTTTTTAGAAATAGAGTTTTGAACTTTAGGCCCAAATTAGAAAAAGTGTTTAGAATAAAGACCTTATTAGACAATTTTAAATTATTACCATCATTTTGAACAGATTATGGCTAGTATGGAAATAAATAAATAATGTTAACAAAGGTTTTAATAAAATGCATGTAATCGCTCGTTTTTGAAATTAGGAGAATTGGTTTTATAAGATGAACAACCCAAATTTTAGAAAAAAAGGAAATAACTAGATAGAAACTCTAAGTATGCTCTGTGGTTGCAGCATAGTCTAACCTTTCACTTCAGAAAAGAACTTCTCTTAAAATTTTACGTCCTAGTCATAATTGTAGATGAAAGTTTTTCTCTTTAAAATAGTCTAATTTGAAAAGTTAGAAAAGGATAAGGACAAATCAAAATAATTAAAATAAGAATCACAATAAATGTATAAATGTGTGAGAATGAATATGCATGACACTTTGGTTATTGATATTTCCTTCCTTGTGATGTTCATATTGAATTGTTTTTAAGTTCTATAAAAGTGTGATGGATGAATGAAATCTCTGTAATGAATATCTCTGGAACTCTGCTAGGTTATCCAGAGAGTATGCCTTGAAACTTAGAAAACAAAGTCGTAGGAAAACCTCGATTGAGTTAGGACCATGTTGAGAAGCATGAATGCCTGTGTCTGGGAAGTCACAGTTTGGTACACTGTGGGATGAAAGGCAGGGACCATTGTTCGAGTCTTGAGGGTAAAGGTGCTGAGTTATGAACATCCCAATGGCCAGATTAGCACCCTGGGCCAGGGTAAATCACATAAACCGACTTGGCAACCCTGACGCCTGCTCAGCATCACCATGATTAGTGGAGTGTACATCCTTGATGGTTGTGTGGCCTTTTCTCGAGGATGATGATTATGACATGGATGTCTGTACCTTATGAGGGATGATATGAACTCCCAATCACTTCCCAATGAATCCTAATGGTTAAGGTGAATCATTAGAGATAGGTATGGATCTGTACGTCAAGAAAAAGTCTGTAAGTGAGTGACAATAACATAAGTTAGACCTTAGGATTCCCCTTATTGCTTATTTGAATTGTTGTTTGTAGCCTATTAAGAAAACGAATGAGGTTTTTATAAAAACCTCACTCCTTTCTTTTGCTTCTTTTCATATACGATCGTGGTACGAGCAGATGGATCTATTTCACAGGATGGCGAACATCCATATAGCATATTGCCCACTAGGACTCTAGGTCTATGACCTGGACACTCAGTATTCGACGTTCCAGGGGAAGGTGACCTTTACTTTTATCCCTAACATTTTTCTACCTATTGAGCAGCTGACGTTACCTATGACTTTATCTACTATTGCCCCCGATGGCTTTGTCAAAGGATCGTAGGCCCGGCCACCATCGCCGGCAGACGATGAGATGGATGACGCTCCTTTCCCACCAATGGATGCTATTCCCGACCTCGGCATCATGGCAATCCCGGCACCATACCTTCAGTACTTTGAGCCACCAGTCGAGATTCCACCATACCCCGACACCATTGAGGCTTCATCCGATCCCTCCTATCATACTATGGATGGGTATCCTCTTCTTTCGAGATTAGCAGTGTTGGCAGCTACAACGGCCTTGGATAGTTACCCAATGGTCATATAGCCATTGATGACGAGGACACTGATATGATGGATTCCAAGGACTCGCTATGACGACGATTCTGCTTGTGATCTTTTGCATAGGATTGGGTAGCTTAGTATAGGTTTATACTACTCTGACGTAGATTTTTGTTGTATAACTACGGGATCTAGGCTTTCTTTTGATGTATTTGTTTTATATCCTTTTAATGTATGTACTTGATATCTGACCCTGTACAAAGGCTTGATGCATATATATATATGATGATTTTTATTTCACGGTCATAGTTCTTTATATAATGTCTCTTGGAATTACTAAACAGTATTGAAAATAAGTACGTATTAGTTTTAAATCAAGTCAACCTCCTAACAAACGAATTAAGAAATAAAATAAAAAAAATAGTGCGGCAACGAATTAAGCATAGTTAACATTTTACTAAATCAATTTAGTACTTGTCTTATTTTAGCGGGTGTTGAGTCTTTGGTTTAACTATAGACAATGCTTCATCTAATGACCTTGGGATTCAATACTTAAAAAAGAGGTTGATGTCTTGGCACAGTGTACTTTTAAAAAGGGAGTATATTCATATGCATTGTTGTGTGCATATTTTGTGCTTAATAGTGAAGGATGGCCTAAAAGAGGTAGATGAATCCATTTAAAGAATTCATGGTGCAGTCAAGTACATCAGGTCATCACCATCTAGATTGGCTAAATTCAAGGCTTGTACTGAACAGGAGAAAATTCCCTATAAAAGCCTTGTTTGCCTAGACATTACTAGGTGGAATTCAACTTAATGTTGGAGGCAACTATTGTAACACCCTAAGGGGCATTACCATAACTAGGTCTAGATTTAAAAAAAAAAGAAACAAACTTAAAAAGGTAGAAACAACATACAAATACTACTCATGAATATAATTAAATATTATATACGAACAATACAATCAAAAAACATACATGCCAAATATAACTCATCTATCACCTGAAGGTATCGTACAAAATATAAAGAAGAATACAAAAACATAATATAAACTATACTACGTTTTCTTGCACGTGACTCCAAGCTCCATCTACGCATGTCTTCACCTGTATCCTGAAAAAGGGAAAACTTAAAGGAATGAGACATAATGTCTCAGTGAGTGCTCTAAGGACTCTACGGCTGGGTTAGACTTTTCTATTCGGACAACCCTCACCATTTACCTTTTATGGCTTTAAACTCACTAGGTCTCTCATAATTCGCCATACCTACGGTCTAATCTACACCTTTTAATCTTCAATACTTTCTGTGTTAACTACTCTCTCATTCTCAACCTAAGAACTCTTTCTTACCCAAAATGCTCTATAGTATTCAAATCCTTCATGTTTAGATTTTACTTTTCTTTCTTTTAACATTTAAGGTTGTTCTCTATAGGTCAAGTCTAAGGTCACAGACATTCTAAAATACTTTTGACCCTCCCTTAACACTCACCTTAATATCGTCATTTTATTCTCTCTTATTTGTCTTATACCTTTCTATTACGTTGTGTAGGGATTCACTCTTTCTCTACCTCATTCACAACTATTATTATCCAACTAGGACCCTCACAACACTATCCTAGGGCCTAGCCTCTCACTTATCCTTGAGGTAGCAAACACAATTTTAATTACAAGCATACATTTATTTCACATCTTCTGCCTGGTAACTAGACATACACATCGTTTTGTTTCATCAAGCAAGCATGGCATACATGCATAACATGAGCACATATACATAATCTTAACAATTTATTACAATACACAATCACATTTTCACACATGTACACATTACATCATTCGCTTATGAACAAGGTCACATAGAATTCACATAATTACAATGTAGCACACTTCAACATATCACACTACAACAAGATACATATGTGTGCTATGTTCCTAAACCACTACTCATGCACATGTGGTACAAACCTAAACTTTTCGGAAAGTAGACTAGGAGTAAATGCAGGCCATAAGCAGCGTCATCAGTACCGATGCCTTCGGCTTTCGCACCCTCAACTAGCATGATATCCCCCGGTGACTAGTCAGGGTTACCCAGTTTTGCCAGTACGCCCCAGCTCTATGGGATCAACATGGACCATTGGAGTTTTCCCAACCGGATAACTCCCAAGGCTAAGGTTAGACAACCCATCACGGCCTCCACCAGCCAGATTCCTACATACTTTCCTCATCACGTAACTCAAATGTTATGATGCATGGTCACAAATAATGCTTACAACTTTTTATAGACTTTTATCATGAAACATTGACACAATTTCATATCACACTCAATTTCTTTCAAGGTAAATAGTAATCATACAATATAAACTCAACAAGGCATAAGAAAACAAATAGCAATGAGTTAAAAACTGCAAAAAGAAGTTCAAAAACACAAGAACGGAATAGTAAAAGTCGTATCTGTCCAGCAGGACGGAAGTCTCGCCCGGCGGTCCAGCGAACCATCGGAACCCAACCCGCCCGGCGGGTCTGCGTGCCTAACGTAAACGCAAAATCCAGTTTTTGAAGAAAAGTTGCCCAGCGGCTATCTAATCCCGCCGGGCAGATCCGAGGTACTAATTTTAATTTATTTTTCCTATTGTCTTTGGGTTCTAAATGCTTCAAGATAAATAATTAGATTCTTAATCACTCTTCTACATTGATAATTGATCAATCTAATCTATAATTTTCTTATTCCCTCACAATCCCCTCAAAACCCATCAAATCCCTAAATTTATGTATAAGGAAGGAAAAGATAAATAGATGAACAAGAACAAGGAAAGACACGGGGGAGAGCACTCACCTTTAGGAGCATGCAAAACTGAGTTCTAGGGTTTGGGTTCGCCGGTTTCTATTCCTCCTTCTTCTTTTCTTTTTCTTCTTCCCTTTTCTCCTCATTCTCTCTAACTTCTTTCTTCTTCTATTTTGTGACGGCTAAACCTAACCCTCCTTCTCTATTCCCTTCTTATAACATGTGGGTGGGTATGTGGCTCAGTGGGCTTTAGTCCCCTATTGGGCCTTAGATGCTCTTTTGAGTTCTATGATAATATTCCTACTAATTTATAATACTAAGGTATTAAAAACAATAATAATAATAATAAATATAATAACATCAACACAACACAATAATAGTAATAATAATAATAATAACAACAACAACTTATACAACAACAATAATAAATATAATATTAATAAGAATAGAAACAGTAATAATAAGAAATATAATAAGAATAACTTTTAAGGCATCTTTCGTCTAATAACACAAAGGAAGGGTCCTACTCAGAGTTACCTCGTGGTTTATTTCTAGTACTTGAAATTTGGGGTGTTACAGCTATCAAGTTTCAAAAAGAATTTGATTTACTTGAAATGCAAGATAATAAGTATGTTGAGGATCTACGAAGGGGGAAAGGTGTACCTTCAGAATCTGATTGGGATGATGCTTGTTCACTCTTGCCTTTTTTGAAGATGTTTTATGATGCAACGATGCGTATTTCTGGTTCATACTATGTGACTAGTAATATATATATGAAGGAAGTATTTGCGATTGGAAGGAAGATCCGCAAGTGTCAAGAGAATAGTGATGTTTTAAGGTTAATGGCTACTCGAATGAGAATTAAATATGACAAATATTGGGGAACACCTAATGGAATTAATATTTTGCTATTGATTACTGTTGTCCTTGATCCTATATGTAAGATGGAATATGTTAACCACTTCATTGACTATTTATTTGATGAAGATCATGCAGATGAATTGAAGCTAAAGTTGTCTTCTAGTTTAAGATCACTCTATATGAGTTTCTATCTACAAACAATTGGACATACATTTGATGCAAAATCTAGGTTGGATAAATATCTGAAAGAAGATCGTGAGCCTTTCAAAAAGTCAATTGAATTTGATATTTTAGATTGGTGGAAAGTAAACTCAACCAGATTGCCTATCCTTGGAAGTATAGCTCGGGAGGTGTTAGCCATATCCATTTCTACTGTAGCATCAGAATCTTCATTCGATACTGAAAGAAGGGTTCTTGATCCTTATCGAAGTTCTCTTACTCCTAAAATGGTGGAAGTACCGGTTTGCACACAGGATTGGTTGAAAGGAACACCTTTCTCAATGTTGACTAATGAGGACTTTGAAGAGCTCGAGAAATTTGAGCAAGGTAAGTTAATATCAATGTTCTACATATTTCTGTTATGGTTTAAAATAACTTTTAGAAAGTAATGAAATATTTTTCTTTTCTCATAGTTATTATCTACACATGAAGGGACTTCATTAATAGCTATTAATCTTGACGATTGAAGGAACATTTAGGTACATCTAGGTTTCACAAAGATAGTAGCTAATTAGTACTTGCATTTATGAGTGTGTGAGTGTGTGTATTATCTCTCGGCTCAACTCTTGGTTATACCTTTCATTGGGAATTCATGCTGCCATCTGCTTATCTAATACAGATTTACTAGTGTATGCTTAAGCGTTGATCCTATTTCAGTATCTATCTTGCTATTTGTTAGGTTGGCATGTGGTTGCATGATGCTTTTGTCCACAAGGTTATTTGGTGCAGCAACACTCACTGTTAGATGTAGTCACATCGAGTTTTTCTTTTTCTTTTCAGTACCTACAGCTAATACTTATGTTCAGGTTTGTTTACTTTTGATTTTATGTCGTTAAATTTAAATAAAGATTGTATTTGATTTTATCCAATCTACATCAAATGGATTTTGACATGCTTCTGATTTTATTATAGTACTGAATATCTGCAACAACTAACAATTCAGATTCAATAAATCCTATTTGATGAACGATGACAATAATGTGTTTTGTTAGAGTGAATTAATATGGATTTTTCTATTCATTTAATCTTGGATTCTAATTTTAACTTTGTTGCTTCAAAGGGCACTGCATTTATAGAAATGAAAGTGGTTATGTACTTTAGTATAACAATATACTTTGTATTATTATCACCTTATTGCTTTTTGTTATGATGGGGGTTGGGGGCAGAGAAGAACATTTGAATTAGTTTTTGGCATGCTTTCCTGTGTCTTGAAATTGAATTTAGATTCTCTATTGGTATTCTAAATGGGACTACCTTTTGACTGTTTTGTTGTCATGTTTACAAGAAGAAAAACTTAGGGAAATTTGGTGGCATGTTCTCCAAAACTTGGAAACCAAAAAAGACAGGCAACAAAGAGAAGTTAGGATTAGGAAACTTTGTATTAATTGTGTTTTAGCCACATCTCTATAGTTCATGGACACAAAAATTTGTTAGATGAGCAGAAATTGATGGATTATCCTATCATTTTCATCTCTACTATACATAAATTCCATTGGATATATAAGGATGTTTCTGTTAGTCTTGTCATTTTCATGTAGGTATGCATGTTTAGTTCACTGAATTTAAAATAGTTCAAAAATTAACAATAGTTCAGTTCAAAAATTAATCAGTTCAGTTCACGTTCATGTATCTAATTTTCACTGAACTTAAAAAAAAACAATTCAGAAATAATAACAGCTCAATTCAGTTTTTTAACACAAATAGTTCACTGAACTTATAAATAGTTCAGTTTGGTTCGATGTTAAAACTAAACAGTTCGGTTCAGTTTTTTAGAACCATTTTTAAGTTCAGTTCAATTCAGTTTAGTTTTCTCTCCTGAACTGAATTGTGAACAGCCTTACAATGTATAACATCTCAACTTTTTCATTCTTATTCAACTTTGCTTAACAACTGCTAGGTAGCAAGGTTTTCAACAACTGTCAAAACTAATTTCTCAATTGGATTATCATATGATACTCATGATCAGACAAAGCATAAGGATATATAATCTGTCAAATTTATGCACACACTTCAAGTTCAAGTGGGTTCTTGTAGTTCAATCAAAGTGTGCATGTTTAATTAAAAACACTAACTAAATTCAAGTGAACCAAAAAGGATTTTATATAGAACTATACCATATGAATCATAGAAATCAAAACCAAATTATTTTCCATCAAACTAAAAAGCATACAAGAATTTTGACTCTAATGATTTCAGAATAATAAGACTTCAACACCTATGACCATGCTCAATACATGAGTTGCAATCTAGGTCATAGATGGTACTGGCACAAGCAAAACATTTCCATATAAAGTTGAATATCAATGCATGCAAAGGAATAGCAGTTTTTTTTGCAATCAATTAAGGAGGTGAAGAACAGCTCCCTAGTATCTCTGTGCATGATTTTTGGATAAGTGGAACTAGCTCACCTTCAACAATTAGCTTGTTAGGAAATGTAGCTTAGTGACATATACTTATTTTGGGTGGATCACCTATTATTTGAACGACAAAGGTCATTTAATAGTTTCCTTTACTCTTTGGCTGTTGTAGGATATAATATTGGCCATAGTTATCAAAATCTTACGATTCACGATTCGAATCTTACAATTTGATACAATTCAGCTAAATACTAATTTGTATCATAAGATGAATTTTAAATGACTCTATATCTTACAATACATGAATGGATCTCTTTAATTTTGTATCAACGATATGTGTAACACCCTCACTTTTATGTAATTAATTGTTTTATTTATTCTATATTTAATTCTGAAAAAAATCGGGAAGGAATCTAAAATTTCTGATCCCCACGATTGAACTCAGAATAGCGAAAACTATCTAATCATGATTTTCAATAATTTTTTTGAGTTGAAGCCCAGAGAAATTAGAAAATGACGATTTTGTCCTTATTTGTCAATATTAAGGGCTGACATGAGAAAAAGATTCAATTGATATTAAAATATCAAATTGAGTTTAAAATCATGTCATATGTATTAAAATATAATTTTGGAAATTTTCTGGGAATTTTCTAAAATTCCTGCATAAAATGACCAAAATACCCCTAGTTGTCAAATAACCAACTCAGTATTGGTTTGACATCCAAAAATGATGAAAATGATATTTTAGTACATTTCTAGGTAAAATATGTAATTTTAGAATTTTCATAAAAATTTGAGCATTTATTGAATTAAAATGAATTTAATATGATTTTTCTAAGCTTAAAATATATAATATGTATATTTATAATTCGAAAAAAAATAAAATTTATTTTTAGAAATTATTTTTGATGAAAAATATTACATTTGTTCAGATTTATATTTAAATTAATTATTTTGGTATTAAAAGTTAATTTTTTCAAGTTTAGGCGATTTTATCGGTACCGGATAATTAATTAACAGTCAAAATTTATACTGAGATTCTTTGGGACAGCTGCTATCCCACGTTTCTGATCTACCAAGAGGTGATTCACCACCTACTTATATATGTGTCCCTAATGTTCAATTAAACATAAATCAAAAATTGTATTTTTGACATCATGGATGATCTCATCAATGGACACCTAGGTTCATTTTTTTCCTATAAATAGCCATCACTTAGAACTGAATTCTTCATCCCATTCCTCCTTTCACCACCGTAAGCCTCCATAGAGAAATTCTCTCTCTTTAGAAAGTTTTCTTTTACTTTGTTTTTATGCTAAAATTCTACTAGTTTTCTGATAACTAGTAAAAATCCTCTTCCTAGGAGCTCTGTACCAACAACTTCACCAACTCTTTGAGGTAATGGGGGGAGTGGGGTTGGTTCTAATTTTCAATTACTTTGCATATTGGTAGGAAGGGTTTTCCCCTAAACCCGTTTAGGCTTTAGTTTTACTATTAATATTATTGTTATATTATTTGATGTTAAACTTTAAATTTTGCTAAGTTATTATTTTGCTCAAATTTAAATTATTAAATTATACCAAGCTGTTACTTTGCTTAATTTTAGAAAATTAAAATGCACTTGCTAAGCTGTTACTCTGCTCATTTTTAGAAAATTAAAATGCATTTACTAAGATGTTACTTTGCTCAATTTTAGATAATTAAAATACTCTTATTAAGTAGTTATGCTGCTCAAATTTAGACAACCATAGTATAATTATTAAGTTGTTATACTGCTCGAATTTAAACAATTACAGTAGAATTACTAAGCTGTTATACTGCCCAAATTTAGAAAAAATAATTTTAGCTATTATGATAAATAATTAAATTATTAAATTATCAAATTTTAGTAATACTCAATTAGTTTAGCAAAAATAGTAGAAGAAATAAACCATAAATCTCATAATATGAAACTAAAGATAGAAATTATTTTATGAGCTATTTATGAATTTATTTTTAGAAAACTACTATAGAAATTTCAGTTTAAGTTCTTATCGTTCAGGTAAGGTTTAGACACACTAATAGACCATCTGTAAAAATTTCATAAATTTTAAAGCTTATTTAGTACTTCTAATTGTGCTCTATAAGTGCCTGTGGACACATTTTTCTTAGAAATACTAAATTTCAAAAATTTTCAAAAAAATTCTAAAAATTCATGATAAAATTCTAATTATTTTTCTAAGTTTAAAAATTATTTTTATGGAATTTTTTGACCATTCTATGGTTTATTTCTTAATTATCAGTCTTTATTTTAAATTGTATATCTTTATTTTTATTGAATTATTGCTTATGTGCTTTAATTTGAATTATGAATTATGTGAATGATATGTATGGATCAAATCTCTATAATATAAAGCAGAGATATTAGTAGAAATTATACTGGTGCTCAAATACTTGAGACCAGAATGAACCTTTAGAAATTAATAGATTAGTGAGTAATGTAAAGCAAGGGACATGCAGTGGCATGACACCCTGTTGGGGAAGCTACAGTTTGGTACACTGAGGAATGAAAGGCAGGGACCCATTTGGGATGTCTTGGGGGTAGGCATCGAGTGGTGAAAGTCCTAATAGCCAGGGTAGCGCCCGTGAGCTGGGATATTCACCTGACCAAGCTCGATAATCCCGACAACTGCTCAGCATTCCGGGATTGGTTCGAGAGTATACCTCTATAAATGGACGTCCCGACTGATATTTGTTCCTCATTGATGATGAGGACTGTACCATGTGATGATGTTGATGAAGTATATGTACTCCCAGTCACTTCCCAGGTTCTGTTAAGAACTATTACTCACTGATGGGAAGTATGGATCCATACCAAGTCAAGGGTAGTGTAGTATAATTTAGAATAAACCCTAGGTTCCCTTCATTAATTGTATTTAAATTCCTACCATACATGTGAAAGTGATTTAGAACAAATCACCTCACTCCATTATTTTTGTTATGCATGTTGAATCGTGATTATTGAAGATGATAACAATGCCTGATGATGCTGAGGAAGAGCCAGAGGATACTTCTTCATATTTGAAGACCTAGTTTATAATATTTTCTCAAGGGATAAGGTAGATAAACACTGCTCTGTATAGGATCCTTTTTTTATGTATATATTGGGTTAGGTAGTATATATCTTTTAATGTACTTTGTTTTCTCTTTGACTATTATGTATTACTCAAACCATGATGTACAGTTGGATATATATATATACATAAGCAGTTTTTATCATTTCACTTCTATTTCTAAATTCTGTTTTGCTAGTATCGAAAAAAAAAATTTACTCACATTTTCATCAACTTAAATTAATAATTAAATTAATATGAATTATATTTAAAATTAAAGGAGTGTTACAATATCAATCACATGATTCAACATTTCATTATTTTTTCTTTTTTACTTTTCTTTCACCAATTCTCATGAAAAAATTGAAAAGTCATATAAGCTTAAATCTTTAAATGAAATGGAATTGAAGGAACACTTGTGAACTTGTCCTATTTAATTATCCCACTACTTTATTTGTCACTCACTTATTTAATGCATGTACTCTATGTAGCTATTTAATTGCTTTGTTTTCATTCTTTTAAAATTAAGGCTTCATAAATTCATATATAACTAATAATTTTGTTTTGTAAGACTTTTAGTTAAGTTGTTTTTATCTATTTCTAGTTTAAATGTTTTACATTGAACAATATATATCATCTATATATAAATAGAAAAAGAAAGAGATGGTGGAATTTGGATGATTATCATTGATCAGACATATGATAATAAAGGATTATTGAGATCCTTACAATTATGGCTACAAATCAAATATTACAACTTATAAAATTAGAAACAAATTATGCATTTAAAAACCAAATTGCAAGGTTGCATATTTATAGTAACTGATCACTTATATCATATTTGTAGTAACTGATCACATATCTTTAGAATCTGATATGCTTATTATTAAGACAAAGGACGAATTTATGACCCTCATTTATTGTGATAATAACAAACAGTCTTTTCAAATAATCGTCTGATAACTTGTTTATTTTGCACATAATCGCTATCGTTTGACCATGCATTCTATATCGTCTTTCTTTCTCTGTAAAGATTCAATAACTAAATTCTTTTAGACAATGACGATGCTTTAGTAACTGTGCTCTGAAGTTTTTAAAATCGTAAACCACCTCGAAAGAAATGAAGTCTATGTACCTATCCTCAAGAAAAGTCTACTTTATGCATAAGAGAAGGAAGTTGTGTGCAGTTGTCAGTACAGAAAGCAAATATGCCCACTGCTACAGGATTGAGTACGAGAAAGGCTAGATAAGTAGACTACTTTATCTTATCAAAGTGACTAGTTGGTGAAAGGCATTAAATGCTGCATTTAATGATTCAACGACTCTTTTTTGCCTTTACAAACGCCAGACGAAGGATGTCTCTTGCAACAATCACAACTAATACTTTTTGGAGAACACTATAAATAAAAGAAGAGACCTTAGTTTCAAGTTGTTGCTGATATTGATAATGCGTGAAACTATTGAAAAACTCTCTTAATCTAGAATCTCTAAATACATTATTTGTAAACACTTTCCTTATGCTTCATTGTATATTTCGTCTGATAAGACATTAGATAAAGTGAGATTACTCACAATCAATCTTTTTCTCTAAGAAATAGGTGGAAGCCTAAAGAGGCTTTGATTCAAAGAATACTTAGGTATTTGCTTGGAGAGGCAAGTTAAAGACTACTTGGGTTGAGCTTGAAGAGGCTTGGTTAAAAGAATACTTGTAACTTGATTAAGTTAGTGGGACTTGGTAGTTTGCCAAGAACTGGACGTAGTCTCTGGGGGAGACGAACCAATATAAATTGTGTTTTTCTAGCTTGCATTTTTCTTTCGTCTTTATTTAAACATCTTTTAAAAAATCTTTTGTTTAACCCTTTAGACGAAATGTTCTTAAAAGGTTTTTGCGTCCCTTCTTGTGTTATTTATATGTTTTACAGTTTGGTATCAGAGCTTAGCCCTTAACGGTTGAGCACCTTAACAAGTGATAAAGGAAAAGATCCATATGGCAAACCTTGAAAGACAGTTAATTCTTGAAGGAGCCTCCTTGTCAAGGCCTCCAGCCTTCAATGAAGAAAATTATGCTTACTGGAGAGACAAAATGGAAATGTATATCAAGTCCACTCATTACAGCATCTAGAGAATCATAACTCATGGAGATCTCATTATAGTAAAGCCAGAAAATGAATACAATCAAGACAACTTCAACATGCTACAACAGAATGCAAAGGCTAGGTATATTATAACCTATGCCTTATCTAAAACTGAATATAACAAATTTTGCAGCTGCAGATCAGCAAAGGAAATGTGGGATGCTTTACGCATAATACATGAAGGCACTAAAGATGTCCATCTAAGAAGAGCAGTAACTTTTCAAAGACATTATGAGATGTTCACCGTGAAAGAAACATAAACCATTGATGAGATGTTTGGAAGATTTCAAACAATTCTCAATGGTCTCTAGAGTCTTGATGTTGAGTTTTCCAAAGCTCAAAACAAGATCAAGATTTTGGATAGTCTTCCAAAAGTTTGGGAACCTAAGGCTACAGCCATAGTTGAAGCCAGGGACATGAAGACTCTAACTCTTGATGAATTGCTGGGAGTGCTAAGAGTCCATGAAGTTCATCTCTTTAAAAGAGATAAAATCAAAAACAATGACTCTATAGCTCTAAAGAGTGGAGAAACTAGTCGAAGAGCAGACGAAAGGACAAAGACAAAAACCAGAAACAAAGCCATGAAGGTTCAGTCTGATGAATCAAAGAGTTTAGACGAAAGCTCAAGCTGCTCCATAGACGATAAGATTTCTCTTATGACTAAAAAGTTTAAGAAGATGCTCAAAGAGAAAAAAAGATTCAAACAATCTTCCAAAAGAAAAGATAATAGATTCAAGGAGTCTCCTCAGATAGATAAGAATGAAATTATATACTTTAAGTGCAAAAAGCCTGGACATATGAAGGCTGAGTGTCCCAAATTAAAAAACGGATGCAACTCAAAGAAAAATAACAAAAAGAAGAATCTTCTAGCAACCTGGGAAGATCTGGATAGCAATAGTAGCAGTTCAAACGAAGAGAAGGCTAACATCTGTCTCATGGAGAATACTGAAGAAATAATACCTGAGGTAAAATCTATTCCTAAGAACAATTTGCGTTTGTCTGATAGTTGTGAATTTGAGTCTGATGATGAAGAAGATATATCCTATGACACTCTGCTTGCAAACTCTCACATGATTGCTCTTGAGTATAAGAAACACCAAGAGAAATATAAAGAAGCTATTTTAGAAAATGAATTACTCAAGAAAGATCTGAAAAGTATGCATAAGAATCAAGCCTTAGATCTTGAAAAGACAATACTCTTATCTAAAGTCAACAGACTTAAGAAATATGTTATTAGTCTAAAACAAGATCTGGCTAAATTTGTGGATGGGTCTTCAAAACTAAAATTGATTTTAAAACACAGAAGACCTCCATCTAACAAATCTGGCATAGGTTTTGAAAAAGACAAAGATTCTAAACCAACATCTTCTAAATCTTATTTAACCTTTTGCAACTTTTGTAGAAAGCCTGGACACACATCTCAAAGGTGTCAACACAAAAGAAAGCAAAGGTCAAATAAGACCATTGGGACTAACATACAAGGACCCAAGAGTATTTGGGTACCAAGATCTCAAATAATTCCTATTGTAGATATCCTTAATAGGAAAAAAGAGGGATTCATTTTAGTACCTGGACAGTGGATGTTCATGTCACATGATGGGAGAAGGGTCTATGTTCCTAGATCTTCAAACACATGAAGGAACTGTTTCATTTGGAGGAAATGGAAAAGGCAAAATCATTGGTATAGGTAAAGTTCGTAAGCCTCCTCTTCCTTCAATAGATAACGTGTTGTGTGTTGAAGGACTGAAGTATAACCTACTTGGTATAAGTCAATTTTGTGATAGTGAGTTTGTCGTGTCCTTCAATAAGGAATCATGCATAGTCAAGCTAAATGATGAATCCATTCTCTTTACTACTAAGAGGCATAACAATCTGTACAAGATTGAGTTTGAGGATTTTAACAAACAAAATGTCACATGTTTAACGACCAAAGAAGATGAAAAATGGATTTGGCATAAAAACCTTGGGCACATTAATTTGAAACATATTTCAAAACTATATAAAAAGGGTTTAGTGAAAGGATTGCCCGAGATCTCTTGGAAAACTCATTTTCTTTGTGATGTTAGAAAGGGAAACAAATTAAAACTTCTTTTAAATCCAAAGACGTTGTTTTCACTTCTAGACCACTAGAACTGTTACATATGGATTTGTTTGGTCCTACAAAAACTCTCAGTCTTGGCGGCAAAAAGTATGATTTTGTTATTATAGATGACTATTCTAGATACACATGGGTTTAGTTCCTAACTCACAAACACGAGTCTTTTAATGTGTTTGAAATATTCTGTAAACATGCTCAAAATGAAAAAGGTTTTTGTATAACTGCAATCAGAACTGACCATAGAACTGAATTTGATAATGCTGAGTTCAAATTCTTTTGTGAAAAGAATGATATTTTCCACAACTTCTCATCACCAAGAACACCTCAACAAAATGGGATAGTTGAAAGGAAAAATAGAACTCTACAAGAGATGGCTAGAACCATGCTCTGTGAGAATTCAATTCCCAAGTACTTCTGGGCAGAAGCTGTAAATACAGCTTGCTATGTTTAAAACAAAATATTGATCAGACCATTGGTAAATAAGACTCCTTATAAATTATGGAGAGGTAGACGACCCAACATTTCATACTTTTATCCCTTTAGATGTGAGTGTTACATTCTCAACACTAGAGATCAATTGGGAAAATTTGGCTCTAAGGTTGAAAAAGGTATTTTTCTAGGATATTCTGATACATCAAAAGCGTATAGAGTATTTAACTCTAGAACTTCTGTTGTAGAAGAATCTAATCATGTTAAATTCAATGATACACTAACCCCTAATAGGAGACTATCAGATTTGGAAGATGATCTTGCAGATTTATAGATAAGATCGTCTGATCTCATAAGAACAGACGAAGTGAGGCAATTAGAAGACAACCCTCATCAATAGTAGACTGATGATCAGACAAAACAAACTCACAAAGATTGGAAGTTTGTTACCTATCATCCACAAGATCAGATCATTAGAGAATAGACTGAAGGAGTCAAGACAAGGTCATCATTGAGAAACCAAGCTTCATGCGCCCTAGTCTCAGAAATCGAGCCAAAGACTATTGAAGAAGCACTCACGGACAATGACTAGATTATAGCCATGGAAGAAGAATTACATCAATTTACAAGAAATGATGTGTGGATTCTTGTTCCTAGACCAGAACACAAAAGCATCACTAGAACAAGATGGGTGTTTCGCAATAAGCTTGATGAAAATGGAAAGGTAATAAGAAATAAAGCAAGGTTAATAGCACAAGGGTACAACCAATAAAAAGGTATTGACTTCATTGAAACCCTTGCTCCTGTAGCTAGATTAAAAGTTATTAGAATTATGCTTGCCTTTGCTGCTCATAAAAACATTAAGCTTTTTTAAATGGATGTTAAAAATGCCTTTTTAAATGGTTTCGTTGAGGAAAAAGTCTATGTGAGACAACCTCTTGGTTTTGAGGATCTAATTTTTTCAAACCATGTGTTTAAACTTAAAAAGACTATGTATGGTCTTATGTAAGCACCTCGTGCTTGATATGACAAACTAAGCAATTTTCTTATTGCAAATGGTTTTATGAGAGGCAAGTTGACACAATTTTCTTTAGAAAGGAATCTAATAAAGATTTCATAATAGTTTAAATTTATGTAGATGACATAATTTTCGAAGCTACTAATGAAATTTTGTGTAAGGATTTCTCAGACTTGATACAGAGCAAATTTGAAATGAGCATAATGGGTGGATTAAAATGCTTTCTTGGTCTACAAGTTAAACAAGAGAAAAAATACATATACATTCATCAACCAAAATACACCAAAGAACTACTCAACAAGTATAAGATGAATGAATCAAAGCTTATAAGCACACCTATGCATCCGTCTATTGCCATGACAAAGGAAAAATCAAGTAAACCTGTAGACCAAACTATCTATAGAGGTATGATTGGCTCACTCCTCTATTTAACTGTCAGTAGACCAGATATTATGCATAACGTCTGCCTATGTGCTAGATTACATTCTAATCCTAAAGAGTCTTACTTGAAAGTTGTTAAAAGGATATTTAGATATCTTGTTGGTACCTCTAACCTAAGCCTTTTTTATGAGAAAAATAAAGATTTTAGGTTAGTAGGATACTGTGATGCATACCATGTTGGTGGCAGAATTGAACAAAAAAGTACAAGTGGTGGATGTCACTTCATCGGACCATGTCTTATATCTTGGACCATCAAGAAACAAAACTCAATTGCACTTTTTACTGCAAAAGTAGAATATATATCAGCTGCCAGTTGTTGCTCACAGCTTTTATGGGTAAAATATCAACTTGAAAATTACTCTAGCTCTGAGCATAACATTCCAGTGTTATGTGACAATATTAGTGCAATCAATTTATCTAAAAACCTTATTCGACATTCTAAGGCATAGCATATTGAAATAAGACATTATTTTATACGTGATTATGTTCAAAAAGTGTTTTTGATATTAAATTTATTAATACAAACCATCAATGGGCTAATATCTTTACAAAGGCTTTACCTGAAGAATGTTTTAATTTTATCTTAGAAAACTTGCATATAAAAGTTTTGCATGAATAAAACATCTTGTATCATCGTCTTTTTATTTGTTTTGATTATCGTCTTATGCATCATTGTCTTACACTTTATTATTATACTTCGTCTTTCTAACACATGTGCCTTTGAATATGAAAAGTTTTTTGTTTATTCGTCTGACTTCCCCTTCATCATTACTCATCGATAACCTCCCAAGAAACATGCACTGTTCTTCTCTGCCACATCAAGTCACAATATATGTACGTCCCTTCAGTACTATTAATCCTCTTATATTCAAAAATAACCGCCCTTTTTCCCTTTACACTCTCAAAAACACTCTATCATATTCTCTGCACTCAATGTCTCTCACTTTGACTCTCGATCACCTTAACCCTTCAAAGACTTACACTCATGGCCGCTTTAAGACAGGTTGTCCTTATGGAGAGATTTCAAGAAAATGACTTTGTGCCTGGCAAATGGGTAAACCTAAAGAAGTTGGAAGATGAAGGTTTCCTGCTGCGTCTCTTCATAAAAAATGTAGGATGGGAGTCTTTTGTTCAAAAGCGAACCCACTGGTACCACGCCCCCTATGCCTATTTCTGGGCATCTGTATCTGAGGTTGATGGAACTATTACTAGGATTGCAGACAACCAGACCATCAATATCTCAACTGACACCATTGCAATAGTGTCTGGCTGTAAAGAAGAAGGCGACTTGCTTACTGAAGATTAGGAAAGGACCATCACCCCAGAAACAGTCGACCTAGCATTATATGGACGCCCCAGACCCTAAACAAACAACAAAGATGTTTTGAAGAGGGTTCTATATTCTTCAAACATGAAGAGGGACTGCAGACTCATCTACAACATTCTTCTACACATTATCCTACCTCGCAAAGGCTCAAAGGATAATGTATCCTCTAAAGACATATTCTACTTATACAAGATACTCACCGGACAGAAGGTGAATCTACCTGCTCTCATCTTGGATAACTGAAGGTCATGTCTCACCAGGTCAAAAGAGAGCTCCAGAGACAAACAAAGGCATCTTATCCTTTACGCCATGTTATTTACTAAAATTATTAAACTGGCAAGCATCAATGAGTCTGGTTGGGAAAAGAAGAAACAAGGTTCTGAGATTGACGTGTCCATTATAAGGAAGATGAGGATAGCCCATTTGTTTCTTGGATACGTAGCCAAGCATCCTAAATTGGCTCTGATCAAGGAAGAACCTACTGAAGAAGTGGTCAGAATTGCTTTTCGAGTAGGATCGTCTACTGATTCTTCTGCTGGTGCTGCTTTTGCTCAACAAACTCAACCACCTCCACTACAGATGAAACCCCCACCAACACAGACACAACCCAAACAGACCAAACCCCACAAACCTAAACTTCCCACCAAAAGACCATCTCAAAAAGACCCACAGCCGCAAACACATGACCAACCGTCTTCCCCACTTAAAAAACAAAAACCCCTCACCATTCGTTTAAGATCTAAACCAACCCCCTAACCTGACTCAAATGATGACCTTCCTATCAACCAACTGCTTATAATTACATAAACAACCATACCTGAACCCCCATCATAATAGCCACCTCCACCACTTATTGCCATTAAAGCATCTGCCTTTACTAAACCAACCAAACGATCTCCAAAGCCCAAGAAAATCCCTGAACACAAAACAAGAGCACAAGAGGCTAAACAGATAAGGAGAGCCAGCACCGAGTCAAAGAAGGCTGAAAAGAAGAAGAAGGAAGAAGAGGAGAAGCTTGTTGTTCAAGAAGAAGAACAGATTGAGGAAGCGGTGCTTCAGTCAGTTATTGAGCACTCGCTACAAACTTTCCCCAAAGAACCTAATGAAGAAGCAATGTTCATTCAAGAAGACATCATGGTCACCTCTAGCCAAATTTGTCAAGACCATTCTTATGGAAAAGACCTCAATCTGAGTCTCTTTCCCAAGTCTTCCAAGGTCTTATTGCAAACCTTACAGCCAGACCAAACAATGTTTAGCCAACACAGATTGTTACTTTCCATCTGTCGAAAGTTGAAGACCTTTCATCTGAAGGATTGGCTGATCCTATGATAAAGGAAGCTTCACCTAATCTCTACAGATCAGAGACTTCTCCTTCTAAACGCCTTCACCGGGATGCCACACCTCTTGAACAACATGAAGCTCGAAGCATTAGCAAGACAAAAAAGTACCAGCCTCTAGAGCCCTTCGACCTAGAGATTCTTTAAGCTTTCATCAACTATGAACTGGGCAAAGTAAACAACCCGAGGATGTGGACAACAATTATTGCTAAAGAATGGCCATTGTTGGTGCGCCATGGGTACGCTGACAAGATGGTTGAATATGGCGAAGCTACCCCTGCTCTTTCTTATGAGCCACACAACCAACCGTATGTGTAACACCCCAAATTTCAAGTACTAGAAAGAAACCACGAGGTAGCTCCTAGTATCATGTGTTATTGGATAAAAGACGCCTTAAGAGTTATTGTTATTATTATATCTCTTATTATTATTATTGTTCCTATTGCTGTTATTATTATATATATTGTTGTTGTTGTAGCAATTATTATTACTATTATTATTATAATTATTGTTATTGTTGTTGTTGTTGATGCTATTATTATTATTGTTATTAACATCTTAATATTAGAAATTAGTAGAAATGTTATTATAGAACCCAAAAGAGCATCTAAGGCCTAATAAAGGACTAAAGCCCACTAAGCTATATATCCACCCACATGTTATAAGAAAGGAACAGGGAAAGAAAATTAGGTTTAGCCGTTACAAAATAGAGGAAGAAAGAAGGTAGAGAGAATGAGGAGAAAAGGAAGAAGAAGAGGAAGAGAAAGAGGAGGAATAGAAACCAGAGAACCCAAGCACTAGAACTCAGCTTTGTACATCCCTAAAGGTGAATGTTCTCCCCCATGTCCTTCCTTGTCCTTTATGTTGTGCTTGTTTATCCATTTAACTTTTCCCCCTTTTTATGCCTAAGTTAGGGTTTTGATGGGTTTTAAGGGGATTGTGACTGAGTTTATAGATTAAATTGACCAATTATCAAGGTAGAAGAAGTGAGTGAGAATTTAACTTTTTTTTTTTAGTATTTAAAAGCTAAAGACAATAGGAAAAAGAAATCAAAATTCGTACTTCAGATCCACCCAATGGGGTTAGATAGCTGCTGGGCGACTTTTTTTTGAAAGCTGGACTTTACGCTGGCGCCGGGCAACTATATTGTTCGTCTCGGGCGGGATACACAACCTACCGGGTGTGCTAGGGTCCTCATACGAATCTGCCGGACGAGTTGGGTTTTAGCGTGCCCGGTGGGCAGCACTCTTGGCCCATTGGGCGTGTACGACCTTGGCTATTCCGTTTTAGTGCCTGTGAACTCCCTTTTGCAGTCTTTAACTAATTGTTGCTTTTCTTTTTTATGCCTTTTTGAGTTTATATTGTGTGATTGTTATTTACCTTGAGAAAATTGAGTGTGATATGAAATTGTGCCAAAGTTTCATGATAAAAGCCTATGAAAAGCTGTAAGGATTGTACATAACCATGCATTATAACATCTGAGTTATGTGATGAGGAAAGTGTATAGGAATCTAGTTGGTGGAGGCCATGATGGGTTGTCTAACCCTAGCCTTAGGGGTTATCTGGTTGGGAAACCTTCAATGGTCCATGCTGATCCTATGGAGCCGGATCATACTGGCAAAACTAGGTAACCCTAACTAGTTACCGGGGGATATCATACTAATTGAGGGTGTGAAAGCTGAAGGCATCGGTATCGATGACGCTTCTTATGGCCATACATTTACTCCTAGTCTACTTTCTGAAAAGTTTAAATTGGTACCACATGTGCATAAGTAGTGGTTTAGGAACACAGCATGCATATGCATCTTATTGTAGTGTGATATATTGAAGTGTGTTACATTATACCTATATGAAGTCTGTGTGACTTTCTTCATGAGCGATTGATGTAGTGTGTACACATGTGAAACTATAATTGTTTCTTATGATGAAATGTCAAAGTTATGGAGATACGATCATACTATGCACGTCTGTTGTTCCTGTTTCATAAAAGAAAATGTGGTGTATGTCTAGTTACGAGGCAAAGGATGTGAAATAAATGTATATTTGTAATTAGGATTGTCTTGCTACCTTATGGATATGTGAGATGCTAGACCCTAGGATGGTGTTATAAGGGTTATAGTTGAATCATAATAGTTGTGATAGAGATAGAAAAAAGGTGAATTCCCATACGACGTAATAGAAAGGTATGAGACTAGTAATAGAAAACAAAATGAGAGTATTAGTGTTAAGGGTATTTTAGAATGTTTGTAGCCTTAGACTTGACCATTAGAGACAACTTTGAATATCAAAAGGAAGAACAGTAAACTCTAAACATGAAGGATTTAAATACTAGAGAGGGTTTTGGGTAAGAAAATATAAGTAATGAGGATGAGTTCTTAGGTTGAGAATGAGATAATAAGCTTGTATAACAATTGTGAGAATGAGAGAGGATTTAACAGGAAGTATTGACTATTGTAAGGTGTAGACTCGACCATAGGTATGGAGAATTATAAGAGACCTAATGAGGCTAAGGCCATGAGAGGTGATGAAGGTTGTCCGAGTAGAAGAGTCTGACCTAGCCGTAGAACCCTTAGAGCACTTATTGAAACATTATGTAGCATTTGTTCACACTGGACATAACCTATGTTTATTTAATCATTTATTTAGTTATTTTAATTTACAAGTTAACGAGAATACTGGAATTTTTTTATTTTTTTTTTTTGCGTTTCATATCATATGCATTCATCATTCAAACTCTTTAAATAAATAAATCATAAGTAAAATAGAATTTGGAAATGGAAGTAGAAGATAAGAAAATAATACATATCATATCATCATGAGTCAAAACCAAGTACATCGGTTTCTGAATTCATCTAAGTTAAATACAACAAAGTCTGAACTATATTACATTTGAAGTCATAAGTACAGGGAAATCAAACAAAAGTACATAAAGAGACACCAGCCCTCCCCCAACTACATACATCAAAAAAATATCCTAAGCCAAAGTAGTGTCTACAAATCTACTCCTAGTCCCTATATACAAAAGAAAAGAAATCTAGTCCTTATTATCATTCCTTGTCGGTCCATGTTGTCTCGGAGTCGTCAGATTTTGAGAGGTGGAACTGTTTGTTAGGCAACCCCTGAAGGGACCTAATGCTAGATGGTGCTAACGAAGGTGATGAATGTCATCCGTTGGCCATGCCCACCTGATATTCCACCATGGGGGAACCCTCAGGGGACTCAACCAACACAATTTCTATAGGAGATCCCACGAGATCCTCAAGTATAGGTTGGGCATCATGAGGTGGATTCATAGGCAATTGCTCGGCGAGTGGTGCAAAGTCTAGATAAGGAGCCATAAAAGGTATGGCAGGATCCTCGGGTGGTGCAGGAGGAACGTACTCGAAGTGCAGTAGGGGTGAAAATGAGACAAAGATAGGAAATGTTCAGGACATGGGAGGCATGTGCACTCCCGGGATAGGGGACAAGAAGGTGATGGTGACAAAGCATCTAAATGTCAAGTAGCCTGTCGCTTTGTCATAAATTCAAGTCCCTGTGTCTTCGTAGTCAATGTGCATGTTGAAAAGGATGGGAGGAGCCGCCATCTTCAAGTATCAACGACGTATAGTCATACATCACAAGAAATACAAATAGAGGAATGAGGCGATTTTGTTCTCAAAATTACTTTCACATAGATGGTAGGGTATTCTATCGTAATATATAGATAAAACATAGCTAATAATAGAGAAAAGTGAAAACCTAGGGTTTGTCTAAATTATAACAACTACCCTTGACACTGTATGGAGCAATACTCCCAACATGGTTCTCAACAAAACCCGGAAGTGACTAGGAGTACATATACCTCTCTCAATCACGGTATAATCCTCGTTATCATCAAGGAACAGAGCAACAGCTCAGGACATTCACCGTCCACACAGAGGTATACTCTCACACCAATCTTGGAATGCTGAGCAGTTGTCGGGGTTGCCAAGCTTAGTCAGGCAAATATCCTGACTCGAAAGCGTTACCTCAATCATTAGGACCTTCACCACTCGATGCCTTACCCCCAAGACCTCCACAAGTGAGTCCCTGCCTTTCATTCCTCAGTGTACCAACTGTAACTTCCCATGCAAAGTATCATGCCCTAGCATGTCCCTTGCATTACACTATTTTACAATTCCACTATTGTCCTTTCTTGACCTTCTCGACTTGGACAGAAGTTTCTCTAGTCTTAGCACACCTAAGTACTAGCACAGTCTATCCTCAACATCTCTACCTCTTAATGTAGAGGTTCTTATCGCAGTATAATATAGGGGGATTCTACGTATATAATTGAGAAAGCAAAACAACAAATAGGACACTAGAATATTAGTATTGCTTTGTCTCCATTATCTTCAGCGCCTAATGTAAAGATGAAGCTTATGTAGGAGGCCCTAAGTTAGCTAATAGTTATTTGATTTAATCATTTAACTTAGTGTATGACTATCCATATGTCTTATGTACCAAATTACCTAATAATATTAGATGCCACCATTAATCTATTTTAACAAAATTAATTAGTAGTAGTTAATCATGATTCTAAAAGATTTAGTAAAAAAAATTGCTTATTTTATGATATCAAAATAAGACTTTATATCTCAATTAAGGAGTCCTCTTAAATTATATAAAAATAGATAGGATTTATTTCTTTAAAGGAAATTTTATTTAACTTTAAATAGAAAGGTTCATTTTAGGTCCTAAGTATTTAGAAAAATGAGGATTTAGTAACTAGAAGCATGTTCTTTAACTTTAGTTCCAAAGCCAAACCTCCAGAGAGCATAATTTTTTGTTTGGCTTTGAATTTCGATTTGAATGGTTAAACGATTTTTTTATGCCATGATCTATAGCTTGTTGGAAATATGTTTCTTTCTATGTTCTAAATCATCAAAGATTATCCCAAAACAAAAATCTATAAAAAAAGATATGAAAATAACAAGGTAGAAAGGTTAAGAGGCTCTTACTGGAGAACCAGTATCACTTCCTTGATATTTTCTTACCCAACTTCAAACTTTTTGCAACCAAGAAAATTATTATCACAAATTAGATTAAAAACCATTTTTAAAAAGTCCAAGAACTCCAAAAACTAAAATCTAGTCGATTTTTAGTGATTTTTCAAAATATACTATTGAAAAAGATATGTTGGGTCAGGAACAGCGCGTCTCATCTGAATTGTAAAATTTGGTAAAAATAGTAAACGATGACTAATATAGGAAACCATATATCCCCATAAATATTAGTGAATTAAATTTTTAGTCATCCAAGACTCGTTCAATAAATCATACTAGAAAGTTCAAAAATCGTTTTCAAGTGTACTTTGCCCATTACCGTCCACAAAAAAGTAGCTTCAACTTTTAAAAATTGTATATTCGTCGTTTCTTAACTTTTTTGAATGATTATTATGCCCATTTTGAGAAAAAAATTGTCTAATTTTCACAATAAAAAACAATCACCTAAAAATATTGAGTGTAGCTCCAGATATTATGAAAACAATGACGGGTGTTCAGACAAAAATCAAAGACAACTCGCTGGAACTTAAATACCATTTCACAAAAATCACTCTTTTCACTAAGTTGTGGACTTTTAATGACTAAAATAAAATCTTGGAGTTATTAGGTAGGTCAAAAAATAAAATAATCATCCCTTCTTTCCACTAAAAATCGTCACTTGAAGGGAATTAAAAATGCCAACATTTAATGGTCAACTGAGTTCTGGTTCTAGTTTCAAAAGTCCTTGATATTCTAGGGTCTTTGGTGGTGAGTAAAGTTCCAATCTTGTCTTAAGAAAGTGACCATTTTCATGAGTCCCCTTTGGAAGGACTAGTTCAAGGGTTCAAGAGTGTTTAAATATCATAAAAGCCTTCCCTTTATTCTTTTTTATTAACAAGTTAATAAAAGTTCACAACTTTAAGTCTTGATTTAGAGGTGTTGGAGTTGTTAACCAAGTCTTTGCCATTTTTAGAGCAATGTAACCTCACAAACCATCATTAAAAGTTAATAGTAATTTAAAAACAAGAAAATCCATCCAAAAAAAGAAGGAGAAATAGCAAATAATAATAAATAAAAAAAACATAATAAAGCTTGACAATACAACAACAAGGATAGAAATAGAGAAATGCAAAGGGTTTGGGGGCCAAACCCACCCACAACTCATCTATGTGAAGTAAATAAAATGAGAACACCCCACTCCCCCTCCCATGTACCTCAAGTGTTGGTTGGAGAAGAGGAGGAAACAAAGTGCCTTGAAGCTCTCCAACAAAGTGGTGATGGATGGTGGCTTTAATGGAGGGTGGAAGGAGGAGAGAATGGAGGTTTTTTGTGTAAGGAAACTTTTAAAAATGGAATTAGGGAGAGAAAGAGAGTTTTGGACGTGCATCTTGTGGGCAGAAGAGGGGTGGAGAAAACTGTCCCAAAATGCTAGCCTTTATAGAGAATAGCTTGCTAGAAAATGGGGCAACAAAGTAACTTGCTTTTCTCTTTTTTCCTTTTTAAATTTTCCTTTCTGATATGTGGGGAAAAGAGAGGGATGGGTCTGCAGAGTGTTGATCAATGTGTCATAGGTCTCTGCTTCCCCAAGTCTCTGCGCTTCGTTTTCTCTACAGAGAAATCGACCAGTTCAGACAAAAAACATCTTAAACTTTGAAATTTCAATTTTTATAGCAATTAAATGAAATTTTCCTTGGAATTTGGTGAGAACCTTAATTATTGATTAAAAATAATTTCCAAAATTTAAAATTAATTTTTAGTAATTAAATTCAAATTTTTGAGTTAAAGATTAATAGAAATTTCATTTTAACTCAGAAAATTGCAAAATTTTTATGAAAATTATAAAATTAAATATCTAACCCTAAAATGAACTGAGTATCTTCATTTTGTCTATTTCATTTATTATACACATATCGACTATAATTTTAGCAAACAATGAATGATAGTTTGGTTATTTTTCATAGGGATCTTAGAAAATTTCCAAAAAATTTTCAAAATCATATTTTATTATATATGACATATTTTTAAGTTCAAAATGATAAGTCACAATCATCTAGACCATTTCCATATGTTAGCCCTTAGTGTAGAGGAATTAAGGTTAACTGTCAGTTTCTTAATTCCTTGGTAATTTCACAGATATTATGAATTAAATAAAAGTCTAAAAAAAGGGTGTTATACATTATGTCTCACTCCTTTAAGTTTCTCCTTTTTCAGGCTATAGGTGAAGAAGTGTGCAGATGGAGCTTGGAGTCACGAGCAAGAAGACGTAATCTACTTTACATTATTTCATTGTATTCCTCTTTATGTTTTGTACGACACTTTCAGGTTATAGAGGAGGTGTATTAGACATGTATGATATTTTATTGTATTATTCTTATATAATATAATTATATTTATGAGTAGCATCTGCACGTTGTTTCTATGTTTTTAAGTCTTTTTTTTTCTTAGAAATCTAGACTTAGTTATGGTAATACCCTTAATGGTGTTACACTATGTCTAGGAGGAAGGGTACAGCACTCTGTCAACCAAGACTGAATTCCCCTCTAGCTATGACGTATGGAGACAAAGAGGAATCTTCTGCCACACCTCCTCATTCATGATCAAGTGCAACTACTCTGAGTATCTGATCATGTGCAGAACCTACAACTACAAGCCCAAGATCGTCTATCCATTTTGCCATGGGAATATCAAGACTTATCCTCTCGCCATCCGTCCAGAAGACAGTCCAGACTTTGAAGAATGGCGGATTGGTGATGATAACTGGGAGCTACGCGGAGTCATGTACAACTTTTTGAGGGAGAAGATGCAAATTTCCCTGCAGCATGCAATCTGTGAGAAGTGGTGTCCCAACCTTGAGCTAGGTTCACTTAGACTAATGGCAAGATGAATGTCGCTTTTGCTGAAGCCATGGACAACCTTTCGCATTTGTTGCCAGAAGATGATCAAATGTCAAAATTTATCTATGGGTAAAGGCAAAGAGCCTAAGTTTAGACGCAACCTTAAGAGACATCTAATGATCAAAAAGTGGGCGCTTTCTCCTAAACAGTTGGCTGCTCTAAAAGGAAAAGAAACTTTATAGAGCTCAGACCAAAAGAAGCTGCAAGAACATGTTGAAGCCCTCTAGCACTTTTTGGGTCTAACTGTTAAGGAAAAGACCATTCTAATCCATCAAGCTGCTATACGCCCAACCGATCACTGGGTGCAAGTCTCTCCATCACCATCATCTTCTACCTCCAACCCCCATAACCAGCTCACACTAAATTGCCCCCACACCTACATATTCTTCTCCACCAATGGCAACACTTCTGAAGTCTTTCTACCTATAGGTTATTTTTGGCTTTGTCCCTTATGTTTTTAATTTGTGTTTTGTAGAAGAACCGGTTAAAGACGAAGCCACAAGATCTGTTCCTACTCTAGAACCTTCAAACGTTAGATAAGAAGTCAAAGAATTAAAGAAAACTATTCAACATCTTGAAGCTACACTGCTGAAGGAGAGCAAGAAGTGCAAGCGAGCTGAAACTTTGCTTCCAAGATTGGCAAAATGCTTTAAAGGGGACATTGGCTCATCATCCACACCTTTAGATTCTGAATCCTCTTATTGATGATGCCAAAAGGGGGAGAAAAGAAGAAAAAGAATAGAAAGGGGGAGAACAAAATAAAGACCAAAAGAGGGAGAAAAGAAAGAGAACAAAAAGGGGAGAACAGTATAGAAAGCAATATCATAAGGGGAGTATTTCTTTTTGATATTTACATTACATTTATGATCATTCAAGCTACAATTCAATATTCAGCAATTACTCAGCTATGCCTTTACAAATGCCAGATGAAGGATGTCTCCTGCAACACTCACAACGGATACTTTTTGAAGAACACTATAAATAGAAGAAGAGACCTCAGTTTCAAGTTGTTGCTGATACTTATAGTGCGTGAAACTACTAAAAACTCTCTCAATCTGTAATCTCTAAATACATTAGTTGTAAACGCTTTCCCTATGCTACATTGTATTTTTCATATGATAAGACGTTAGATAAAGTGAGATAACTCACAAACAACCTTTTTCTCTAAGAAATTGGTGGAAACTTGAAGAGGCTTTGATTCAAAGAATACTTGGGTTTTTGCTTGGAAAGGCAAGTTAAAGACTACTTGGGTTAAGCCTAAAGAGGCTTGATTAATAGAATACTTGTAACTTGATTAAGTTAGTGGGACTTGGTAGTTTGCCAAGAACTGGACGTAGTCTCTAGGGGAGACGAACCAATATAAACTCTTTGTGTTTTTCTGGCTTGAGTTTTTCTTTCATCTTTATTTAAACATCTTTTAAAAACTCTTTTGTTTAACCCTTTAGACAAAACATTCTTAAAATTTTTTGTGAAAATTTGGTATAACACAATTCAACCCCCTTTCTTGTGTTATTTCTGTGTTTTACAATTGTTCCTTAATTGACCCCTTTGAATGCATGGGTATAGTTATCACTCCAAGTTTGCTTCTAAGCTAACTGAATCTTAGTCAGATAGTGTGCAACCTAGTTTGCTGAGGGAACATAGGCAATAGTAACTTGATTATGTAAAACTTGATCTCTAATATAATGAACATCCACCTCAATGTGCTTTGATTTGGCATGTAGAACTGGATTTGAAGCTAAAGCCTTTGCACTTAAGTTGTCACACCAAAGAATAGGGACCCTTGGCAAAGATAGCCTGATTTCCTTTAAGAAGGACATTATCCAAGCAACTTCAAATGCTAAATTAGTTAGAGCTCTGTATTCAGACTATATGTTTGACTGAGACACCACCCTTTGCTTCCTAGAGGACCATAAAATGAGCGTTTCTCCAAGATACAATTTCCTGCAATTGATTTTCTATATTCTAAAATAGTGGCCCAATCAGCATTAGAAAAGCCACTTATATCAAGATCTATAAAATATTTAATGTATAGGCAGTAGTTTTTAGTTCCTTGCAAGTACCTCAGAATCTGCTTTATTCCTTGCCAATGGTGAACAGTAGGAGAGCACATATATTGACTCGATTTATTTACAAAGTAGGCAATGTCAGGTCTAGTGTTTACTAGGTATTGTAGTCTTCTACTTGTTTGTCGAAATAATGATGGATTTTTAATGGCTCTCCTTCAGCTATCAACTGTTTTACCATTGCCATAGGTGTTGGGCATGTAAAGCATTCTCCATATTTAAATTTCTCATCAAATCTGATATGTACTTGGTCTGCCTCAAATAAATTCCACCTTCATCTTTGCTAACTTATATTCCGAGAAAATAATATAGCATTCCAACATCCTTTAAGGAAAAAGACACATTCAACTGTATGATGAACTTGTTGAGAAAATCAAAGTTGCTCCCTATTACTAGTACATCATCAACATAAATCAAAATAAAGGTGACATGATGCTTTTTCTTAAAAAATAAAAGAGAGGAATCACTCTTAGTGTTCTGGAATCCCCAAGTTAACAGTGCACTCTTGAGTCTTTCAAACCATTCCCTTAAAGCCTGCTTCAACCCATAAAGAGCCTTTGTTAATTTACAAATGTGGTGTGGCTTGCTAGGATCAATGAAACCTTCCAGTTGGTACATGAACACAGTTTCTTTTAGATAACCATTTAAGAAAGCATTATTTATATCCATTTGTCTAACCTTCTGGTTAAAGTGTACTACCATTGACAATATAATCCTCACAGTGCTTGCCTTGACTATTGGACTAAAGGATTTTCATAGTCCAAATCTACTGCCTATTGAAAACCCTTTGCAACCAAGCTAGCCTTCCTCCTTTCTATTGCTCCATCTATCTTGATCTTAGTTTTGAACACCCACTTAGAGTCTATGACATTTTTCTACCCTTGATATGGAATTAGTGTCCATTTGTCATTTGAGTGTAGTTCCTTGAATTCATGCTTCACAGCTTTTTTCCATTCTGATTTTTGCATTGCTTCAGCTACTGTGATAAGCTCTTTGTCATTAATCTCCTTCTCAACTGCAACAACATAGGGGTGTTTTGACGAAAAGATCCTGTCCTTGCTTCTAACACACATTCTATGTGTATTTATTTGATGTGTTGGTTCTATATCAGCTTCTGCATCATCGTGATTAGTGGCTTGATTGTGAATTGATGGTGTCTCAAGTATTACTTATTCTACTTCCCTCAATTGATCATGAATCGAGGTTCAACTGGAGCATAATTTAATGAGTTTTGGGGATTGCTTTCCAGAGAAGAGTCACTTCTATTCAATTAATTTCTACTGGCTATTGCATCAAGTTGCAAAGCTTCCACATTTTGAGAAGTGTTTGCTTTTGCAGAGGGAAATGTATAAGAGAAGACAGCATGTTTTGTTATTATGTCAAGTGTTTTCTTGGTGTTCAGAAAACCATCATGAAATAGAAAATCGTTTTCATTGAACACAACATATCTTGATATGAAAATCCTTCCACTTGAGTTCATACAATTATAACCCTTATGATTACAGTCGTATCCAAAAAACACACATTTGGTGGTGTGATATTGAAACTTATGTTTGTTGTAAGGCTTAAGACAAGGATAACATGCACACTAGAAAGGCTTTAATTAATTATACTCTGCTCTTTATGAAACAACAAATAATGAGGGGTTTGATTTTTAATTACTAAAGTAGGTAGTTTATTTATCAAGAAAATAGCCGTTGTAAATGCCTCCCACCAATAGTATAATGGCATTTTAGCTTATGCTAACAGTGTTAATCCTAATTCTACTATGTGTCTATGTTTTCTCTCAACCATTCCATTTTGTGCAAAGGTATATGGACAAGACAATCTTAATTGCGATCTTGAATCTTGTGCCAATTGTTGAAAACATTTGAATTCGCCATCACCATCACATTATAGAATTTTGATCCTTTCACTAAATAGATTTTCAGCCATACTTTTAAATTGAATGAAAGCTTGCAAAGTTTCATATTTCTATTTTAGAGGATAGATCCAAGTATGTCTACTAAAATCATCAAGGAAATAAACATAACATCTAAAACCAGAGGAAGAATTTATTGGTGTTGCACCCCATACATTTGAATGGACTAATTCTAAAGGTTCCAAGGCACGAGAGGAGGAATTTTTAAAATATAACAAATGAGATTTTCCATATTGGCAAGCTTCACAAAAGAAAGACTAATCACTTAATGGAATTTTCACACTACAATTCTTCAAAACTTCATCTAACACCTTGCTCCTAAGGTGACCAAGCCTCCTATTCCAACTCTCCTTGATTGAAATGTAAGCATTAGGTTCCTTGTTGAACATGAAATGACATTAGGAAGCTGGTACAACCCATCTTTAAGTTTCCCTTCCATTAGTATATTTCCTGTCATTTTGTCTTTCACAAAACAATGACTTGCATGAAACTCAATTGTCTGGAACATTTAACAAATTCTTGGTAATTTCTGGAACATAAAGTACTTCATGTAGACTTAGAGGTTTCTTATTAATTTTAATCTTACTAAAACCTAAAGCTTAAATTTTAAGTTTGTTACCATTGCCAACAATTAAATTGGTCTTACCATCATGTTCAAAGAATTCTTGGATGTGATTGGAGTTATGAGTCACATGATTGCTAGCACTAATGTCAAACCACCAATCAGGATCTCTGACTAAATTTGGGCTTGCAACAAAAGCATTATAATTCTATCCTCTATGCTTCTCTTCTTTTTCCTCAAGAGGTTGTCCCATACAGGCCTTGTCAAAACGATAAAAATAGCACACGGCTATATGTTAGTTTTGGCACACACTTGGCACTTTAGCTTGTCTTTAGAGAAACGACCTCTACCTCGTCCTCCTCTTGTGCCTTGTTGATTTCCACCTCTCTAACCTTCATTATTAAAGGATCTATTTCCCTTGTTGTTGGATTTGGTAGCAATATTTGCAAAAGCATTTATTGTGTGATTTGAGAATTGCTCAAAAGTTCAATTCTGTTCTCAAAAGCAAGGAATTGTGCCTGCATGCCAACTAGGACTAAGCAAGAAACCAAGGCCTGACCCAAACCCAAAATAACCAAAAAATAAAATGATTGTTGGGCAAGTGATCGGGTAAAACGGGGTGTGAAAATCATAATCCGATGGTTATTATAGTTGGCTTCGGTTTCGGAAATTTATTTCCATCAGTAACTGAACTAACCAAATTCATAACAATCAATCAAAGTATGGAATTTTTTTACTCAAGTGTAAATGCCCACCGATAGCAGTAATGTGACAATGCACATAGATGTGACAGTCTAAAATTTGAATTTTGCTTTCCATTGTTCGAGCGATCCATCATCCACTCATATAAATATTTTGAAATTTAAAAATCAAAGTGCTATATTGCAATTTCATTAAAAAATAGGTGAACCTTAACACTATAGTGTATAATGCATCGCTTGTTACACTACACTTCCTACTTCTTTTGTTCAAATAGTCTATATAGCAACATATTAGGAAGGGGAGAAAGCCTGCTCTGCTGCAACTTATAATAATAATAATATACCTGTGAAGAAAAAAAAATCGCCCAATCTCCCCCATTGAAAGATTTGTGAAAACAATATATTAGTGGCAACTTACTAGTGCATGGAGTCCTAAAATGTGTTGTAGGCATAGGAAAAATGGGAATTTTCTGAGGTTTCTATTTTTTTGATGGTAACGTGCGGTTTCTACACGTTTCAAGAAAAGATCCTTAAGGACTTTAGCATTGTTTGGCTTTTGGGGTTCAGGTACATATGCTCTGCTCAATAGTTGTCCACAAACTGAGTTCTCACCAACATTGGACATATCCAATGCCATCTCTATCGAATCTTCCCCTTACTAAAACTAGAGTCGATAACGTCTTCTGAGTAATCTTCAAGTTGTTTCTTCTTCTCAATCCTTCTTTTACTATAAATTTGATGAGTTTTTTTTTTCAATATCCAAATGAACCCACCCGACCCACCCAGAACCCAATTCACCTGTAACCTGTCCAATCCAAAAAGTCTTATGGTCAAAAATGGGCTGTATATTTACTAGTTTGGTTTTGTTTCGGATTAAGGTTTTAAGGCCCAAATCTGACCAAACCCACCCTTTGCCTACCCCTAATACCAACCCATGTTAGATAAATTTTATCAAAAAGTTGAACAACAATATCATTATATTCATTATCTAATCCAAAAAGAGTCTAAATTATGAGATCATTAGTAAAACTGGCCCTAACATGCCAATCGGACCGAAACCAAACATATGGCGCATCTGAGCAACATATCAAACCAAAAATGTATGTAGCTCAATGGAATCCAGTTTGACTTGATTGAGTTAGAAAAGAAATTAGCAACCCACCAGTTCACTAAAAACTGAACAAGCATGATGTGTGATGTAGATGGTGAACAAACAAAAAGGAAAGAAGAGGCTGTGAGCAAAAAAATAAAATAAAAACATGGCGAATGAATGAAAAAGAAAGAAGAAAAGGCTGTGAGCGAAAAAATAAAATGCAACAAGATGAATAGATGAAAAAGAAAGAAGAGGTTGCGTGATGTGCATCTAAACAAGGGAGTGACTTTTTTATCAGGATGAATCCTCTATGATGGCTGCATCACTTTAGTTTCACTTTTGAATTGTAACCTTGCATTTTAAGGTTTCATATGTTAAATGAGCTGGGCTAATTAAGGCTATTTTATTTATTTTGTTTTGGGGCTTTTGGGCTTGTTATTGTAACCTTGCAATTGTTGTGCTTTGCTTAAGACATTGACCATCATAGTATTCGACAAAAAAATGACTTTTTTATTAAAGAAATATATTTTATTTATTTCATATTTAATCATTATTTTAAAATAAAATGTTCTAAACATGCATCTATTATTATCAACATTTTAAAATATATATTAAGATTTTTAAAGTATAGCGTGATTTTTTATAATTTGTTTAGTATAAGATTTGTAGGTTACTTTTTTAAAAAAAATTAATATAAACCGATTCACATGGTTCAACTAATGACTCACCAATTCATCCGGTAACCCATTAACCCAACACCCTGACTGAAACACTAACTAGTCCAGTTTTGATAACACTACACTAGTTGAAATCGAGCTTCTAGCAAGCTTCAAATTGTTAGTAAGATTCTTCATTTTTATCAGGTACTCCTCCATCTTGATTGTTCCTTTATGGGTGCTATGAAATTCTAATTTAAGAAGTGTGACTCTGGATCGTGATTGTGCTCCTACTAGGCTTTGGGCAACTTCCCAAAGCTTTTTGAGGTCTCGCAGTGCAGCAACTAAATTGTAATATTATGTGTTATTGAGTTGAATAGCCAGCCAAGAAGTTGTTGATCATTTGCAACCTATTCTTCATAAGTAAGGTTGGCTTGCTCGTTTTCTCCTTCATCAGTGAATTGCTCGGGACATTTATCTATGCATGAAATATAGCCATACATTTTGTTTCCTTTGATCATATGGAGAACTAGTGACTGCCACAACATATAGTTGCTCCTATCTAACTTGACATAGCAAGAGAAAGAAGTGAAGGCATCTTTCTGGTTTATGATGGATTCCATAATGGATGATGAGAGTGAGGAAGCATGTCAGATATTAAGAGCTTTGATACCAATATAGAAAAAGAAAGAGATGATGGAATTGGGATGACTATCATTGATCAAGTATGTGATACATATATACACCTTTGATGATAATAAAGATTATTGAGATCCCTAGAATTGTGGCTATAAATCAGAGATTACAGCTTATAAAATTAGAAATAAATTATACATTTAAACACCAAATCACAAGCTTGCATATTTGTAGTAACTGAACTCATATATCATATTGTAGTAACTGATCACATATCTTAAGGATTTGATATGCTTATTCCTTAACTTATGATATATTTGAAGAAATTTTTGATTGTCTCTAATTCTTACGGTTCGATACAAATTATGATTCACGATTCAAAAATGATCTCAATGATTCACAATTCGAATTTCAATTTGATATCCTTGATATTGGCATCAGGATTCTGCTTTTATTCTCCTCTCTACATCATACTCATAACATCCAAGGCAATTAATTATGTTCGATCAATCCTAGGTAATCAATTTACAAAATTTACTATTCCCCATTCATACAGAAAGTGATATATGAATAATTACTATGTGTACAATTGTAGCTAGAAATAACCAACACTTAAGCCTATATCTTGTTTGTATTTATTAAGTTAGTGATGGAAGGTTGCTTGGTGAATTTACTGCTAAGAGCACACCTATTACTAGAAGTGCGCAACATCACAATGTTATTCGCTAACGATGCTTCAATAGTAGAAGTTAACCGAGCAAATGAGTTGATGAGTGACATTACACCAATCATCGTTTTCATTTTTGTGTTTAATGTCTTGGTTCCAATTTCTACCATGCCTCTTTTCCTTCTCTATCCCTATTTCAGTGTAAGCCATGGTCTAGTCTTGTACATTTTCTAATGCTTAGTCTTCATATTTGGAATTTTAGTACACTTTCATTTTATAGCATAATAATTTAATATGATGTCATTGTCTTTTTAAAATTTATTAGAATCAACCCCAATGTTACACTAGATGTTGGGATTATCATCCACCAAATATGGAGGCATTAGAGTATTCTTATCTTTCTTTGGGATAGAGAATTAGAATAGCATAATAGCTAAATTACATGTTGGAAGAATCAAAGGGTCCGTTTGACACATGTTGAAGCATACGACAAATAGAATAGTATAGGACATGAGTCACAATACAACTTTTTGAGTTATAATTTATTTGGTAACCAATGCACAGTACAAGAAATTTTGTATTATATCTTGTTTGATATGCTTAGGCACGATACAAAAGAATTACAATTACATTTTGCATTATTCTATGAAATGTTACCATTCCATTGTGGAGAATGTCAAGTCATATGGCAAAGCTCTAGAACCTACTTTCTTGAATCTGTTTTGGACTAAAAGAAATGGTGTGAATGTAACACCCCATTTTTAATTGTTGAACTGTTTTTCTATTTATTCCATATTTAATTCTGAAAAATTGAGAAGGAATATCAAAATTCTATTTCACACAATTAAATTCAAAATATTGATAGCTGTCTAATCATGATTTTTAATAATTTTTTCAATCGGAGCCCAAAGAAATTAGAAAATGACGATTTTGCCCTTATTTCTTAACATTAAGGAGTGATATGAGAAAAAGATTCAATTGACATTAAAATCTCAATTTGAGCTTAGAATCATGTTATATGCATTAAAATATAATTTTGAAAATTTTTTGGAATTTCGATGCAAAATGACCAAAATATCCCTAAGTATCTAATAAGCCAAGTAAGTATTGGTTTAATATTCAAAAATGGTAAAAATGATCATTTTAGTTCTTTTTTAGATAAAATATGTAATTTTAAAATTTTCATAAAAAATTGGGTATTTATTGAAATTCATTGGATTTAATATGAAATTTTTAGCCCAAAAATAAAAAATAAATCAGTAAAAATTTGAAAATAATTAATAAAAATTAAAAATTATTTTTTAAAATTTATTTTGATGGAGAATAATATATTTCTTCAGTTTTACATTTAAATTCATTATTTTGATATTAAAAGTTAATTTATTCAAGTTTAGGCGATTTTATCGCTACCGGCTAATCTAATTACAGATACAATTGACACAAAAGAGCTTTGGAACAGCTCATGTATACACGTCTAGACCTAGGGGGCTGATTCATCATAGTAAATTTGATATGTGTCCCTAAGTGAATTAAAAAGAAAAATAAAAATTTGCATTTTGACAAAAGGCATGAAATCATCATTTGGACACCTAAGACCCTTTCCTCTTCTATAAATAACCATGAAATGGGAATGAATTTCTCATCCCCTTCCTATCTTGACCTAGATGAAGCATTCCCACAACCATCACTCTCTAGAAAAAAAATTTAATTATACCAAAAGTTTGCTAGTTGTGCAACCTCTCTTCCTAAGGAGCTTGGAATCAACACTATCATCCACCTTCTCCTTATTTAAGCTACTTCAAGAGGTAATGGGGGAAGTGGGGTTGATACTAAATTTTAGTCACTTTGCATGTTGGTAGGAAAGGTTTTTTGTAACACCGTGTTTTCTTAATGTATGATTTAGTGCTTTAATGACCTAAAAGTGGAAATATAATAGGTGATCTTGGCGATTAAAACAAATAAATGAGTTGTTGTTGATTGTTGTTTGTGTAGTTGTCTTGAAATTCCAATCTAAAATTTAGGGAACTTGAGAAAATGTGCTTGAGCCAAATAAGATTGTTGTTGGTGTTTATTTAGGTTGTTGAGAGAAAAACACTTGAGTTGGACCAGTTATGAGTCTTGGGGGATGATTAGATGAACTGTTGGCCTTAGTGAGCCCAAAGTCAATGTGAGGACCCTAGAGAGTTTTAAGACATAAAGGGGGCCAAGCCCCTATTCTTCCACACCTTCCCCCATCTTCTCACGTTCTTTCTCTTTCTCTCATTCTCCCATTTTCTCCTCTCCCAATCCCTCAAACTCTCTCAAACCACCAAGTGAGAAGCAAGATTTGTAGGCCATCTCATTTCTTTTAGTGAGGAGCATTACTTTCTCTGAAGGTTTGGCTCAAAGGTTCACATCATTCACTTTTTCTCTTTCCCTAAATTCAGATTTCTGAAACTTCTAGAGGTAAGGGAAGCTTACAATTTCGTTGTTGTGTTAGTGATTGTTAGTATGTTGATTTCTTGCCTTGGAAACGATTGAATCTCTATGGATGTGGCCATATTTGTGGTTTTGGATGAAAATGGGTTTTGGGGAAAAATCTAAGATTTGGATGAGAAATCTATGAATTGTGTGATGAAATGTTGAATTAGTTGTATAATTTGATGTGCATGAGCTTGGTTGAGGTGGACTGATGATGTTGGAACTCCCATTGATTCGAAATTTGGGTTTATGTGGTTGGGAAGTTTGAGTTTTTCTATAGAAAATAGTGTTTTTTTACAACTCTGTCATAAATAATCGATTATGGGATCTCATAATCGATTATCTAGAGTTCTAGAAGTTGTTTTTGTGATTTTGGCTCTAGAATAATCGATTATGGAACCCCATAATCGATTGTCTAGGTTTCAAGAAAATCTTTCCTGATACTAGTTCTAAAATAATCAATTATAAAATTCATAATCTATTATCTCTGCCAGAAAATGAATTCTGGTACATTTTTCCTAAACTGATATAATCTGTTATACAAGAGATAATTTGTTAGTACAGTACTTAATTTGTTATTTCAGAATCTAATGTGCTATTTCAGACTTTAAAATTTCCGCTTCATAATGTAAGCTATTATGTATACATATATAAAAAGGGTATTATACATTTTCAAAAGTTCTATTTGGGAATGATAGAAAGTTGTCCAAATTAAATATGATTTCTTTAAATTAAAGAAATTGAATTATTTTGAAGGGTTTTATGAATCTCAAGATTTACCAACCTTCTAAATGGTTATAGATATATGAATTTTGGTCCTTAAAGATGTTAAATGTATGATTCAAGATAAGTTGGGTATTTCAAATGGTTTTCGAAGAGGGTCTTGGTTTTCAAATTGTGGTTGATTGTTGGATATGTTGTGAAGTGGAAGTTACTTAGATAGACCTCCACTTGTTGGTGAAATCCTAAAAAGGTATAGACTGCTTAGATAAGGCCTAACCTGATTGCCATGTTAGGTGTTGAATTGAGCCTACATGGGGGTTATTGGTGGTTGTTGACCATGTGAGGCGCTGAATTGAACCCACATGGTGTTGTTGTTAAATTCTATTGGATTGTTATTATTAAAATCTGTGCAATTGTCGTTAAATTCTATTGAATTGTTGTTGTTGGATTTATTAAACTGTTGATGTTGGATTGATAATGGATGATGAAATTGGTTTGTGTTGTGATACATGCATTTCTTGCATATGTTGGGGCTGAGGTAGCTAACAATGGACCTCATGCTGTAGTGTGAGCAGGCACGTAAGTTAGATGGTTGACCGGAGCTGCGGCTCAAACAGGCCTCCAACCTAGTGCTGGATGAGATGTGGGGCAGCTAACGATGGGCCTTCGAGGATGAGTGGATGGGCAATTCCGCAGGAGACTAAGGTAGTGTAGGCCTTGTGTCGCAATAAGCCACCACCCACATACACTTATCCCGACAAACCACTAAACTTGTCTGCAGATCAAAGTTTGGCAATCCCTGAATGGTGCTTGGATAGGCCATGGTAGGGGGTGGACCTGGCTAATCGCCCGAGATTGTTGAAAATCTCTCGAGAGTAGTGTCCTTATGCATTGGCATGGTGATGGGTATCATTGATTTGGAATGTGACCATGTATTATAGAATTTTCTTTTGATCTTATACATATATATGTATATAAATGAAGATTTCATTTATAGTTATTGTTGGTGGTGGTAATGTTACTGTTGTTATTGTTATTGGTGGTGTTGTTGTTGTTGTTGTTATTGTTGTTGTTGTTGTTGTTGTTGCTATTATTGGTGGTGGTGTTGTTGGTGTTGTTGTTGTTGTTGTGGTCATTGTTGTTGGTGTTGTTGTTGTTGCTGTGGTCATTGTTGTTGTTGTTGTTGTTGTGTTGTGTATTGGTAGGGGGTAGTGTTGTTGTTGTTACCTGGTAGTTGTGGCTGTTGTTATTATTGAGGTTGTGTTATGAGTGGTGGAGGTGTTGCTGATGTAACCATTGTTACTTCTTGTTGTACTGATTGTTGTCGTTATTATTTTGTTTGACTATCTATATATGATTAAGAGATTTTCCTATTATTTTTCCCTTATGCTATGTGTTTATTGTTTCAAGTAAGCTTACCCTTGCATTATTTGCACATATGGTTCGTGCCTGTGATGATCACGTCATTAGCGTGGGAGCAGATGTGAGATTTTGGAAAATCTATCTTCTCTTAGTCTATGATGATGTTTCGCTCTCGCTAGTGGCAAGATGTAACAAGCTTGGAGAAATTATTCATTTATTTTCTTCTTTTGAGGAGTTGATATTCCTTTATTGTTGTGAATTTTTGTTAACATGATGTATAGTGTGACCAACTATAGGGGGAGCGTTTTGTACCCTTTACCTGTTGATGTGAATATACTAATAATGTTGGTATACATATTTCTTTTGATCCCTTGATGTATACATCAGTGTAGTTACCTCATTTGAAATGGATAGAGTCCATAAATGATGGATATATCTGTGATCCAGGAGTTCTCAGTGGGGTAGTTTTCTTTATGGTTTTTTAAAAAGAAGAAAAAGGCGAAAAACAAAGGCACATTTTCATAATATTTAATCTAATATCTATTGAGAAAAATGAGCCTCCTAAGAGATAAGTAGTGGCGTTGTTGTGTAGCGACAATGGGTCGTTACATTTTCCCCTAAACCTTTCAATGTTTAAATTTATTAAAATTATAATATTGTTATAACGTTTAGTGCTAAAATTAATTTTTTTTTATTAAATTATTATGCTACTCAATTTTAGATAATTAAAATGTACTTATTAAGTAGTTATGCTGCTCAAATTTTGATAATTATAGTATAATTATTAAGCTGTTATATTGCTCACATTTAGATAATTAAATTTTTATATTGCCAAATTTTAGTAAAACTCAAATAGTTTAGTAAAGATAATAGAAGAAATAAACTAGTAATTTCATAATATTGGACTATACATAAAAACTATTTAATGAGCTATGTATAAATTTTTTTTTAGAAAACTATGATAGAAATTTTAGTTTAAGTTTTCCTTGTTCAAGTAAGGTCTAGACACACTAAGAAACTACCTGTAAAATTTTTATAATTTTTAAAACTTATTTAGTATTTCTAATTATGCTTTATAAGTGTTTGTAGACACTTTTTACTTAAATATACTAAATTACAAAAAATTATCGAAAAATTTCTAAAAATTCATGATAAAATTCTAGTTATTTTTCTAAGCTTAAAAATTATTTTTATGAAAATTTTTGACCATTCTATGATTTATTTCTTAATTATCATTCTTTATTTTGAATTTTATGTCTTTATTTTTATTGAAATAATGATTATGTGTTTTGATATGAATCATGAATTATTTGGATAATGTGTATGGATTAAATCTCTACAATATAAGGCAGAGATATTAAAAATAATTGTACTGATGCTTAAATTAAATGAGACCAAAGAGAACATTTGTTTAAGAATTTAGAAATTAATAAGTTAGTGAGTAATGTAAAGCAAGGAACGTATAGTGGCATAACACCCTATTAGGAAGCTACAATTTGGTACACTGAGGAATGAAAGGCAGGAACTCATTTAAGGAGGTCTTAGGGATAGGCATTGAGTGGTGAAAGTCCAAATGGTTAGGGTATCGCCCATGAATTGGGATATTCACCTAATCAACCTCGATAACCCTGACAACTACTCAACATTCTAGGATTGGTATGAGAGTATAACTCTATAAATGACGTCCTGAGAATTATTTTCCTCAATGATAATAAGGACTGTACCATGTGATGCTATTGAGAGAGGTATATGTATTCCTAGTTACTTCTCGATTTTGTTGAAAACTCCTACTTACTAATGGGAAGTATGGATCCATACCAAGTCCAGGATAGTGTAACTTAGAATAAAGCCTAAGTTTCCTTTTTTTGTTAACTATATTTTATGATAGAATTTCCACCATAAATGTAAAAGTGATTTTAGAACAAATCACCTCATTCCATTGTTTTTCTATTATACATGCTTGATCATGACTGTTGAAGATGGCAATACTTGTGACACCCATTTTCTTAATATGTGATTCAGTGTTATGATAACTAAAAAGTGGAATTAGATATGTAATCAAGGTGATTAAAAGAAATAAATGAATTGTTGTTATATATGGTATATAGTATGTGGTGATAGTGGTGTGTTGTTTGTTTGAAATACCGGTTTGAATTTAGAAAACTTGAGATATATACTTGAGTCAATGTGGTTGTGTTGAGAGTCTGATTTTGGGTTTTGAGAGAAAAATAGTTGAGTTAAATCAATTTTAAGATAAGGGGGAGTGGTTTGGTGAGATTTGGGTCTCAATTGGTTAAAAGTTCATGTGAGAGCTCCGAGAGGTCGGATATAAAAGGAGGAGAAAAGGGGAAGAACTCCTCATTCTCCCATTCTCTTTCTCTCTCATCTTTTCTTTCTCTCTCTATCTCTCTAATATTTCTCGAGCTTGTGAGGTTGTAAAGGAGTTTTAAGCTGAGTTAAGTGTCTGTGGTGAGAAAAGGTGCGGATCTGGGGAAGATTTGGCTCAAGACATCGGATTCTCAAGGAACCTAAATCCGAAATTTAGAGGCTTTTAAAGGTAAGGGAAGCATATTCTTAGTTGATTCTGTGTTTGTGGATGCCAATTTTTTGATTAAATACTTTGGAATTGGTTGATTTCGGTGAATATGTTGTGTATGTGGATGTTGATATCAAAATGGGTTTTGGAAAGGAATTTTGAGATTGGTGGATGATTTGTGGATAAAATTGTTATATAATCGGTTAGAATTGTATCAGAAGTGATTAGAATTGTTTTGTGATGTTTATTGTTGATTGATTTGGTCAAAAATGGGTGTTGATGAGTGATTTAAGAAGAAAAAGATTGAAAATCGCAACCCAGCAATTGAGCTCTCGCTCAGTGACAGAAAAATTTGCTCAGTGACGGATATTTCAGTCACTGGAAGTTGAGCTCTCGCTTAGCGACGGAAATGTTCGCTTAGCAACGGATTTTAAGGTCACTAGAAGTCCACTCGCTCAGCAAGTGAAATGCTTGCTCAACGACGATCACTTAGCGACAGATTTTTCGCTCAGCGACGGAAACTGATGCTCTCTGTTAAGCTATTTGCTCAGCAACAGAAATGTTCGCTCAGCGGTAGATTTTGCGATGGATTTCTCGCTTAATGACGAAATTCGCGCTCAATGAAAGAAAAACAAAGTTTTCTCTTCTTTCTTGTTATTTTTGTTGGTTGTTGATGACTTTATTGATTTCCATGAATGTCAAATGTATATTTTAAGTTAAGTGGATGTTTAAATAGTTTTCTAAACTAGTTTTTGGGTTTTTCTTTATTATTACTATTAAGGATTTGGTTAATAAGTTTTAAGTATCTCACTGAGCAAAACATGTGTTCGCTAGGCGAGAATTCTTCCTGAGAGTTGGTTGCTCTCTAGACTTGATCTCGCTGAGCGAGGACCTTTGAAGGGAAAGTGTGCTCTCTGTATGAAGGTACTCACTGAGTGAGCGTATGGATCGCTAAGCGAGAATGTAATTTTGTTTTGTTGTGTGAGAATTTTCAAAAAGTATGTGTTGCTTGGGTATTTTCTTACCTGTTGACCATGCAAGAGGCCAATTTGGGTGTGCATGGGGTTGATTTGTGGTTGATGGTGACTGTTGAACCACAGGTGGTGCTGAGTAGGCCACGTGGTGATATATTGATACATATATACATGATATGATGACTGTTGTGGTTAAGTTGATGGTTATGTTGATATATTGATACATATATGTATAATATGATGATTGTTGTGGTTGAGTTGATAGATTGTGGTGATATATTGATACATATATATATGATCTGATGATTGTTGTGGTTGAGTTGATGGTTGTGTTGATATATTGATATATTGATATGTGTGTGTGTGTGTGTGTGTGTAATATGATGATTGTTATGGTTAAGTTGATAGATTGTGGTGATATGTTAATACATATATATATGATCTGATGATTGTTATGGTTGAGTTGATGGTTGTGTTGATATGTTGATACATATATGTATAATATGATGATTATTGTGGTTGAGTTAATAGATTGTGGTGATATATTGATATATATATATATATATATATATATATATAATATGATGATTGTTGTGGTAGAGTTGATTATTGTGATGATACATGCATTGTTATGCATATGTTGGCAGCTGAGGTAGCTGACGATAGACCTCATGCCGTTGTGCGGATAAGTGGTTGAGGTAGCTGACGATAGACCTCATGTCATGGTTTATTGTGGCGATACATGCATTGGTATGCATATGTTGGCGGCTAAGGTAGCTGACAATGGACTTCATGCCGTGGTGTGGGCAGGTGGCTGAGGTAGCTGACGATGGACCTCATGTCATTGTACGAGTACTGAGGTAGCTAACGATGGACCTCAGGCCGTTGTGTTTTGCGGATTAGACATGTAGAGGTTGAAAACACGATGCATTATGTGCGTGTACTATGCCGTAATATATGTAAACTCATTACTGGACAAATTCGATTTTCATATTAGTGTGATTGATGTTTTGGTTATGTTGGATTTCATATCTTACATTGGTTTTATTATGTAAGCTTACCCTTGCCTTACTGTTTTGTTTTGGTATGGTTGTTGTGGTTGCTGTCATTTGTTGTATGGTGCTATGACTATGATGATCATGTCATTTAGCGTGGGAGCAGAGGGAGAGGCATCTACAGATCTAGCTTCTCGAGGCTGATGGAGGAGGTCTCAGATAGAGACTTTTTGGAGACCCTTTTTGGGTGGAGCTTTTCTAGAAGCTCCTTTCTTTTGTTTTGGTTTCGACGTCTCTGTTGTATAGTTGACCAGCCATAGGGTGTTTTGTTGTTGTATATAACCTTACTTGTATATTATATCATCGGAGTTGTACATATTTTATAGTTTAAGATTGGTGATATAATGATGTTTATGTTAATGACTAAACATATGGGTAATGTATAAGGACATGAGTTAGTACTATAGCGGTAGAAGGTCGTTACAATATTGATCTTGTTTAACCTCCATATAGCATATCCAAATAAGGGACTATGGGAATATGATGCAAGCACAAACATCTTAACCTACACAAGTCTCATGTCTGTGACCTTTCTATCCTTGATCCCTGGGGCTATGTTGCCCCCGATAACTTATATGATACTTTTCTCTTATACTACTACTCCAGCCCCAAATTTTGTTTATGCTCCTCCTGCTCCACCACCACCTGGAGATCCTGACATCCCTATAGTCGCACTATATATGGACTTCTATCCACCACCTCCTAAGTTACATGTCATAGATGCACCAGCTGCTGATGAGCTCGTACCAATACTTGTAGATGGCAGATCACCTTTATAGGTAGTATTTGCTGAGTCACCCGTAAACTCTCCTGGTATTCAGTAGCAAGTGGGAATGGCTAATGGGTGGCATACTTCTTCATCCTTATCCTCCTCCAGATTTGGGGTACATCATGAGGTACCCAATGAACAGGTATATCATGCAGTAGAGGACAAGTTAAAGGGGACTCCTTAAGATGAGGGCTAGTAGAGACTTGTGGTATTTTAGTAGGGGGTAGGGTAGACAGGTATTACTCTGTATAGGATCTTTTTTATGTATATATTAAGCTAGGTAGTGTCTATTCTTTGATGTACTTTTGTTTTTTTTCATATGATTCTTATGTATCACCTAAATCATGATGTACACACACACACATACACACACACACACACACATATATATATAGTCTTTATCCTATATTTTCATTTTCAAATTCTGTTAAATTTAAAAATTTTCTATTATAAAATCAAAAAATTTTACCTATATTTTTATCAATTTGACTTTATAACTAAATTAATATGAATCATATTTAAAATAAAAGGGTGTTATATACTCCACATATTTCCCTCCTTTTCTAATTGATTGCCAGCATATCTTTATGACTCTCAACATCGCCACGTGTTGAATAGGGTTAAGAGATCTAGGGGGATGCTTTCTTAATGCCAAACAGCTGCAAAACTTGTCATTAATGCCCATTCAATTGCAACATTTGCTAGATTCAAAACATAGGTAGGGTAACAAAGGTAAAAATTGATTCTTTCATTTAACACTTATTTGTTTACTATATAATAAAAGAATGATCTATTGTGCCACATGTCAAATATTTTACTTATCAATTTCCCACTCATTTTTTATTCTTTTCTATTTTACCACTTCATTCAAAGCTCTCACTTTTTTTTTTTAATAAATTACATTCGCACCCCCTTTGTTTTTTTTTTTAAATTGCGCCCGATACCCCTCTAAATTTTGACATTACTTTCAGCCCCCTTAGTTAAAAAGCGTTAAGTAACTTTTTTCTTATTTGTGTTCTGATGAAAATGCCCCTTTTATTTGTGGTCATCTTCAACCCCACCTCCGCACCCTTACTGCCTCTAAGTCCCTCCCCATCTCCCTCATCAAATGCTCCCTCATCAAACGCTCCCTCCACCTCCCTTTCCACCCCCATCAACCCTTCCACAGTGACTACAAACCCCTAATCGTCTCGCAACTCGTACACTTCTTAGCCCAAGTCAAACCTTACAAACTTACTTAGATCTCGAGTGGAACCACGGCTCGAACTCAGATCTCCAATGCGCTCTAAGGCCCATTCGTCTTGGGAACGAGTCAGGGAAGAGGCAAGTACTTCCTTCGAGTCAGAATCGGAAAACCACCCAGAAGCCAGAAGGTTTAATTTGAAGACATTGCTCCCATTTTATTTTATTTTATTTTATTGCCAACTTCACCACTGTGATCACCTCACTAGTTCCTGTAACTTCTCTTTCCCCTTTCTAAATTTCCTGTGTTTAGCTTTAGTTCTTTTCTCTACAACTTGGGTCTGATGTTATCTTTTTTGTTTCTCATGTTTTTTGTGATGCTTTCTCTTTTTGATTTATGCTACCAACCACTTTTATAGTTCAAATTTTCCTAGGATTGGTGGCGAGGCTCTTCCGATTCCCAAAACGAGTCTCAAGGTCGACACCACCGGGGACGGCGTGATTATCATGCATTCTGGCATGGTGGTGACGTTGTAGCGAAGAAGGATGGAGAAGGAGTCGACATCCATGCTGAAATTTTGTTTCCAGAAACTTACTATGATTTGATTGAATTTTATTGTGCAATATATTTGTAATGTAGTTCAATATTGCATCAATTTTTGCTAAAGAATCTTGATGAGGCAGTTGATGGTGGATGCACATTTTTCCTAATGGCTTGGGAGCTTGCAGAACGTGTAACATTAATACAAGGGGATGGGGTAATTTTGGTTAAAAAAAAGGCTTTAAAAGATCATGTGCAACGCACATGATTTGCATCCGTTACTTGTTTAACAATGCTTGGGAGGAGAGGCACACAGTGTTGGATGTGGGAAATAATTAGGGGGCTTTTGTAGGTCCAAAATTCAAAGGGGTATCGAATACAATTCGAATAAAATATAGGGAGTGCAAGTGTAATTTACTCTTTTTTTTTACTCCTCCTACTTCACCACTATGCTTAGAGCCGTGTCTTATCATTTATCAAGTTTGCACCAACAATGACATTTCATTTTGGAACTCAAACCCAACCAATTTGTTTTTGGATATTTTACAATGTATTTGCTATTGGAATTAAAAATGATATTGAAAAATATTCAATATTTATTTTTATATATAAATTAGAATACATAATTTAGACAATAAGACTTTTATTTTCTCATTCTTTCAATTAGTTTATTATATGTATTATTTTTCTTCTCTCTTTTAAATGTAAATTTCACTCACAATTAATGAGAATATAAATATTTTTTTTCATTTTCCTTATCTTCATGTGGTTTTTTATTTTTAAATTATAACAATTTTAAAGTATAAAATTATTATAATAAAAATTTATTAACAAATTTAAATATTTTTCTTATTAATATAAAAATTCAAATTTATCTTTATCTAATGTTATTTATGTCATTTTTCTATTTATTTAAAATACACTAAAGTAATCAAAAAGTTTTTTAATATTACAAAAGTTTGAATTTCTTCTTATCTTACTATTCACATGACTTATTTTACTTTATTTTATTTTATTTTGAATTGTAATAAACAAACAATTAATAAATTGAAATGTCTGCTTATTTTTGAATTTTTGAATTTAAATTTTAAATTACATCATCTTTTATACCTGATTTTTTTAGTTTTCTTAAAAATATTAGTAAAATATGAAAATTACTCGTATGTGTTAAAATACTAGACATTTATGCAACACCGTTCCCCAATTTTTTCTTTTTTTCTCCTGTAATCATCCTTTACTTATATATTTATTATTTAATTTCACTATATTATCCTACTGGAATTTTTTAAATGGCCACGTCTGATAAATCCATGGTTGTGTTGTTTCATTTGTAAATATATTTTCACGAGTAATATATTTTAAAACGTTGTTGTTATTGTTGTTGTTATTATTATTAGAAATTTTATTGTTGGGTTAAGTAAAAGGCATGTTTAATTAAGATTTAATATTTAAATACTTTCAAAATTTTAATGCTTTTCAAAATTTAAATGGTAGAAGAAAAATTAAAAGTGAAAATAGAGTTATTAATTAGAATATATTATAACTTAAAATATTTAAATAAGAATGTTATATTTCTACACTTCACTATAAGAATAAAAGTTAAGTACAATACGAAAGATGACCCATTTTTAGAAATCAACAATACCCAATTTCTGTCAGTTGTCCCAAGAGGAAGTTGTTCTCACATTGTCAATGCTACATCAATATTTTATACTTTTGACAATATTGTCATGTTTTAAATCTTATAAAAAAATATGCAGCCACAAAAGGAAGCAAACAATGCCAATGTAGAGAAACTCGCAATTTTCATCATGGATATTAGATGTGAGAGTGAAAAATTATCTTAGCCAAATGATGGTTTTATGCCAATACAAATTTCTGACTCATTTCTCATTGCAGATTTTGATGATCCCATACATTCTATATATAGTGCAAATTTAGTGCACTAATACAAGGATAAATAATTCTTGCAATCCGAGCTATTTTAACATCAACAATTGAAATTGTTGATGAAATCAATGATTTTTTTTCATTGACTTTGAGGTACTGATTGACTTTGTTCACCTTATATCTTTGTAATTATAAAATGAGAAAATAGGATATGTACTGACAGTGTAAAGTATTTTTACACTGTCATCCAATCACAAATCACCATATATGGTAAGTTTGTTGACTTTAATAATAATTACCTTAAAAGTCATACCAAACATGATTTTTAATTGATTGACTGTATAAAAAAATTTTCATTAATAGTACATACCCATTAAACTATTATAGTATTAGTTTCACAAATTTTGTTTTCAGCTAATATCTTTGCTTTTTAACCTAGATTTTGACTTTGATTATATTAATAATTACAAAAATTTGTTTTCACAAATTTTGTAATTATTGATTGACTTTCTTTTGACTGAATTCATGCTAATTACTTTTGCCATCAACATAAATTTTGACTCTAAATAAAAGACTCTTTTTTTTTTACACAATAGTCGCACTGAAGTTAGAACATATGACCTCATACATACTATTCCAACCTCTCTACCACTAGGCCGACCCTAGTGGATTATTCTAAATAAAAGACTTAAATCATCAATTCAGATTACTCTTATTGATAACTTAGGTACATTGTTATATACTTATTATACCTTACAAATATAGCATTTCATTTGAATTTCTGCATATCAATTGCATGTCAACATGTTTTACTTAATATCAAGAGAAAAAATTAACAAACTATACTACAAGTCAATTTGATACATGCATAAAAACAAACGTGACCCATGTGAGTACGCGGGTCAACAAACAAGTTTTTAAAATAAAAAATGTGTCTCATGCCCCATTAGTGGGTCTGTATTGACAAAGTCACCAAGTTTCGACAAAATTTTGTCGAAAGGATGGTAGAGAGACCTTATTGAAAATGAAGTGAAAGTTTAGGGATTTAATTGACATAATTAAAACTTGGAATACCACAATTGCATAATCACATATTTAGAAGGCCAAAAATATAATTAAGCCTCAAGTAATTTCAACATCTCACCCTATGATAATCAAATTCAATCACTATTATCCCACAGTAATTACTCTAAAATAGAATATAAAAACTATTTAATTTTAAAAATCTTTTAACTGTGGCAATAATTACAATATTATCAATAATATTTTATAAATATTACATACATTTGAAAAAATTAATCTTTTAATGTAGTTTAACACTTTTGATAAGACACTAATTTCTTCCGTTAACATTTCTTTTAATATCTTCAATTTTAAAATAAAAAAAATAAGACCATCAATTTCAAATTAATACTTACGAAAACTTGGGCCTGTTTACTTTCATCATTTTCTGTTTTCATTTTCGTTAAAACTAAAAAATGATAAAGAAAATATGTTTGCTTACCCATTTTCATTTTCAATTTTAGAAAACATTTTCAATATTTCTAAAAATTTTGAAAACACCAGGATTCAGGAAGTCATTTTCGGTGTTTCCGAAAACAAGAGTAGCATTTTTTAAAATTTCAAAAATCTATTTATGCTCTTTCTCCTCTACCCATGATTCTTATGTGTCCACTAGAGTCACATGAAAGAGGGGGGAGGGAAACTTGCAAGGGATGGTCATGAGTCACATGGACAACTGGGCTGAAATAAGCTTGGTTATGCAAAACAGAGTGGAAATAGTTGGTGTTGGCTACAATGGTGTGCGATTTTCAGAGATGATTTTAAGGAGGTAGATGACAACCAACTTGTTGACGCTCTGGGATTTAGAGGCGATTTGGTGTAGAGGTCGACAAAGGAAAGGGCTTCAGTAAAGCAACACTGGTTGGAGTCAACGACGGCGACGGTGTCGAGGGCAACGGAGGGGATGAGGCTACTAGAGAAAATTATGAAATTTGAGGGAGTTGGGGTTTAGGGGTGGAGAATTTGGTGGAAGGTTTCGATAGAGTAAGTGGTGGACTAGTTCCTTCACCAGATCTAGAAGCTTTTGTTGGTCTTCTTCCTCATGATGGTATATATTAACACACAGTGGTTTGCAGTGCAATGAATTCTAATCAAAGTGGCAACCGTGTAGTTGTGAAAACACGATTCATAAGGAGAAAAACAAACATATTTTTCAAATTTTAAAAGCTGAAAATAGAAAACATTGCAGAAAATATTTTTCACAAAGTAAACGGCCCCAAAATTGTTTCAAAATCAATATGAATTCATCCTCTTTTAAGATTTCAACCGTTGAAATTCAAAATAAAAAAATAAAGAATAATTTCATATTCTAAATTTTGTTTAAATAAGCTCTTAACAATAGAAAATGAATTGACTTAATATATGTATAAAATAATCAAAACCAAAAAAAATATTTTTTATAAAGAATCAAAATAAATAATCTGAATGTATAATTTCATCAGTATCATTTTCATCAAGAGACTCTTTTTCTATAGACCATACTTTGTTTTGTAAAATTTAAGCTTTATGTTCATTTTAACGTCAATTTTTTTGTTGAGATTTAAAGTATATATAAAGAGATGTCCTATCATTTTTTTAATAAATAACAAGACTTCTTAAATACTCTACAATAATATCTATATTCATATTTTTAAATTACATAATCTTATTATCGTATTAATTACAATAAACTTTACTCATCTAATAATTTAAATTAAAAACATTAAAATTATAAAAGAAATTAAGAACCTTAAATGACTGAGTCCAAATTTGCCTTGACACGGATTTTATTTATTTATTTTTCATCTTGATCTAACCCAGATTCCATACTTCAATTCCTTTTCTCTTAAAGTTTGAACCTAAAACTGCTGAAGCCAAAGGAATGCCAGAAGCATAGGTTGTTGAAAAGTTTAGTTTATGAGTTTAATGACTATACCCTGTTAATGTAAAAAAAATTATATTGTCAACCAATCAAAAATCACCATTGACACAATTTTTAAGATAATTATTGTAAAAATCAATAACTTGACCATACATATGATTTGTAATTAAATGATAATGTAAAACTATTTTACATTGTCAATACACAACTTATTTTCTTAGTTTATGAACAAAATCAGGAAAGACTTTGTCAATTTTTTATAACATTCCAACTAAACAATACCAGAGCTTCACCCTTGGTTAACTAACGAATAATGGTGGCTTTTGCTGACGTTACATTTTTAAATGTTATAGGTGCCTTTCAAACATGGGACACCAAGCCATTTAAAAACTCGTTTGGATACATAGCAAAAGAAGGGATCCCAAATCCCAATATAGGGCATTCAATACCAAATGAAGAAATCACCAAAATCAAAACAAAAACCAAAGAGTAAACAAAACCAAAGTAGCTACAAATGAGAAAACAGAAACAAAAGGCAACACAAAATCAAGTTACTCACTACTTTTATTTATACACCTAAGCAACTAACATACCTTGGGGAGGGTGTTACATCTTTTGGGTTTTTGGGGGGGGGGGGAGGGGAGAACAGGAGATACAACTGACATAAGCACTAAGCAGAATTGCTATTTGCCACTTTGATTAGATTCAAATCCCATCACATGACGGCCCTTGTCACTAATGGTGCCTTCATTATTTGAAACAAATTGGCCTTCTGAATATGAAAGTTGATATTCTAATTCCATTGGATCCCAATCCCTGGCCAAGTCATTTGAGGCAGGTTGGCATTTCTCGCTTCTCACGTGATTCTCCTATTCCAATAAAATAGTTAAATGACTAAACAACAATAATTCAAGCATATTTTATCAATATTTCTCCATGTTTAAAATACCAAGCCAAATACATTCAACTTATGTGATTTAAGTCAAATCCATCCATTTCTATATTTTCCCCCATTTCTTTAGTTTTACACAGACAGGTGTGTGTGAGCTTTAGCTAATGCCTAATGTAAAAGAAATAATTTTCTATAAATATAATTCATAATAGGTATGACTACTGTATATTACAACTTACAAGACCCACTACACATACCACTTTATAATTTTATAAAATTAACAAGCAGATGATCCTTTTGTTCGGCGCGGGGCTGATTGTTGGAATAAGGGAAATTACACATATTGTTTATGAGAAGATGGATGGGAGCGTAGTAATCAGTCCATGATAGCAACATGAAGCAAATGACCATGAAACTGCAATAGTAGGATAGCATATAGTGGGACGACCACTATTATAAAAGTCTAAATACAACAGCAACAATAATTTTATCTCTCTGGATAGGATTAGCTGCATAGATCACACAACGCTATTGGCTTCAGTTAAAAACCAAATTATCAAGAATATTATTCACTATGAGATCCTTTTTAATAATTTCCTCCAATGTCCTTGATTTCCCTCTACCCTTTTTCCCAAGGTTAACCCTGTTCCTAACCATAAGATTTACTCTCTTCCCCGGCACCTAAAGCGACCTTCTTTGCATGTGTCCAAATCATTCTGTGTCTTGTCCTTTTTTATATGGCCACAATCTTCACATCCTCATTTCTATTACTCTCACTTTTTCTCTTGTTCCTTTAAAAACCCAACATTCATTGCCATAGAGTATAGTTGATCCTATTACAACACAATAAAACTAAAAGTTTAGATACAGGTTATATAACTTAATACTCTACATATATACAAGCTCAAATATAAAATCTGTCCTTGTGTTTATTATTAATTATTAATAATAAACAAAAGGACAGAAAGCAGGGAACAAAGTGAAAGGAAAGAGAAAAGAAAACAGTTACATGGGTAGATTTAATTATTTATTTGCTTTATTAGGTACGAAAGGATAACAGGATAGAATATACAGGTGTTTCAGAAATAACACCAGGGACTTCTGGATAGAAATATGTTTGTATTTGTATTAAGTAATTTTCTTGAACTTTGATGTTGTTTCATATGTATTTGTACTTGTATTAAGTAAGCCAAAAATATTTCTTCACTTTTACAAAATGCTGACAATTTATGACTTATCTTATTTTTATTTAAAAGAATAATATACAAACAGTATTGTAAATGTGAATGGGAGTTTTTGAAAGTCCAAAGACTTAAAAAATAAGATTTGGAAAACTGGTTTAGAAAATGGTTTTACAAAAAAACAAAAAATGAAACAAGTTCGACTTTAAAAAATGGTTTAAAAAATGGTTTGGAACTGGTTCACCAGAAACCAAACCAGATTATCAAATCATAAAACGGCTTAGATTAAAATCAGATCCATTAAAGTGGTTCACTTGGTTTCAGTTTGGTTTTTTTAAAAAAAATTAAAATTAAAATAAAATAAAAAAATGAACAGCCCAAATGCCAATTCTATATGGGCATGTAAATATTTTGAAAATTCTTGCATTTATTATAAATATTCATATTTAAAACCAGGAAACTGCATATTTTAACTCACGTCAGCCATAGTAAAAGAAAAATAATTGTGAAATTTCTAAATGTTAAAATACATTAACTTCAAATCACTAATGTAATACAGGATTTAGAATTAAAATATTTTACAATCATTTAAAACATAATAAAGGGGAAATGGCTTCTATGCGCCTCCAACTCAATATTTGAATTGAGCTTGGATGACCTATAGGTTTTAACATCAATCAATTGTACATACAATTGCATATAAAATAGAGGTGCACTCCCAACAAAATGTTCTAAATATATAAAATTCAATTGGTTCAGTTTGTCATAAAAGTGCCATAAGTATTTAGAATTTAACTCTTATACTCCATAATTTGTGCCAATTACACAAACCCTCATTTTTCTTTCTGTTAAGCTATGCAACATAACTAAACAAATATCCAGCCTTATATGGACAGGTTTGTTTAAATTTTCAAATTACAGATGAGGCATCTATTATATAATATGAACATAAATCGGAACAAGAGGGAATAATTTACCTAATTATTTATTTCACAAATATTAGGACTAATCTATGGCCAACTTTCCAAAAAGAGAATATAATTTAAGTAATTTTTACCATTATTGTTGTACTTACGCCATTGTCCTCCCCACCATTGCTATTGCATTCTACCATTCTCCCCTCAGCTTCATTTACACTTCCACAGCCTCCGAAGTTTTCTTGGATGATAAAAGCTAACTCTTGTTCTTGCAAACCTGAAATTCAAAAAGCATTAAGACTTTTTTTAACCCGTTTCTCATCTTTATGATAAACATCCATATGTACTAGACTGACTCATTTGTTATAAATCTAGTGAAATTAATTTTAATAGAATTAATTTTGGATCATAGAAAATGATTGAGATATGTGTCTAAAATAATCTCATCTCAGTCACGTTTCACATTGGAACATATACAGAGTGAGAATTGATTTTAGAGTGTAGCATTTCAACTCAATATTTAAAGCATGTTAAACAACTGTATGAAGAAAGAGAAAAATAGCTAACTAATGTTGAACAGTTAAACTATTGAGCCATTTGGCTTGACATTGTCCTAGAAGTAAGAAGGATTGGGAACATTATAGATTTAATATAGAAAGTTAAAAAAGTGAGAAGATGGACTGAAATTCTGAAAACAAAGAAAAAGAAAACTGAAACAGAACAAATTGTATAAAAAAAATAACAGAATAGGAAAATGAAGCAAATAACAGAACAGAACAAGCACGCTGAGAACAAGATGTTGGAGTGACACAATAAAAAAAAAGCGAGAACAAGCACATAGAACAGAACAAGCAAATAACAGAACAGAGAAATCACATGATGTTCGGAGTGACCCAATGAATGAATGTTGCAGAAAAACTGAAACAGAACAGAGAAATGAAGCAAATAACAGAAAAAGAAAGAAAATTTCCAAGTGACAGAGAAAGAACAGGCATGCAGAGAACAAGAAGAGAAAAACAAAAAAGAAGAAAAAGAGAAAAACAGTTGAAGACAGACTGACAGAGAATGAACAAGCAGAGAAAAAGAAAGAGATGTAAAAAAGAAAGAAAAAAAATCTGTTAGTGGTGGTCGCCAGAAACAGTCACCAGAAAATGATTGTCGGAGCTCTGACCCCCACAATTAGGTCGCCGGTGAGGGGTGGTGGCTGGAGAAGCTCACCGGAGTTGGAAATGGTGGATATAGCGGGAGTAATGGCTGAAGTGGCGGATGACACCATAAAACATGATCTAGCAGCTGGTGAATGGCGGCAAGCATAACAAAGGCCACGCCATGATATTATGGCGGCACCATAACCACTTTTTGATAATATTGATTCAATTGTGTTTGTGTATTGATATTGCTTGTGATGGACGGAAGCAATCTGTTGGCATTTATTTCTCCTTTTGTTATGAATAACTTGGTAAATTTATGGAGACTGAGTTTTTCACCACAAGATACACATTGGGTTTCTGACTTTATGCTTGAATTAAAAATTAAAGCAAGGAGATCAATTGAAATGTCTATTTCTCTTAATAAGTCATGACAGTACCTCATCCCAGATACCTAGAGTTACCCAAATTTGTTGTATTTCACATTTATTATATGGGACAACTTCACAACTATAAATTACTGAAAGCAAAATAAATTATTTAAAAGATAACAGATTTACATATTATATAGGCAAATATACTTGGTCAAACTTATAATTTCAATATCTTACCATCTGAATAAATTCTCAGTTTGTAAGTGTACCATTACTTATTTTGTGTTGTTATTTTTTTCTTTCTCCTTTCTTTTTGATATGGTTAAATGTACCAGTCTTATGTTTTAAACTCATGCTTTACGTCACCATGTCTTAAATTTATATTTTACAACACCACTAAAATGTAAAAATGTCAAGCTAGTTTCTAAACTCTCTTTTTTATTTACATAAAAAGAATAATATGCATTATGACTGGAGAAAGTTCTGATGAGTTCTTTTTGTTTTGAAAAAAAATTGAAATAAGAGAGATGCCATAGTTGACAAAGCTCTTTTTCCCAAGAAGGTCCTGGCGTCCTGCATAACTCAGCAACAGCAAATAAGAAAATAAAAGAAAACAGAGCCCCTTCCGGGAATGCGTCTTTATTCTCGCTAATTCCTTGGAAGTATGGGTCTTTGTGATAATTCAACCTTGACTTTTTTCCCTATGCTGTAGCCTATCTTCTATCAGGGAAAGAGGTTTTCTTTTCTTTCACAAGCTTCTACCTAGGATGGGGAGGAAAGTGAAAACTCGTAAATCGGATAGTAAGATCCTATTTCCCACCTAAAATACTTGTATATAATACATATGCATAAAAAATAACATAGATAAAGAAAATAACTTCAAAATCACAACATTGAACAAAATTAAATTGAAAATTCATAGAAATAAGTCATAACATAGGATGCAACTCAGATATGAATGAACAATCCCAATCAACGAAATCAGTCATAACACACGAGGAAACCAAAGATAATTTTAGAAAAACTCTAAAAATAAAAGGACCATTTTTTACCAAAGAAGAAAAAAATTATACAAGCTGATTAAAAGAAAACCAGCGATTGTGTGAGAAGCCAAGGAAAAGATAGAACCGAGAGTGAGAGTGTCCGAGTGAGAGAATAGGTAGAGAGACCTAAGCCCAATATGAGCATAAGAAGAAGATGTTGTGTAATAGAGGTGCAATTGGCAGCACAATAATCGGCGACAGCGATGATGACCTACAGCGGCAGTGGCAGTGCGAGGTGGAGAGCTCTGGAGGTTGCTAAGAAGAGGGATTCAGAGATTTTTGAATGGAATGGGGGTTTAGTTAGAGAACATCGTGAATGGCAGAGAAGCTGTTTCTGAAAGAAGAGTTTTTACGGATTTAGGGTCTGGGTCATACAGACCCAACCCGATATTTTTGATCCGTGTTCTGCCTCACTGGGATCGATGATCCCATGATTGCACCCAGTTCTGGTCTCACACTCCAGTGATCCTAAGCACGATCCAGCTCACTAGGGGGTGCTCAACACAGGATTATACAATCCTACGAGGTAGCTCGTGATTTTAACAACAATGCATGTGGTTATCAAACTCAAGTGTTAACTCGTAAACTCATCCAAGTTTACATTCCCACGACATTCTAACTAATTAACTCGGATGCAAACTCGTTTTCAAGTGAACTTGCTCAAACTCACTCAAAACTGACAAGTTTGCAAGCGAGTTGGCGAGCTCATTAGGGCCAAATTTTTTGGTTCCTAATGACAGCTTTGTGTCATTGTAGTCGCGTAAAACCCCAAAATAGAAGGTAAGGGCTCCTTCTGTTTATTCTCACGCAAACTCGACGCAAATCGGTGGTGACGGAGAAGTGGTTCTGCTTCAGACAACATTCGTCGACAATCTGCTCCACAAGTTCAACTTCAACTCTGCTTCGCGACTTCAATCTGCAATCTGTTGCTCGTTTCGACTCGAACATCTCTTCCTTAGTGGGTCGACTCTATTTTGCATTTCCATTTCGAGCATGTCATTCTCAATGGCTGGACTCTCTTTTGTCTGTTGTATACCGATTACTGAAGTTTGTACATTGGGATTTTGCTGCTGATTATCAAAATGCCCAAATATTTTGCTGTTGAACATTAGGTTTGAGTCTGAGCAGTGAGCGAGCACTGCATATTAATTGTTTATACTGTTGTGAATCATGTGATTTTAATTGACACATTGTTAGTGAACAAGCCTTGCTATTTTATTTTGTTTGAAATGTTGAATTATTATGTTATCTACAAGTATTTTAATATTTTTTTAATAGTAAGTAAACTCGTACGAGTTTATGAGTTGAGTTTATGGAGCTCCCACGAGTTTACGTAAACTCTCGAGTTTAACAACCTTGGTTGAATAAGTTATTTCAAAATAGGAGTTCCAAACACATTTGTCAAATCATATTTTACAAATAATCATTTCTAACATTTGCTTGTCATTAGTACTAGTAAGAGAAAACACACAAGAAAAGAAGCACCAAGCAGACAGACCTTGGACACCAGTAGTGCTGCTCATATGGGATGATACCATCAAATTTGAATCCCAATTCACATTATCCTTTAATGCTAGAGATTGAAGCAATGAAAACTGCTCTCCACCCCTTTTTAAATGGGGTTGCAATGAATCAAATGATATTGTTGAAAATCAGAATAAAATATTCTGAATTTATTGTAGTTTATAGGCATATAATCATTGATTTAAAGGAAACTAAATATTCTCTATTTATGTATCATTAATGTAATAAACCTATATAAACTCGTTTCCGTTGTGTATTCAGACACACGGTTTTCAGTCAAATATGTCTCTGTTTTCTTCTTCTCAACATGGTATCTAGAGCCTAACAGAGGCATCTCAAGGACCGTGCCTACCCGGTGGACCCACTGTCCCCGAAGACAAAAAAATAAAAAATAAAAAATTGGCGAACCGTGTACGTCTCCGGTTCGCCCTCTGTTCCAGCGACGCCTTCCAATTTTTCCTGGCGTCTTCTCCGGCCACCACCGCAGGCCGCCACCCCTACTCTGGCAACTGACCACTTGGTCCAGATCGCTGTCCGCCGATCTACACAGATCCGTTGACGGCGCCGGCATCCGACAATCCACGCGCGCTCACGCGCCCTTCTTCTTTGCGCCAAACAGCGCTTCTCGCCGGCACGTGGCGACGCGTGGAGGCTCCTTTTCGACTGCGACTCCGACGCCGACGTCGCCAAACCCAGCCGACCTCACCCTTTGAGTTTCGTCTCCATCCGATCAGTTTTAGACCACCCCCTGTTCTCTACCCACAAGTCCGGTACTATTCATCTGTTGGCCATTTTGACGATTTTTACCAATCACCATGGCGTCTTCTGGCTCCTCCATTCTACCTAAGGCAGAAACTACTCAGCTTGCTGATCAACCCCGGGCTATCTCGGTGACTTATGAGGATTTTGTCAAGTGGTTTGAGACTCGCCAGACCCCTGGCACCACTGCTTCTGTTGCACAAACCGGTAATTCTATTGCTTGCATCTCCACGTCTCCTTCCCTGGGTCTTTGGGTGCTTGACTCTGGTGCGTCTGACCATATTTCTGGTAATCGCTCCCTTTTCTCTTCTCTGTCTACATCTGGTTATTTACCCACGATTACATCTGCCAATGGTTCTCAAACAAAGTCTAGTGGTATTGGTATCGCACATCCCCTACCCTCCCTAACTGTCGAGTCTGTGTTATATATCCCTGATTGTCCTTTTAACCTACTTTCTGTTCATCGTCTTACCCAATCCCATGACTTTGTCATTACCTTTACTAAAAATTCTATTACCTTGCAGGACCAGACTTCGGGACAGATGATTGGTGTCGGATGTGAGTCTCATGGCCTCTATTATCTCTCTACGCCTCCGCAAGCATGCTCAACCACTATCTCTCCGGTGACCATCCACGCTCAGTTGGGACATCCTGGTTTGCCAAAGCTTCAAAAGATGGTACCCAGTCTTTCTAAAATTTCTAGTCTACACTGTGAGTCTTGTCAATTAGGAAAACACACTCGTGCTACATTCCATGATAGAGTCAATAAACGGGCTATGTCCCCATTTGCCTTAGTCCATTCTGATGTTTGGGGCCCCTCTCGTATTGTTACCCCTTCTGGTTTTAGGTATTTTGTAACCTTCATTGATGATTTTTCCCGTTGTACCTGGTTATGTCTAATGAAAACCAGATCCGAACTCTTTTCCCTTTTTGAGAAGTTTTATCATAAGATCAAAACCCAATTTGGTATTCCTATACGCTCTATTCACAGTGATAATGCTCGCGAATATTTATCTCATCAGTTTCAGCACTTTATGGCATCCAAGGGCATTCTCCATCAAACATCCTGTGCCCACACTCCTCAACAAAATGGAGTGGCTGAACGCAAAAATAGACATCTTATTGAAACTACTCGGACTCTTCTCCTCCACGGTTATGTTCCCCCACACTTTTGGAGTGATGCTGTACTCACATCTTGCTATCTCATCAATCGCATGCCATCCTCTGTCCTGAATGACCAGGTTCCCCATTCGATCCTTTTTCCTCACTCACCCCTTCATGAGCTTCCTCCTCAGATCTTCGGCTCTACCTATTTTGTCCACAACCTAACTCCAGGTCTCGACAAACTCTCTGCCAAGGCCATCAAATGTGTCTTCTTGGGTTACCATCACTCACAGAAAGGATATCGATGCTACTCTCCTACCCTTCAAAGGTATTTTCTTTCCACCGATGTCTCCTTTTTTGAGTCTATCCCTTATTTTGAGTTTGCTTCCTCCCCTCCCGATATGTGTCTGTCTGCTCCTCCTGGTACCCCTACTCATGTCCCCCTTCCGTCTGTCTCTTTGGATGCCCCTATGGTGAATCACGATGTTCCAGTGGAACCTCCGACCGTGCGACCTCTTCAGATATATCACCGTCGCCAACAACCTATTGTCATTCCTACGCCTGCACCTGCACCAGCTTCCACAGAAATAATAGAGGCCCTGTCAGAGCCTTCCCCGGCGCCATCTTCTCTACCGGATCCAGGCTTGCCCCTTGCCACTGATTGGCCCATTGCTATACGAAAAGGTATTCATTCTACTCGCAACCCGTCTCCTCATTATGTTAACCTTAGTTATCACCGTCTTTCTCCTTTGCATTATACCTGCCTCTCTTCTTTGTCTTCTGTGTCTATTCCTTATTCTCCAGGGGAAGCCTTATCTCACCCTGACTGGCAGCAAGCAATGATTGACGAGATGTGTGCTCTTCAGAGCAATGGTACCTAGGATTTGGTTCCTCTTCCCACTAGCAAGTCCGCTGTTGGGTGTCGTTGGCTATACACTCTTAAGGTTGGCCCTGACAGAACCATCGATCGTTTCAAGGCTCGTCTGGTTGCTAAAGGATACACACAGGTGTATGAGCAGGACTACACTGATACTTTCTATCCGGTAGCCAAAATGGCGTCTATCCACCTCTTATTCTCTATGGCTGCCATTCGCCATTGGCCCCTCTTCCAACTTGATATCAAAAATGCCTTCCTGCATGGTGATCTTGATGAAGAAGTCTACATGGAGCAACCTCCCAGGTTTGTTGCTCAGGGGGAGTCCTCTACTATGGTGTGCCGGCTTCGTAGATCCCTATATGGACTTAAGCAGTCCCCCCGAGCATGGTTTGGCCGCTTTCGTACTGTTGTACAGCAGTTCAGTTTGACTCGCAGTGAAGCCAACCACTCTGTCTTTTATCACCATTCACCTCAGGAATGCATATATCTTATTGTTTATGTGGACGACATCGTCATTATGGGCAGTGATCAACGTGGCATTCTCCGTTTGAAACAGTACCTCTCCCAACAATTCCAAACTAAAGACCTTGGTAAGCTTCGGTATTTTCTAGGTATCGAAGTCGCTCAATCCAAGAATGGTTTGGTGATCTCTCAGAGGAAATACGCTCTTGATATCCTAGAAGAAACTGGCCTATTAAATGCCAAGCCAATAGACACTCCTATGGATCCTAATGCCAAACTGCTACCAAATCAGGGGGAGCCCTTATCAGATCTAGGGAGATATAGGAGACTGGTTGGAAAGCTGAACTATCTTACAGTCACTCATCCAGATATTGCCTTTGCTGTCAGCACGGTAAGCCAATTCTTAAACTCTCCTTGTCAGGATCATTGGGATGCAGTAATTCGAATACTCAAATACATTAAGAGTGCTCATAGTAAAGGCCTCATTTATGAAGATAGGGGACACACTCAGATAGTTGGGTACTCAGATGCCGATTGGGCTGGTTCACCCAGTGATAGGCGATCCACCTCTGGGTATTGTGTGTTGGTTGGAGGAAACTTGATATCTTGGAAAAGTAAGAAGCAAAATGTTGTAGCAAGATCTAGTGCTGAAGCAGAATACAGGGCTATGGCTTTAGTAACTTGTGAACTCGTATGGTTAAAGCAACTTCTCAGGGAACTCAAGTTTGAAGAGTCCACGAAAATGACGCTAATTTGTGACAATCAAGCGGCTTTGCATATTGCATCCAATCCTGTCTTCCACGAACGAACCAAGCATATTGAGGTTGATTGTCATTTTATTAGGGAGAAGATCGAGTCAGGGGACATTACCACAAGCTTCATCAACTCTAGTGACCAGCTAGCAGATATCTTCACCAAGTCTTTAAGGGGACCAAGAATTGACTATATATGTACCAAGCTAGGTACATATGATTTATATACTCCAGCTTGAGGGGAAGTGTTGAAAATCAGAATAAAATATTCTGAATTTATTGTAGTTTATAGGCATATAATCATTGATTTAGAGGAAACTAAATATTCTCTATTTATGTATCATTAATGTAATAAGCCTATATAAACTCGTTTCCGTTGTGTATTCAGACACGATTTTTAGTCAAATATGTCTCTGTTTTCTTCTTCTCAACAGATACCAATTCTTGTTGCATCTGCGCAAATGGTCTCTAAGAAACTCCTATGTCTGCCAATATATGTTTTTCTTTAAAAGATGGTTGGTTATAAGGATTAGTGAATCGAATATCATCCATGCTACTTTTTGGTTTGATTACATGGAGTCCAGTTCGCACGACAAACTGTCCTGTTGGGTTCCATTTAAAATCAATATCAATAGAGACCACTACATGATTCCATTCATTTTCTGAAAGTACTTCATCCACATTATCTTCAAACTTAATCTGCCTTCCACCAAACGTAAGTATATGATCAGTTAATACTGGGAACTCTAAATTGAACAATTTAGTTTAGAACCCTGTCTTCATTTTACTGCCATTAATGGTCACGGTAGGTTTGAATCCAATAGGGTGTTTATGCACGAGTCCAGCAAGACACAGATATATCATTGGGAACTTGCCACGAAACCAAAAAGAAATTGACTGTCCCTTGCTACAATGCTCAAACCATTCTGGAATCCTCGTTCCTGGCAAACAAAATCTCTTATTTCCAGCTTCATGCAACTCCTGTTAGTCATAGTTCATATGATCAGCAACATATGTAGAGTTTAGTAAATGTGAACATCAAATATCAAATCAAATCTATACTGTGTAATAAAAAGAAATCATAGATTAACACATGTTAACATTATAGAAATCGTTTTCCCGTTTAAATGATAAACATTTTCATCATTCTCTTTTGTTCATAGTGTAGGATACTGTATGCATGATTTATGATCCCCGCTACGGGCTCTTTTATCTGTCATGTAAAATAACAGAAGACATTTTATAAACATATATAAATCACTGCTGCCAATTATAAACATATATTACGTGATGTTTAAACTACTATAAATACATATAAAAATTAATTATAATTTAATGAACTAGATTTATTTTCACTGTAAAATTGTATAAAAATATTTTTAATACTTTAATAAATAAAAATTCTGCTAGTTGATATTTAAAATATGACTTATGAGATTGAAATTTTTATATGAAAAATCAATTTAAATTTAATTAGTTAATATATTAATTACAACATAATATTTTCACTCTATGTTTAATAACTACATATATAAAAATTCTATTGATTAATACTTATGCGACAGTAATGAAAAATTTAAAATAAATACAGAATAAATATATTAAATTTTTATTTATTAAATATATTTTTATTGTAAAATAATTTTAAATTATTTCTTCAATAATATCATAAATAATTTTTGTTTTAAATTCTTCATTCATTGCATAAATACATTTATATGAGAAAAATAATTTATATATAAATTAATGAAATCAATTCAACATGATTAATATAAGTAATTGAATTAATAATATTTTAAAATTAACCTATTTAAAAAATGTTTTGACAATAATTAAGATTTTTATGATATTATAAAATTAAATTGTTATTTTTTTACAACAGCATGAGTAATTAATTAATTAATTTATTAAATATATGTGTATTGTAAAATATTTTAAATTATTTTTTCACCAACATCATGAATAAATATTGAGAGAGAAAAAATTTCAAGATAAATATCATTTATATTTGATAAGATATCTTTATAGACTATGAGACTAATTTTGGAGATATTAGGAATGGTCACAGTAACAATTTTTGAGCTCTTGATATTGAAAGCACGCTTTATCTAAAATCACATTTCAGTGCCATTACAATGAGTCACTCTTAAGTAGATAATATAATAACAATATTTAAGATATAATATTTTATAAAAAAATATGTATATTAAGAACAACTTTAAATTCTAACACATGAATTTTTTCTTTTAAACAATTTAGTATCTACATTTTCATGGGAAAAATCATTTTGCTTATATTGAGTATGCAGAAGTTAGTCATTTTGACAGTGAATTTATACACACTGATACAAGTAGATTTTTCTTATGTTGAGATCTAATTGTATTTTTCATGTCAAAGATATATATACTCAAGTGCAATTAATTCTTTATGTTGAACTTGTATTTTATTTCAAAAATTACTTATCTTTTTTAATTATTTTTTCAGTTCAATCTTATATTAAGAGTATCCAATATTGTACATCAATACTTTTCAATTTTTAATTATATTTAGGGTAATTATTTTAAGCTCAAAACATGTGATTTTGAAACTGTCTTTTTAATTATATACATAGGTAGTTTTTAGACATCCATAAAAACCATGAGCAGTGCATAAAAACCTGTTTCAGTAACACTCTTCTACATGAGGCAGTCAAGGATCTGCAGTTTGTTGCAGACAAAAAATCTATGTTTGGTGGAATCCCCCTGACTTCTTGAAGATTCTCGCAATCATCCAAAATAAGTTCTCTCAAAAGGCAACATTCTTTGGTTGATGCAAGAACTGTGAAGTCTAAATCTTTCAAGGATGTGCACCGTATCACAGATAATGTCTCTAAATTGGGTGGAATCCCTCCCATTTCTCGAAGATACATGCAGTAATCCAAATTAAGTTTCCTCAAAAGGCGACATTCTTTGATGCATGAAGGAAGAATTGTCAAATTATTTCTTGAAAGGTCTAACTCTTTCACGTTGGCAAACCAAGCAAGCCCTATTTCAATGAATTCATCTGATATATTGCAGGACCAAAAATCAATATGTTTCACATTTGAAAATGACACCATTAAGCTCTCATTTTCTACATATTCTTCCTGTTTTGATGATTGCAACCCTTCACATTGCCAAATACTCAACACCTCAAGTTCTGACAATGTGGCAATGCTGCTTGGTAACTGAACCATTCCACAGTTGCGCAGTTCTAAGCTTCGAAGTCGGACAAGTTTCCTAATTGAATGTGGCAATTTACTTATGGCAGTGTATTCCAAAGAAAGATGTATTATGTTTTCCATTTTTCCTAATATTTCAGGAAAACTCACAAGACTTGAACAATATGAAAAGTTGATGCTTTCAAGAGAGGTCAACTTGATTGGCGGAAAAGTACAAAGCTTGCTGCAACCCTCAAAGTTCAAGATTTTAAGTTTATCTAGGAATCCAACCGATTCATGAATATCAACTAAATTCTCACAAAAGACAAGAGATAATTCTTTTAAATTTGGGGCACCAGATAACTCAGGTATCCGTGCTATAAATTCACACTTGTCAAAATTCAAAACTCTCATATTCAAATACTTGGACAACTCAAGTGTCATAAAGCAACTGTAGGGTAACTTCAATATAGCTAGTTTCTCTGGCTGAAAATCAGATGGTAAAGACTTCGAAGGATATCCCAACCATTCCAGCACTCTTAAGCTATTTGGAAGTGATTTTGGACCTTGGGAAAAAAATTCTTTTTTAATAATAAGTGTTCTGAGGCTTGTCATCTTCATGAAGGCCGTTCCCTCCCATTGTACCACTTCTTCAGGTTTGGAGAAATCCAGAATTATACTTTGAATTTTACACGTTCCCTTTAACAAAAAAACACTAGTCAACCGCAATACGTGCATGTACGTACAGAAATTGACACGCATATTTCAAAGAGTTTACAAATTATAAAGGGGTGAAAATGAACAGTGAATAATACAGTCAATAAAATGGTAGAAACTCAATGTAAAGTAAACTGTAAAGTAATGCAATGTCATCTAACATGTATAATGGTAAAAAATGAAGAGGTAAAATCAAGGTTAAAGACAAAAAACAAACCATCCATATTAGTCTTGCTCACCGTATTTTCTTCTAAAACACGAACTATATCCTTAGTAGACCATAACCTACTGCGTTTACCAGGGTGTTCCTGTGATTCCTGTCGAACAATTTCTCTACCCATTTCTTGTATGAGATCATGCATGTTCACACGGCTATGCTCATCAATCTTTATAAGAGACTTTTCAACCAATGCTCCAATTTGATTGTGAGGTTTCAAATGGTCACCATAATGGGCACTAAGTATATATTCGACCTCTGCTAATTCAAATCCCTCGAAGAAACATGCAATGTCAAGAAAAATCTCCTTCTCAAATTGATCCAAAGCATTGAAGGATATCCTAAGTACCTCGTGTATATTATTATTAGGAACTCTTTCATACAGATCTAAGGCCGATTCCCATTCTTCTATTCCTCTTCCAAACAAGTTTGAACCTGTAACTTCGAGAGCCAATGGAAGGCAAGAAGCATAAGTAATTGCACAGTTTAGTTTATCAACAAAATCTGGATAAACTTTGTCAGTTTTGAAAGCCTTCCAACACAGCAATTCGAGAGCTTCACCACCGGTTAAAGTTTCTACTTCATATATTTTCTCAACCCCATGAGTTTTAAGCAATTGTCTATCCCGAGTTGTAACAATGACTCTACTTCCAGGAGCAAACCAGTCTGGCCTTCCTACAAGTGCCTTCAACTGCTCTGACTCACTCACATCATCAAGAACCACAAGAACCTTCTTCTTGCAGAGTCTCTGCTTTATTATTGGAATTCCTAGACGGACACTTGGCAATTGAATATCCTTCTCTCCGACTATCTCAGCAAGTAGGGTCTCTTCAAGATGCGCTAAGCCATGTTTAATAGCATTTTCTCTCACCTCAGCAAGGAAACATGATGCATCAAATTGGAAAGCAACGGAACCATAGACTGCACGAGCAAGTGTTGTTTTTCCTATGCCAGCCATCCCACAAATCCCTATCACACCAGTTCCAACAGATGTGGGATCCAGAAGCCAGTTCAGTTCAAGCATTCGATACTCAAGGCCAATTGGGCGATCCACAACAGATTGATTAATCTTCTCGGAGACATAGTCAACAATCTTCCCAATCAACTCGTATTCATATCCATCCCTGCTGAGGTTGATAAATTAACTAGATTCAAGATTAACAAGAAGGAATACAAATGTATTTTCTCTTTAAATTTGAAGATGAAATGGTTATAAGAATGAAAAATTAAGAAAAAAAAGAGAGAAACAAAGACAGCAAAAAAGATTGGGTAGCTTACCCATGTCTGAAATGAAAGCCAGACAAGTTAGCAGCTTCAAACAGTGCATTCCTCCATTTCATGACTCTGACCGACTGTGAGTTGGATTTCTCATGCACAGCCAATGCTTTTTCATAGATTCCCTTCTGATGTCTCACATCGAATGGATCAACGTAATAGAAAACTGGCAGAACCACAGGACAGATCTCCATGATCTGAACAAGTTCATCCAAGCACCACTTTGAGGAAGCATAGTTCTTTGAGAAAACAATAATTGAAATCCTGGAATGTTCAATTGCCTTCACAAGTGATGCTGCAATTTTGTCTCCTCTCACAAACTTGTCGTGCTCAAGGATGACCCTCTAAAGCTAAGGAAAACATTATAGTAAGACAGTCCTGAAACAGAGTGAAAATATCTAAGATATATGACTCACTGCTGAGTCAGCAACGAACAGATTAACTAGCAAACTAACTCTGTAACAGAGGAAATGTAAAGTAAATTACAATGAAATGAAAGTGTAATGTAAACTTAGATGTACATATTAACATAAAGTGAATATCTCTCATAAAACATACCCAAAAAATTAATATATATTTTTCATGAATTTTAGAAGTTAGTTTTGGTAATCTGAAAAATAAGGATGAAAATTTTAAGAATTATATATATATATATATATATATAGTTGGGGATCAAGTTACTCTAAGAGTATCCCCAAATTCTGCCATACTTGTAAGAGTATACCAAACTTCATAGTAACACAAATAACAACAATTTCCAAATAAAAAGATCTTGTAAGAACAAGAAAAGTTCACTAACAAACTAAAAGATAAAAATAAAAAACACAAATAGAAGTAATGGTACACTTACAAACTGAGAATTTATTCAGATGGTGAAATATTGAAATTATAAGTTTGACTACATATATTGGTCTATATAATCTGCAAACCTGTAATATTCATTTAAGTTATGTTGCTTTCAGTAATGAATAGTTGTCAAATTGCCCCAGATAATAAATGCAGAACACAACAAATTTGGGTAACTCTAGGCATCTAGGGTGAGGTACTGTCAAGACTTATCAAGTGAAACAGGCATTTCACTTGATCTCCTTGCTTTAATTTTTAATTCAAGCATCAAAGACAGAAACTCAACCTGCATCTTATGATGAAAAACTCAGTCTCCATAAATTACCAAGTTATGCATAACAAAATGAGAAAGAAATGCCAACAGATTGCTTCCCTCCATCTCTAGTAATATTACTACACAAACAAAAACCTCTTTTGAAGGTGCATGACAAAATGGATGAATAGTGTATTTATTTTTCTCTTTCTTCATGCAATTGTTCAGCTTGTAAATATTGAGTTGAATAATATATTTCAAAATATTAAGTTTCAAACATAGTTGTCAAATCATATTTTACAAATAATCGTTTCTAACATATTCTTGTAACTAGTATTAGTGAGAGCACACAGGAAAAAAAAGCAACAAGCAAACTTACCTTGGACACCAGCAGTGCTACCCATCTGGGATGATACCATCAAATTTGAATCCCAACTCACATTATCCTTTAATGCTAGAGGTTGAAGCAATGAAAACCGCTCTCCACACCCTTTTAAATGGGGTTGCAATGAATCAAATGATATCAATTCTTGTTGCATCTGCACAAATGGTCTCTCAGAAACTCCCATGTCTGCCAATATATGTTTTTCTTTAAAAGATGGTTGGTTATAAGGATCAGTGAATCGAATATCATCCATGCTACTTTTTGGCTTGATTACATGGAGTCCAGTTTGCACAACAAACAGTTCTGTTGGGTTCCATTTGAAATCAATATCAATAGATACCACTACATGATTCCATTCATTTTTTGGAAGTACTTCATCCACATTATCTTCAAATTTAATCTGTCTATTACCAAAAGAAAGTATATGATCAGTTAAAACTGGGAAATCAAAATTAAACAATCTAGTTTGGAATGCTGTCTTCAGTTTATTGCCATTAATGGACACAATAGGTTTGAATCCAAAAGGGTGCTTATGCATGAGTCCAGCAAGACAGAAAGATATCACTGGGAACTTGTTACGAAACCAAAAAGAAATCGACTGTCCTCTGCTACAATGCTCAAACCATTCTGGAATCCTTTTTCCTGGCAAACAAAATCTCTTATTTCCAGCCTCGTGCAACTCCTGTCAGTCATAGTTCATATGTTTAGCAACATATGTAGAGTTTAGTCAATGTCAATAACAAATATCAAATCAAATCAAATAATCAATTAAGCAAAATAAAGATGAACCTGTTTCAGTAACATTCTCCTACATGAGGCAGTCAAGGATCTACAGTTTGTTGCAGACAAAACTTCTATGCTTGGCGGAATCCCTCTAATTTCTTTAAGATTCTCACAATCATCTAAAATAAGTTCTCTCAAAAAGCAACATTCGTTGGTGGATCCAAGAAGAACTGAGAGGTCTAAATATTTCAAGGATGTGCACCGTATTGCAGATAATGTTTCTAAATTGGGTGAAATCCCTCCAATTTCTCGAAGATGCAGGCAATAGTCCAAATTCAACTTTCTCAAAAAGCGACATTCTTTGATGCATGAAGGAAGAATTGTGAAATTATTTATTGAAAGGTCTAACTCTTTCACATTGACAAACCAAGCGAGCCCTATTTGAATGAATTCATCTGATATATTGCACGATCGGAAATCAATATGTTTCATGGTCGAAGACTTCTCTACATCTTTGGCTTGTTTTGATGCTTGCAACCCTTCATATTGCCAAATACTCAACACCTCAAGTTCTGGCAATGTGGCAATGGTAGTTGGTAACTGAACCATTCCACAGATGTGCAGTTCTAAACTTTGAAGCCGGATAAGATAGCCAATTGAATATGGCAATTTACTGATGGCAGTGTACTCCAGAGAAAGATGTGTTATGTTTTCCATTTTGTCCAATATTTCAGGAAAACTCTTAAGACTTGAACAATGTGAAAGACTGAGGTATTCAAGAGAGGTCAAATGGAGGGGTGGAAAAGTCCAAAAGTTGCTGCAACCCTCAAAGTTCATGATTTCAAGTTTATCTAGGGATCCAACCAATTCATGAATTCCAACTAAATTCTTACATAAGACAGAACATAATTCTTTTAAATTTGGAGCACCAGATAACTCAAGTATCCATGTTATAGACTCACACCTGTCAAAATTCAAAACTGTCATATTCAAAAAGTCTGGCAACTTGAGTGACATAAAGCAGCTAGAAGGTAACTTCAATACAGCTAATTTCTCAGGCTGAAAATCAGGTGGTAAAGATGTTGAAGGATATCTCCACCATTCCAGTACTCTTAGGCTATTTGGAAGTGTTTTCGGACCTTTGGAAAAACAGTCTTTTCTAATAATAAGTGTTCTGAGGCTTGTCATCTTCATGAAGGCCGTTCTGTCCCATTGTACAGCTTCTTCTTCAGGTATGGAGAAATCCAAAATTATACTTTGAATTTTACACGTTCCCTTTAACAGAAAAACACAAGTCAACCACAATACATGCATGTACATTGGGAAATTGACACGCATATTTCAAAAAGTTTATAAATTATCAAGGAGGGAAAATGAACAGTGGATAATACTGTCAATAAAATGGTAGAAACTCAATGTAATGTGAATTGTAAAGTAATGCAATGTCATCTAACATGTATAATGGTAAAAAATGAAGGGGTAAAATCAAGGTTAAAGATGAAAAACAAGCCATCCAATCAGTCTTACTCACCGTATTTTCTTCTAAAATGTGAAATATATCCTCAGTAGACCATAACCTACTGCGTTTACCAGGGTGTTCCAGGGATTCCTGTCGAACAATTTCTCTACCCATTTCTTGTATAAGATCATGCATCTTCACACAACTATGCTCATCAATCTTTATAAGAGATTTTTCAACCAACACTCCAATGCGATGTTTCAAACAGTAATCAACATCATAATGAGCGTTAAGTATATGTTCGATCTCTGCTAATTCATATCCATTGAAGAAACATGCGATGTCAAGAAAAACCTCTTTCTCAAAATGACCCAAAGCGTCGAAGGATATCTTAAGTACCTCTTGGATATTATTATTAGGTATTCTTTGATACAGATCTAAGGCCGATCCCCATTCTTCTATTCCTCTTCCAAACAAGTTTGAACCTATAACTTCGAGAGCCAAAGGAATGCCGGAAGCATAAGTTATTGCACGGCTTAGTTTATCAACAAAATCTGGATAAACTTTGTCAGTTTTGAAAGCCTTCCAACAAAGCAATTCAAGAGCTTCACCTTCAGTTAATGTTTCTATCTCATATATTTTCTCAACCCCATGAGTTTTAAGCAACTGTCTATCTCTGGTTGTGATGATTGCTCTACTTCCAGGACCAAACCAGTCCAGCCTTCCAACAAGTGCCTTCAACTGCTCTGACTCACTCACGTCATCAAGAACCACAAGAACGTCCTTCTTGCAGAGTCTCTGCTTTATTCCTAGAACTCCTAGACTGACACTTGGCAACCGAATATCCTTCTCTCCGACTATCTCAGCAAGCAGGGTCTCTTGGAGATGCACTAGGCCATGTTTCATAGAATTTTCTCTCACCTCAGCAAGGAAACATGACGCATCAAATTGGACAGCAATGGAAGCATAGACTGCACGAGCAAGTGTTGTTTTTCCTATGCCAGCCATCCCACAAATCCCTATCAACAGGACTCCACCAAGGGATGTGGCATCCAGAAGCCAGTTTAGTTCAAGCATTCGATACTCAAGGCCAATTGGGCGATCTGCAACAGATCGATTAATCTTCTTGCAGACATCGTCCACGATCATCCCAATCAACTCGTATTCATATCCATCCCTGCCCAATTTGATGAATTAAAGTCATTCAAGATCAACAAGAAGGGACATAACTGTATTCTCCCTTTAAATTTGAAAATGAAACGGTTATAAAAATGAAAAATTAAGAGAGAAACAAAGAAAAAAAGAAAGATTGGGTAGGTTACCCATGTCTGAAATGAAAGCCGGACAAGTTAGCAGCTTCACGCAGTGCGTTCCTCCATTTCATGACTTTGACCGAAGAGTTGGATTTCTCATGCATAGCCAATGCTTCTCCATAGATCCGCTTCTGCTCTCTCACATCGGATGGATCAACGTGATAGAAGACGGGCAGAACCATTGGACGGATCTCCACGATCTTGACTAGTTCCTCCAAGCACCATTTAGAAGAAGCATAGTTCGCAGAGAGCACTATAATGGCAATCCTGGACTCTTCAATTGCCTTGAGAAGTGATGGTGAGATTTCGTCTCCTTCCACAAACTCGTCCTCGTCAAAGAAGGTATGGAATCCCTTGTCCTTCAGAGCTTTGTCGAGATGCCCAGCAAAACCCAGCCTAGTATCTGACCCTCTAAAGGTGAGGAAAACATCGTAGCAAGACGGTCCTGAAGATGCCATGTAATTCAACTACCAAGACTTCCCATTTGAAGTCAATACTACCAAACCCTAGATTCTTTGCAACCGAGAGTATAAGCAAGAAAGAAAGAGCACACCGCCAGAAACACACAGGCTACACAAGAAAGATCGAGTACGAGCTAAACAAGAAAGAAAGGGCGCCCTTATAAAGGCGGTGAACCGGCAGTAGGAGGTAACAGTCTGTTCATTATCCCTTTGTACGGAGAAAGAAAAAGAGGGCTGAAATTAAAGAAATAGTGTGTTTGGTAGAAAAAAAAAAAAAAAAAAAGAAGAAAAAAAAAAGTGTGGAATGTATTATTAAAATTTTTTTTCATATTTAAATTAGGAAAATCTTAAGCATCTGCTATGTAAAGGAAAAAAAATAGAAATTTTTTAAAAAGTATAATAGTATACCAAATCCCAAATTCTTTGCAGTTGAGAGTATGTACAAATAAGAAAGGAAGGGCGTGAGAAACACGATTTACTAAATGTGTGATGGAAAAAAAATTGTGTGATGGTGTCAAATTTCTTAATTTTTTTATTTTTAAATATTATTTTTATCGAATGTCCCAAAGCAACTCAATTATTATTTTTATAAAACACGTCATTTTCATTTTTCAATTTAGCCAAACGGTACCAAACCCACTTGGTTTGGAATTTGGAACACAGGGACCGAGAAAACAGATGAACCTACGTCGGTGGAAAGAAAAAAAAAGAAAGAAAAGAAATGATAAATATGATAAAAGAAAAAATAAGTGTATAATATCAAGAGAAGTGTTAACAATATATTCTTTATTATTAATTAAAATTTATTAAAAATTACAAAATTATGATAAAAATTTATTAAATAAGATGTGAAATTTATAAAATTAATTTTATAATTGTCAATAAATTTCAACTAATAGAAAAATATATATTCAAAAAAATATGTTTAAAAATATATTATTAATATTTCTCATAATAATAATAATAATAATAATAATAATTCCAATTACCAACGGTAAAAGGACCTGAAATAAGAGTAATGTTGTGTTTGACTTAGAGGGAAAAAGAAGGGAATAGAAGAAAAGAGTAGGAGGAAGAAAAAATGAAAGTTTTTTTTGTCTTTCCATCATTTAACTCCGGCTTAAATATGTTTTTGATCTCTGTAATATACTTTTTTTTGGTTTTGGTCCTTATAAAATAGTTTTTTAAAAATGGTCCTTGTAAATTTTTTATTTTATTTTGGTCCCTATTATTTTGTTTTAGTCCTTGTGATTTTTATTTTTTTTGTTTTTGTCCTTGTAATATGTAAATAATTTGTTTTTAATCCTTATCATATTTTTTTCAAAGGAACTAATTCAAAATGAACAAAATATTATAGGGACTAAAATGAAAAATAGATATATTAAAAGGATTAGAACAAATAAAAGGACCAAAACCAAAAAAAAATAAAATTTGCAAGGATCATTTTTAAAAATATAATTTTATAGGGATCAAAAACCAAAAAGTGATATTTTATAGGGATCAAAAACATAATTAAACCTTTAACTTTTCAATAAAAGGAGAAGGAATGAATATTTAGTGTGGGTACCAGAGTTACATATAATCCTCCCATTATCGAACAAAAAAAGGAGAGAGACTTCCAATTTTTCACATTAAGACCAAATTGTCCATGAACTTTAAGGATGATAATTCTAACTAGATCCTATGAGTACCTACAAAAATACCTATAATGGGTAGGATAAATATTCGCTCAATAGGGATAGGGTTAGGGCTAGGATGTTTACCCGCAAAATTTAATGGAGATGAGTATTGGTATGGGTACTGTAACGACCTTCTGCCGCTACAGTACTACTCACATTCCTCATCATTTAATCATAAGTTTAGACATTAACAAAATCTGATTATATCCCAATTCATAACTAAAAAAAAAAAATTTATACAAATCCAAAGACATCTTGTACGATTAAGATTACATACAATAACATAACTTCTTATAGCTGGTCAACTATATAACAATTTTACATCAAAACCAAAACAAAAGGAAGGAGCTTCCAGAAGAGCTCTGCCCAAAAAAGTCTCCAAAAGTCTTCATCTAAGACCCCCCTCCATCAACTTCGAGAAGCTGGATCTGCAGACACCTCTCTTTCTGCTCCCACACCAAACGACCTGATCATTACAGGCACAAACCACACGTGCAAACAATGCAAGGGTAAGCTTACTTGAAATAATAAAACATATATTTTAAAAGTAAAGTAATAGAAAAATCTCCTCATCCCATATCAATAATCAAACAGAAAAATAGCAACAATATCAACAACAAAGCATTATCCACACCTCTACTACCACTCCAACCATAATAGCAGCCACGACAATAACCAAAACAACAATGCTACTTCCGCTACCAACACCCATTACAATCACAGCCATAATTACCGAGTAATCATAACAACAATGACAACACAACCATTACCACTAAAGACATCATTAATTATAGACAAAAACCTCATTTATATATATAAGAATTCAAATAAATTTTCATGATATATAGTCACATTCTTACTTAGTAATATCAATCACAATACTAATGCATCACACTTTCAACCTCTACATATCCAATCCACAACCACAACAACCTGAGGTCCATCATCAGCTACCTCAGTACCCACACAACAACATGAGGTCCATCGTCAGCTACCTCAGTTTTCAATCCACATAATGGCATGAGGTCCATCGTCAACTACCTCAGCCACCAATATATGCATACCAATGCCTATATCACCACGACATGAGGTTTATCGTCAGCTACCTCAGCCGCCAACATATGCATACCAATACATGTATCATCACAATAATCACCACGGCATGAGGTCCATCGTCAGCCACCTCAGCCGTTTAATCACAACACGACATGAGGTCCATCGTCAGCTACCTCAATCATCAACACATACGTAAATGCATGTCTTTCAATACAACATCAACACAGCCACAACAAATCAACCACAACAATCATCATCAACCCATGCAGGCCCAATCCAGCCTCTTGCATGGTCAACAAGTAAAGTATCTTACCATCACAACATATTACGACTAGTGGAGGTTCTACCTGAGCAACCTTCCACTCAATTACCTTTTTTCCACATTTTATCAAACCAATTCACAACAATAATAAAGAAAACCAAGAATCAAATTTGGAAGAATAACAACAACATGTGGAGGTCCTATCTAAGCAACCTTCCACGTCAACACATACCCAACAACAACAACTCAACCGAAATTATTCATTCATATCCACATGCATATTTATTTATATGTCACACCATTACACCACAATAGCTTGAGGCCCACCTAACCTCAGCCAACAACATATGCATTATTATCACAACAATCAACTCAATCACAATACATTGCAATAATAACAAAAGCTCACACATTCATTTCACATCGACACCAAACCTCTTAAACCAAGCATACACGACAAATATATCTTTCTTTTTAAATCTAAACATTTTTCCAATGTTTCAAAAGATCACACCTAAATATGAAACTCAAGGTGATCAACTACACTTTACATTCTTTCTTGGACTCAATTCTCATTCAAGAAAAAAATCAAATTTTCATTCACCACAACATGTCGCCCCGCGGGAGGAAAATGCCGCCCGGCAGCCCTGACGCCCGGCGGGAGAAACTTGTCACCCGGCGACGTTCTTCCAGAAGCCAATTTCTGGGCTCGAGAAGAACCTCACTCGGCGGGAAGGGCCGTCGCCTGGCGTCACCTGTTTTGTGAACATGGTATATGGGTGAAATTCTTCAATTCCTTGGCTTTTAATTGCTATACACTCATTCCAAATCAATTCTAACTACTTTTAATGCATTTCTAACCGATTATACGACAATTTTTAGCCATAAACAACCTCAAATCTCAAAATCCCTTTTTGCAACCCTTTTTTTTTCCAAAGCTTACATACGCAAGATGTTCACCAAAATCAATCGATTCCAAAGCGTTAAATCAACATATCAACGACTACAAACATGAAATCAAACAATAGTAAGCTTCCCTTACCTCAAAAACTTCAAAACTTAAATTTTGGTCCTTTGAGAAAACTTGTGTCTTGAGCTAAAATCTTCCACAGATTTGTCCCTTCTTTCCTCACAATCATTAAGTTAGGCTTAGAAAGCTTCCAACACACTTATCAACCTCAAATCTATAGAGAGAGATTGAGAGAGAAATGAGGAGAGAGAAACTAAAGAGAGAGAGAAAAAAATTGAGAGAATGAGGGGTTTCACCCCCCCTCTTCCTTTTATATCCGAGCTCCCCGGAGCTTTCACACGAACTTTTGGCCCATTGAGGCCCAAATCTCACCCAGCCACTTGCCTTGTCCTAAAACTGATTTAACTCAATTGTTTTCCTCTCAAAAATCCCAAAATCAAACTCTCCACACAATCACATTGGCTTAAGTACATATCTCAAGTTTCCTACTTTTAGTTATTAAAATACTTAATCAGGTATTAGGAGAAACATGGTGTTACAGGTACTATAGTACCCATTCCGCCCCATAACCCTACACACACATATAATTATTTAATTAAAATATCTCATATATATAATTATATATATTATTAATTTAATTATTAAAATATAGTTTTAGTTTGGTTACTTATTCCTACACATATTAGAGACAAGTTATAAGGTAATTACTTTCAAATTATGCAGAACTTCTCTGCATAATTTGCAAGCCCCATACTCGACATTTCCAGACTTATGTTGATTTAATTAAGAAATCCTTGACTCACCAAATTGTACTTATTGTGATAGACTATTATTAACCTTGATTAGACTTGTTAAATTCCTTTTCATTTTACTTTAGGTTAGATATTTATGATGCATTATGCAACAACCCAAACTTTTATGCAGAAAATTCCAATTTTATACCTTCCAAGTTCAACCTATTCTTATTTATTCCATAACTTGTAAGTATTCCATAAATGTAGTTTAGGTGCAATCAATCTATATTGATTTTATATTTTAGTTTATATACTTATTCTTGAAGTTTAGATTTAATCAATTTTAAGAATTATAACATTACATTTAAGAATGATTATGTTAAATGATTATGTTCTTAATGTTACTTATACAATTGGATGATTTAAGAATAATTTTTCAATTTAATTGTACTAATTGTTTGAATTAACATTTTTTATTGATTTATTGATTTTACACATAAGTAATGTATAGATAGCGAATGCATATATGAATATATAGGCACCCAACAAATACGAGACTGGAAATTAATATTGCTACTTGTACAAATATGAGACAAGTATTATATTATCTCATCTAAACCCTATCTATTACCATCTCTATCTATCTATCTGTCTATCTATATAATATTTAAGGCTTTTATGTGACAAGTGTTAACTTTAAAGGCTCTGCATGTCAACTTTATTATGCCCAAACGGCATTGTTCTTACCAAAAAGTGGCTTCTCTCCAAGCTCCTCCTTCAAAGTGATGTTCCTCCCTTCCTATGTCAGAATCAGTCCCATGCAAGGGCTACCTACGAAGGCACTCCGACGCTTAAGTCAAGGGAGGCCTTGGATCAAGTAGGGTTTTAGGTTACAAGTGAGGATTAAGGTTAGAAGGTGTAACACCCCTACTTTTGTATATTAAATTATTCTGTATGTTTAAAAATTGTTTTTAAGTCATCAATGTATTTAGAACAATTAATAATAATTTTAGAAATTTTCTAGAATTTATTGAGATAATTTTTATAAAATGACAAAAATACCCCAGGTTGACTGTTGGAACCAATCGAAGACTTTTTGACCTCAAAATATTTTGAAAATTTTATTAAGTATCTCTCATTATAAAAAATTTATTTTGAGAAAAAAGTAGTGAAAAATATAATAATCCTATTTTAATTCTTCCACTGTTTTTTATATACAATTTTGAAAAATCGGAAATGAATTTTAAAATTCTGACTCCCACCATTTTGCTCAAAATCTCAAGAGCTATTTAATCGTGATTTTTAATAATTTTCCGAGCCGGAGTCTGGAGAAATTAGAAAACGACAATTTTATCCCTATTTCTCAACATTAAGAACTGACATGAGGAAAAGATTCAATTGACATTAAAATGTCAATTTGAGCTTGGAATTATGTCATATATATTAAATTATATTTTTGGAAATTTTTGGGAATTTTCTGGAATTTCTGTGTAAAATGACCAAAATGCCCTTGCGTGTCTAATAAGCCAGCCAGTACTGGTTTGACATTCAAAAAGGGTAGAAATAGTAATTTTAGTTTAATTATGGGTAAAGTATTTAATTTTAGAATTTTGATACAAATTTTGGTATTTATTGAATTAAAATGGATTTTCTAGCTTAAAAATACAAAATAAAAACATATAATTTGAAATAGATTAATAAAAATTAAAATTTATTATTAGAAATTTATTTTTGATGAAAATTAATGTATTTATCCAGTTTTGCATTAAAATACATTATTTTGATATTAAAAGCTAAATTTTTCAAGTTTAAGCGTTTTTGTCGGTACCGGTTAATTCACCTACAGATAAAATTTGACACATGGAGGCTTGGGACAGCTGGTGGAGCACGTCCCCAACCCTAAAATAGGTGATTCACCACCTATTTGAGATATGTGTCCCTTAATTGGATTAAAAATAAATAAAAATTGGATTTATGACATAATGGTGACATAATGGATGATGTAAATATTTGGACACCTAACCCCCCTCCTTCTTCTATAAATAGGCCTCAAAGTTTTCAGATTTTCACTCATCCTTTCCTCTCCCAAGCTAGAGAGCTTCTCTTTCTAAAGTTTTCTCTCTCTAAAATATTTTTTTGTCTAGTTTTTATGTTAAAATTTTGCTAGTTTTCAACTAGTAGAATTTCTCATCCTAGAAGCTTTGCACCAACAACTTCATCCTCTTCATCAACTATCTTAGAGGTAATGGGGGGAGTGGGGTTGGTTCTAAATTACTGTCACTTTGCATGTTGGTAGGAAGGGTTTTCTCCTAAACCCGTTTAGGCTTAAATTTTAGTATTGTTATTATTGTTTAAAGTTAAATTTTAATTTTTACTAAGTTGTTACTTTGTCCAAATTTAGATTATTAAATCATAATTACTAAATTGTTACTCTGCTCAAATTTTAATTATTAAATTATACTTGCTAAGCTGTTACTCTGTTCAATTTTAGAAAATTAAAATGCGCTTGCTAAGCTGTTACTCTGCTCAATTTTAGAAAATTAAAATGTATTTATTTAGTTGTTATTCTGCCAAAATTTTAGTAATTATACTATAATTGCTATGTCGTTATTCTGTTAAAATTCTGGTATTGTGCAATTTCTGCAAAATAAGGCAGAAATGTTGATTGTACTGGTGCTCAAGTTAAATGAGACCAGGGAAACCTCTGCTTGAGAAGTTAGGAATTGATAGTTTAGTGAGTAATGTAAAGCAAGTGACATGTAGTGACGTGGCACCCTGCTAGGGAAGCCACAGTTTGGTACGCTGAGAAATGAAAGGCAGGGACCCACTTGCGGAGGTCTTGGGGGTAGGCATCGAGTGGTGAAGGTTCCAATGGCCAGGGTAGCGCCCTTGAGCCGGGATATTCGCCTGATCAAACTCGATAACCCCGACAACTACTCAGCATTCCAAGATTGGTTTGAGAGTATACTTCTATAAATGGATATCCTAAATTGTTATTTTGTTCCTCAATGATGACGAGGACTATACCATGTAATGGTGTTGAGAGAGGTATATGTACTCCCAGTCACTTCCCAGGTTTTGTTAAGAACTATTACCCACTAATGGGAAGTATGGATCCATACCTAGTCAAGGGTAGTCGGATACAACTTAGAATGAATCTTAGGATCTCTTGTGTTGTCAGTTGTGTTTTGTCTTTGTTTTATGGTAGATTTCCTACCGCACATGTAAAAGTGATTTTAGAACAAAACACCTCACTCCATTATTTTCTTTTGTGTATGATTGGTCGTGATTATTGAAGACGACATTAACGCTCCATGATGCTGAGTACGAGATAGAGAACATCTCAACGAGGGAGGACCTGAAGACCTATAGTATTTTCTTTTTGTATAAGGGATAGGATAGATAAATACTACTCTGTATAGAATCTCTTTTGATGTATATAGTGGGCTAGGTAGTATATGTATTTCGATGTACTTTTGTTTCTGACTGTTATGTATTACTCAAACCATGATGTACAGTTTTATGAAATATATGTATATATCTTTCATATTTTATTACCATTTTCAAATTTTGTTAAGTTTGGAATTTCTTTTAAAATTGGAAAAATTTTACACACATTTTTATTTACTTAAACTTAATAACTAAATTAATATGAATTATATTTAAAATTAAATGGGTGTTACAGAAGGTGTGCACCTGTGTCCCTTATATCATCAGATATTTCTTACCAATATTGCAGGATATCCTTGCCTCTATCTTTGAGATTTGTTGCCCAATTTCTTTTATTACGCCAATTTCCCACTTACTCGATTTATGCTAGTTCGAGGTGTACTCAGAGGCCTTCCTTGGTCTGTTCGGCCTAGCAGCCGATCTACCAGATCTAGACGGTACAAATATGAATATTTTCCAATAGCTATTCAGGCCCTTGTTTTGATGTACAATCATTTATTAGATGGTGTAAATAGACACACACACACAAAATTGAACATTGTTCAATTTTAAAATATAAAAAACTAGATATTTAAATTTTTTAATTTTAAATTAATTTTATTGATAAAAAAATGTTTTAGAGATGAATTGAGTAATAAATTTTTGTTTTTACAATTATTCATATTTAAACATGTTTAAAATTTTATTTTCAAAAAAATATGAAAATTAATTTTCTTCCAACAAAATATTATTTAAATAATAATTTGTGTTAGACTTAGTTTTCATTTTTACCATCATTTTTTTCTATAAATTAAAATAAGATGTATTTTGATATTGAATCGTATCTTTGTAAAAAAATAAACTTTAAATTATAAAAAATTGAGATATTAAAGTTTTTGTTTTAAAAAGATAAGTAATTAATTTATTTGATAAAAATATTCTAATGATAATTTTTATACTATTTTTATATTTTTAATTTTGAAATTTTAAAATTTAATTTAATTACACCCCTTTTGTTTGTTTTTTTTTTTTACATGTGAATTTGAAATTAAGATTATATGTAACACCCTAAAGAGTATTACCTTTTGTCTGCTTATATTTGTATAACATGAAAGTTTAGAATATAAGAATATCAGAGAAAACTAAGTAGAAATTAAAACTTAAATATCAATTACGTAAACATACTTAATACAACTAATGCAAATCTCTTGGCACTTATGTGTCGTATAACACATGAACAAATAAGCATAAAATATAAATTAACTCCTACACATTGAGAGGTTTAAAACTATAAACTTTTCTTCCGATAGCAATTCCAAGCTCTATGCTCTAAGCTACTCCCGAGAGGACTTCACTTGCTCAACTTATAAGACTTAGAAACTTAAAAGAATGAGACATAATGTCTTAGTAAGTGCTCTAAGAACTCTAGGCTGACCCTTTATCCTAAAGATTCTTTTCTTATACTTTCATAGTTTTACCTTTTAATAAAACCCTTAGTCCCTTACCTCTTTAGTTCTTATTCACATAACCTATGCCCAACTTAGGGCTTACTAATTGTTAGTGGGCTTGAGCCCATCTCCCCATCACTTTGATGAGAACTTCACACTCACAATTTACTTTTCTAGTCATTTTACTTCCCATGACCCTAAGTGAGAACTAGCCTTTTCTTTCCTTACCTTTTATCTTTTCTTGCCCTTTATAGGACTTATACATAAACTTTCTTTAAGTAAACCTCTCGCGTTCCCATTGGGTAGCAGCTTTCATAAACTACGTCCTCACTAAGCACATAGGTTCCCTAGTTTAGACTTAAATCGACTCACCCATGATTAGGTATACATATAATCATATACCCCACAAGGAACATACATTTCTTACGTAGGCATTCATGTAACACCTGTTTTCTTAATATGTGATTCAGTGTTGCGATGATTAAAAAGTAAAAAAAAATAGATATGTAATCTAGGAGATTAAAAGAAATAAATAAATTGTTGTTATGTATGGTTTGTTATATGTGATGATGGTTGTGTGTTGTTTGTTAGAAATTTGAGTTTGAATTTAGGAAACTTGAGATATGTGCTTGAGCCAATTTGGGTGTGTTGTTGGAGTGATTTTGGGCTTTTAAGGGGAAAACAGTCGAATTAGATCAATGATAGGATATGGGAAGTGGTTTGGTGAGTTTTGGGCCTCAGTTGGGCAAAAGTTCGTGTAAGAGCTCCAAGAGGTCGGATATAAAAGGAGGAGAAGGGGGAGAGTTCCTCATTTTTCCTCATTCTCATTCTCTCTTTTCTCTTCATCTCTCTTTATCTCTCTCTAGAATCCTTTGAGTTAGAAAGGGTGTTATAAAGATTTGAGCACAGTCTAGTGTTTGTGGCGAGAAAAAGGGCGATTCTTGAAAGATTTGGCTCAAGAACATCGGATTCTCAAGGAACCTAAATCTAGATTCAGAGACTTTTAGAGGTAAGGGAAGCTTACTCTTGCTTGTTTTTGTGTTGGTGGTTGTTGATAGGTTGATTAAATGCTTTAGAATTGGTTGAATTTTTTATGAAATTAGTCATGTAGTTGGTTTTCGAAAAAATGGATTTTGAAAAGGGAATTTGAGATTTGTTGATGATTTATGGATAAAGTTATTGTGTAATCGGTTAGATAGGTATTATAAGTGATTAAAATTGTTTTGTGATGTTTATTGTTGATTGATTTGGTCAAAAATGGGTGTTGGTGAGTGATTTGAGAAGAAAAAGATCGAAAATCGCAACCCAGCGATTGAGCTCGCGCTCAGCAACGGATATTTTAGCCACTGAAAGTTGAGCTCTCGCTTAGCGACTGAAATGTTCACTTAGCGATAGATTTTGAGGTCGCTGGAAGTCCACTCACCCAGCGAGTGAAATGATCGCTCAGCGACGATCGCTTAGCAACAGATTTTTCGCTTAGTGACAGATTTTTCAGTCGCTATTCGCTTAGCCACGGAAATGCTCGCTAAGCGAGAGAAAAACAAAGTTTTCTTTTCTTTCTTATTATTTTTGTTGGTTGTTGATGACTTTATTGATTCCTATGAATGTCAGATGTATATTTTAAGTTAATTGGATGTTCAAATAGTTTTCTAAACCAGTTTTTGGCTTTTCTTTATTATTATTGTTGAGGAATTGTGCGATAAGTTGTAAGTGTCTCGCTGAGTGAAACATATGTTTGCTGAGCAAGAATTCTACCTGAAACTTAGTTACACGTTGGAATTGAGTTCGTTGAGCGAGACTTATACTCGCTAAGTGAGAACCTTCAAAAGGGAGAGTGTGCTCCCTGTATGAAAGGTACTCGCTAAGTGAGCTTGTAATTCTGTTTTGTTATGTGAGAACTTTTAAAAAGTATGTGTTGCTTGGACATTGTCTTATCTGTTGACCATGCAAGAGGCCAATTTGGGCGTGCATGTGGTTGATGGTGATTGTTGGATCACAGGTGGTGCTGAGTAGGCCACGTGGTGATATGTTGACACATATATGTATGATATGATGATTGTTGTGGTTGAATTGATGATTGCGTTGATATGTTGATATATATGTGTGTGTGTGTGTGTATATATATATATATATATGTTTATATGATGACTGCTGTGGTTGAGTTGATTATTGTGGTGATACATGCATTGGCATGCATATGTTGTTGGTTGAGGTTGTGTGGGCCTCAAGCCGTGTATGGGTAAGCATGTAAGGTGAATGGTGATTAGAGTTAGTACTCAGATAGGCCTCTAACCTAGTGCCTAGATAAGAAATGTGGTTTTAAAGCTAAACCTTAGGGATAAGTGGATGGGTAATCCTGTAGGGGGCCAAGGCAGTGCAGGCCTTGTGTCGTGATATACCACCACCTACATACACTTATCCTAACAACGTAAGCTTATCCAACGGATAAGAGTTTTGACAATCCCTAAATGCTGCTAGATGGCCATGGTAGGGGATAAGACCTGACTGATCGCTCGGAATATTGAAAATCTCTTGAGAGTCGTGTCATTTATATATTGACATATGGGGTTGACAGCATGGTGTGTGATGTTGTGTGTGCGATACTGTAATGTATATAAACCCATTTCTGGGCAGATTTGGTTTCTATGTTGGATTTCATACTATACATTGGTTTTCTTTATGTAAGCTTACCCTTGCCTTGTTGTTTTGTTTTGGTATGGTTGCTGTGGTTGCTGTAGTTGTTGTATGGTACTATGACTGTGATGATCACATCGTTTGGCGTGGGAGAAGAGGGAGAGACGTCCACAGATCCAGTTTCTCGGAGCTGATGGAAGAGGTTTTAGATGGAGACTTTTGGAGGCCCTTTTTGGGTGGAGCTTTTTTGAAAGCTCTTTTATTTTTGCTTTGATGTTTTTGTTGTATAGTTGACCAGTTGTAGGAAATGTTGATTTTTGTATCTCTCGGGGTATTGTATATAAACTGACTTATATGTTGCATTCTTCTATATCATATATGTATGATTTACATATAGAACGGTGATGAGATGATATTTAATATAAATGACTGAATATCTTAATAGAGTGATGAAGATGTAGGTAGTATTTGTAGTACTGTAGCGATAGAGGGTCGTTACAATTCACATCATTCATATACTAGTTCTATTTCTATTTCTGTGTGGTTCTTGTTATCTTTATGATTAGGTTTCTCTTGTCCACCGCCTATTCTCTTGGTTGAGCTCTAGCCATCAAGAGGTGTTTCTCTTGCTATAACCTCTTATTACTACCGGTCAAAAGTGGATGGACTACCTTCCGTTATTAAAGAAGTCCCTTCCATCCTTCCCTTATCGAAGGATGTTGTTCTTCCCCTAGCATCTGAAGGTGACGGCCCCTTCTTAGGATGTAGGGGGCCTCCTAGTCCTTTTCTCACAACTCATTCTAGAATTGCATAGAACCTCATCTCACCTTGGTAACCTTATAATCCTTACTACAATTTGCATACTATAATATGTCGAGCATGCAACACGAATATGACCGATGCTGGAGAGATTCTAATGTTACTAAGGAGGTATTTTTCTTTGAAAGTGTAGCTTTCCTTTTAAAATATTTTTCTTTAAAAACATACACTTTCCTTTCTTAAAAACCTTTCATAAACTTAGGGGAAAATCCTCACCTTTTACTAAGGAGGCATCTGATGGTATCTTAAATGTCTTAAGTGTCTTATTACATAGAGTTTATCGTTACATACAAACTATCTTAGGCAGATACAATAGTTGTATGAATGCAATTTACTATAACTACTTAAGCAATCATCATCAACATTACAACAAAACATAACAAGGTAGCAACAAAGGTAGACATACAATGAAAACAAACATAGGTAATGCTAAGAAAACAATCTCTCTATGGTACTTGTGCTTAGCGAGCCTAAGGTCTTGCTTAGTGAATCCTAATGTTGTTCTCTATAGTCCCATTCTTGCTCAATGAAGACCCACCTCGCCTAACAAGATACCACTAGATTATAAACCCAGAAACTTATACTTCTCACTCAGCGAGACTCCTACTCGCTAAGCTAGCACTCATCCTAAACCCAGAAACTCAAACTTCTTTGAGCGAGACTAGTGCTCACTTAGCAAGGTCTAGGATTCTACAGCTCGCAGCCATTTGCAAATCTGCATTCCCGTAGCCATACTTGGCACCCAACCAATCCAAAGCATACTAAATCATTCCTAGACATTTACATTATTTTTCTAACTGAATAAACTACTTCTTAAACCCCCTCAATCATGCAGATCTCTCAAAAACTCCCAAATATCCTTCTTAGGGTTCAAAAGGGGAAAAAGGAACACAATCAACAATCAAAGGGATAAGGGAGGACAAGGAGGAAGCACTCACCTCGGGGATGTACGAAGATGAGCTCTAGGCTTGGGGACTCTGCTCCTTTTCCCTTCTTCCTCTTCTCCTTCTCCTTTCTTCTCCTCTTCCTTCTCTCTTCTTTCTCTTTTCTTTTCTCTTTCTCTCTCTAACTCTCCCTTCCCTTCCTCTCTTGTACCATGTGTGTGTGTTGGGCTTAGTGGGCTTTGGCCCACCTTGGGCCTTAGCTCCCCATTTGGGTCCTATTATCCTGTTTTTGTAATATTTTAATATAAAGGTACCTATTATTATTAATACTTAAGGCATCTATGACCATTTATCATAAAGGCTATTACCATAAAAAGAATATCTACATAGCTTTATTTCTAATGTCTATATTTGGAGATGTTGCATTATAAATATCTTATATCTTATATGATATTTGTATGAAATACAAAATATTAAATTAAAAATATTTTAAAAATTAATGAAAATATAAAATTTATTTTGTTGGTAATGAAAATAAATTATAATATCACAATATATATTTGAACTTTTATGTTTGAGAAATTAAAAGTTAAGTTAATGAAAAAACATTTTACGATATCTTGTACTATGTATTTTTTTAACTTTGATTTATTTTTTTACTTTCTCTATAAATTTTAAACAAACTAACAATGCTATTGATTGCATGGATATTTTTATAAGATATAAAAAAATCAAATAAATTTTAAAAAAAACTAAGTTAATTTTTGAAAATTATTTTATTATAGTAGAAATAAATTAAAATACAAAAACACCTATTTGATATTTTTATTTTTAAAATATTATAAAAGTAATTAAGTTAATAAAAATTATTTTAATGATAATATGTGTCATCTATTACTTTTCTTTCGTATTTATTATATATTTTACAAACATTAAATTTGGTTCTTAAATCCCATTAGTTGTTTAAAACTCTCTAAATATAGAGGTAATGAATTTTGTTACTATAAATTACTTAGATTGTTGTCATAGTGTCAAATATAACCTTTAAGAATGCAAACAAAATGTATATTTTAAATTTTGGTAATATATTTTTGATATTCTTTGTATTAAATTTCAAATGATTCACTTTGAAAGTATGGGTATTTTTTTGTTTTCAATTTTAAAATTTTCCAAAAAATTTATACATTATAACTTTACATGAGATGAAATTATATGATAATTTATTATTAAATGTGAGTGTAACTTTTTATATTTATAATGTATTGAAACTAAATTTTATGTTTTATATTTATAATGGTATTTGGATTGTAATTTTAAAGAATTAATTTATTATATTTTCTTATTTTTTATGGAAGAGATATAAGGTGAGAGAATTTTAACCAATTACTACATTTTAAAGGAAATTCACGAGTTAATATTATATAAAGAAATACCCTAATGTAAGCATCTTATATAAATAAATATTATCAGGCCTTGGGTGTTAATCTAGATGGTCTAATTTTCTAGCCACTAAATTTTGACTTGGTGAATACAAATTTCCCAATAGTCATTGTAACACCCTCATTTTTACTTACTAATATGTCTTCCAATTATTCTATAATTATTTGTGGCGAACTGATTGGGAATCTTAGGAGTCTAATCCCCATGGTTACGTTTGTATTAGTGAATAGTAGTTAGTTTAGATTTTTAATAATTTTCAGAGCCTAAAAAATGGTAAAACGACTATTTTGCCCCTAAAAAGACTGTATAATTAAGAAAATAGATAAAAATAGTTTAAAATGTCTAAAAAGTATTTTTAAGTTATTTATGTGTTTATAATAATTAATAATAATTTAAAAAAAATTGAAAATTTATTGAGATAGTTTTTGTGAAATGATCGGTATACTCCTAATCGACTACGGAAGCCAACTAAAGACTTTTTGAGATCAAAATATTTTGAAATTTTTATATTGAGTATATGTTAATTATAAAAATTTTATTTTGAGGGAAAATGATGAAAAAACAAAAAAATATAATTATTTGATAAAAACTTGATTTATTAGCTTAATAAATGTCCTTTTAAGTGAAAAAATTATTATATATATATATATATATATATATATATATATATATGAGAAAAATCCAAATTTTTTTTAGACTCACAAAAATATTTGTGAATGCATGGTGTGGTCAAAATTAATTAAAACTAACCCAAAAATTTAATCTAATTATTTACAATAAACTATTATTTTATTACTTTTTACCATTACAAACACATGTAACTGATTGAAGGGGGAGTACAATTTAAATTATTTTAATGGGTTTAGTTAAAAAATTAAATCAAAATTATATTATTTTTCTCCTATAAATACCCCTCCAACTACACTTCAATTCTCACATTTTTTATCAAATTTTTAGACCCTCTTCTCAACTCTCTGTTAGACATCCCATTTCCTCTCCCTTTTTAAGCCATAATTTTTTTCTATCCACCATTGAAGCATTTTCAAGCTTAGTGTAAAACACAAGAATAACACAAGAAGGGGGGGGGGGGGGATTGAATTGTGTTATTAAAAATTTTCGCAAAACCTTTTCAAATAAGTGTTTCGTCTAAAGGACAAAAGATAAATACTTTTAAAAGATATTCGTAAACAAGAAGAGAAGCTGTAAACAAGAGAAACACGAAGTTTTATACTGGTTTATCTCACTCTAGAGACTACGTCCAGTTCTTGGTAAACTACCAATTCTCATTACAACTTAAATAAGTTACAAGTATTCTTTTATCCAAGCATCTTTAGGCTCAACCCAAGTAGTCTTTCACTTGCCTCTCCAAGCAAATACCCATGTATTCTTTGATCCAAAGCCTTTTCAAGCTTCCACCAATCTCACAGAGAAATGGTTAAGGGTAAGAAGTCACACTAGATTATCCTCATATTAGACAGATATATAATGAAGTTCAGGAAAGTGTTATTTGAATAAATTGTTCAAGATTACAGATTGAGAGAGAAGAGAATTTGCTAAGAGTTCTGTCCTTATGGCTAAGGTCTTCTCTTCTATTTATAGAGTTCTCCCAAAGTGTCCGTTGTGAGAGCCTTTATAGACATCCTTCATCTAGTGAAGAAAGTAGTCGTTGGAGCATTCAATGCTTTTCACCAACTGGTCACTCTAATAAGATAAAGTAATTTGCTTATATAGCCTTTCTCGTACTCAATCTTGTTGCAACAGACATATTTGCTTTCTGTACTGACATGTGTACACAAATTCCTTCTTCTAAGCGTAAAGCTAAAACAATTCAGAGATAAGTGTGTAGACTTCTTCTTTTTCGAAGTTAAAGAGCTTCTTGTATAATAGAGCTAAAAGATCAATATGTATCATCTGACAAAGTTAGTTGTTATAATATCTTTACAAAAAACACGTGAATAAACAATAGTGAAAACATGCAATAATAGCGAGTATTCAGACGATTGATAATAAGACTGTTTGTTATTATCAAAACTAAGAGAGGGTCATAAATTCATCCTTTGTCTTAAAAATCTCCCCCTTTTTTATGACGACAAACAACTTGTATTTTTAAAAGCTGTTTGAAACTTTAAGTTTTATCATACTACATTTTTCATGCAAGATCCTTTTAGTTTTGAAAGATACGTTTACCAAGCAGACACAATATCATGCAATGAGCAAGGAGTTCAGATTCACCAAAAAGAAAACTGGACACTGATTGTAATTGTAAACAAAGTAAATATATTGTTTCTGAATAAAAACAAAGTAATAAAGATATGATATGATAAGAGATACTCCCCCAAAGATTGTGCTCCCCCTATGGTCTTCTGTTTTTCTCCCCCTTTTAGCATCATCAATATGAAAAGTCAAAGTTTGAAGGTGTGGATGATGAGCCTAGCTTTCCTTTGAAGCGCTTTGCTAACTTTGTGATCAATGCTTTGGTACGCTTACACTTTCTGTTTTCTTTAATAAAAGCAGCCTCTAGACATTGAACAGTTTGCTTTAATTCTTTAACTTCTTGGCAAACGTCTGAAGGATTCTGAGCAGAGGCAGAGCCATCATCTTCTTCTTCAACCAGTTCTTCTGCAAAACATAAATTAAAGATGTAGGGGACAAGAGGGCCACAAAACCAAAAATGTCCAATGGATAGGAACACTTCAAAGGTGGTTCCATTGGTAGAAAAGAAAACATAGGTTTGCAAATAGTTGAAGGTGAGCTGGTTGGAAGGAAGTGGATCAGACAAAGAGGGAATAAGAGATATTTACACCTAGTGACCTCTAAGGCGAATAGTTGCGTGATGACTCAATATGTTCTTCTCCTCAACAGTCAGACCTAAAAAGTGGTTGAGAGCTTCAACATGATCTTGAAGCCTCTTTCGGTCTTCACTCCACAGAATCTCTTTCTCTTAGAGTATGGCCAACTGTGTAGGGAAGACACCTATTTTTCTGATCATCAGATGTCTCTTTGGGTCTCGTTTGAACTTGGGCTCCTTGCCTTTACCCATAGACAGATTTTGGTAGTTAAATTTCTTCTAGTAGCATATGTGGAAGGTCGTCCTTGGCTTACGTAAAAGTGTCATTCGTTTAGCCACTAATCTTGGAGATCCCAGCTCAAGATCTAGACACCTTTTCTCACATATTGCATGTTAGAGGGTAATTTGCTTTTTTTCTCATAGAAAATTGTAGATTACTCTGCCCAGCTCCCAGTCATCATCGCTAATCCTTTATTCTTCAAAGTTAGAACTATCTTCAAGGTGCATAGCGAAAGGATAAGTTTTGATCTTCCCATGGCAGAACGGGTAGATGATCTTTGGCTTGTAATTGTATGTTCTACACATGATCAAATACTCAAAATAATTGCACTTGATGAGAAACTGGGAGGTGTGGTAGAGGAGTTCCCTTTGTCTCCAAACTTTGCAGCTAGGGGGAAATCTGGTTGGGGTAAAAGGAGGGTAGACGAAGATGGGTGGGTCTGATTTCATGCTGTACCCTTTCTCCTAGACGTATGGAGTGATATGTTGCTCATAAGATAGAGCAGGGGTTGCGTCTTCATGTTCAACCATCTTCTCTACATACCCATGGCGCATTAGTAACGGCTATTCTTCTTCAATAATCGTCCTTCACATCTTAGGATTGTTGACCTCGCCCAGTTCATAATTGATAAGTGCTTGAAGGATCTCTAGGTCAAATGGCTCTAAAGGCTTGTATTTGAAGACGTTTGAAAGGAGGTGTCTCTGAGCGATATAGATTAGGTGAGGCTTTGTCTATCATGTGTTCTTCCAATCCTCCAGACAAAGAATCTTCAGCTTATGGCAGACAAAATGTAATAATCCTTGCTTACTGTACATTGCTTGGTCTTGCCATGAGATCAATTGTAAGATGCTGGAAGACTTGTGAGATAAACACAGATTAAAGCACTTCCCATAGAATGGATCTTGGTAATCTTCCTTTGGAGGTAATAATGATGTTTTCTTGATTAAACAGTTCTTCTTCATCATGCTCTTCGTGATCTGTTTGTAACGAGTGTTCAATGACGGATTGAAGCACCGCCTCCTCAATCTATTCCTCCTCTTTTGTGGCCAATTTATCTTCTTCTTTCTTCTTTTTCTTCTCAGCCTGTTTATATTGGGCTTTGGCTTTCTCCAGCTGCCTTGCCTCATCTGCTTTTGTCTTTGGCTGGCTAATTGTCTTGAGCCTGTGAGACCTCCTGGTTTTGTTTGCTGGGATAGAATCTTCTAGGACAATAGGAGGCGACACTTGTTTTTCGAATGGAGGTTCAAGGATGGCTGGGTGTTTGGATGTAAGAAGGTCTTTTATGGGAATGGCATCGTCTAGGTCAGGTTGAGGGGTATGTTTAGGTTTAAAACGAATGGTAAGGGGTTTTTGTTTTTTGGTGGGGAAAAGGGTTGGTCTTGTGTGTTTAGTTTTAGTGCTGGTTAGGATGGTCTTTTGATGGGTAGTTTATGTATGTGGGATTTTGTCTGTTTGGACTGTGTTAAATGTTGTTGGGGTTTCGTTTGTTGGGGAGGTGGTTGAGGCTGTTGAGTAGAGTCAGGGCGAGTAGACCGATCAACAGATGATCCCACCCTAAATGCGATTCTTACTACTTCATTAGCAGGTTCTTTCTTAATCACAACCAACTTTGGATGCTTGGCAATATCCAAGAAATAGATGGGCTATCCTCATTTTCCTTATGATTGACACGTCGATTTCTGAACCATGCTTCTTCTTCTCCCATCTAGACTTATTCATACTAACTAATCTAATGATCTTAGTGAAAAGCATGGCATAAGGAATGAGGTACCTTTGTTTTTCCTTCGAACTTTCTTTGGATTTGGTAAGGCATGATCTCCAATTCTCTAGAATTAAAGCTAGAAGGTTCACTTTTTGGCTTGTGAGCATCCTGTACAGGCATAATCGGTCCTTGAGGACACGTTGTCCGTCAACCCTTTACATGGAAGGATAATGTGTAGCAGAATGTTGTGGAGGAGTTTGCAATCCCTTTTCATGTTGGAAGAGTATAGAAACTTCTACAGAATATCCTTGTTGTTCGTTTAGGGTCTGGGACACCCATAGAGGGCCAGGTCCCAATCTTTAACAAACATGTTGCCTTCTTCCTTGTGGCCAGACACTCTTGCAATGGTGCTAGTGGAAATAATGATAGCTTAGTTGTCGATAGTTCCGGTGATGGTTCTGTTGACTTCAGACGTAGAGGCCCAGAGGTAAGCATAGGGCACATGGTACCAGTGAGTCTTTCTCTATATGAAAGACTCCCACCTAATGTTTCTGATGTAGAGAGTCAGAGTGAAGCCTTCATCTTCTAGCTTCTTCAGATTAACCCATTTTTCAGGCACGAAATCATTCTCAAGGAACCTTTCCATGGGAACAAGCTGTCTTGGAGCGGCCATAAGTGCAAGCTTCCTTGGGTTCTGAGTGCTTAAGAAAGAGAGGGAGAATAAGGTGTAGAGAATGTGAGAGGTTAAGCGTTTCAGAAGGAGCGAAAGGGAATAGGCGGTTATTTTGAATAATTAAAGGGTTTGATAGTACTGAAAGGACGTGCATTTAATGTGACTTAATGGGGCAAAGAAAGGTGATGCACGTTTTTGGGAGGTTATCAATAAGTGATGATGTAAAAGAAATCAAACGATGGAATCAGATAATTAAAAACCTTTTCACATACTAAAGCACACATGTCAATAAGACGAAGTATAATGAAATATAAGATAATGGTGCACAAGACGATAAACGTAAAAGTTTAAAAGATGATGCATGCGAGACGTTCTAATCATGTAGGACTTTCATATGTAAGTTTTCTAATACGAAATTAAAATGTTCTTCAGGTAAAGCCTTTGTAAAGATATCATCCCATTGATGGTTTGTATCAATGAATTTAATATCAAAAATACCTTTTTAAACATAGTCACGTATAAAATGATGTCTTATTTCTATATACTTTGCCTTAGAATGTTGAATAGGGTCTTTAGATAAATTGATTACACTAGTATTGTCACATAACACTGGAATATTATGCTCAAAACTAGAGTAATCTTCAAGTTGATATTTTACCCATAAAAGTTGTGAACAACAATTGGCAGTTGACACGTATTCTGCTTTAATAGTTGATAGAGCAATTGAGTTTTGCTTCTTGCTGGTCCAAGATATAAAGCATGGTCTGATGAAATGACATCCACCACTTATACTTTTTCTTTCAATTTTGTCACCAGCATAGTCTACATCACAATATCCTACTAACCTGAAATCTTTATTCTTCTCATATAACAAACTTAGGTTAGAGGTACCAACTAGATATCTAAAAATCCTTTTAACAGCTTTCAAGTGTGATTCTCTAGGATCAAACTGAAATCTAGCACATAAACAAACACTATGCATTATATCTAGTCTACTAGTAGTAAATAGAGAAGTGAGCCAATGATACCTCTATAGACAGTCTAGTTTATAGGTTTATTTGATTCGTCCTTTGTCATGGCAACAGATGGATGTGTAGGGGTACTCATAGGCTTTGATTCATTCATCCTATACTTCTTGAGTAGTTCTTTGGTATATTTTTGTTGATGAATGTATATGCCTTTTTTCTCTTGTTTAACTTACAGACCAAGAAAGAATTTTAACTCACTCATCATGCTCATTTCAAACTCACTTTGCACTAAGTTAGAAAAATCCTTGCACAAAGATTCATTAGTAGCTTAAAAAATTATATCATGTACATATATTTGAACTAGAATGAAATCTTTGTCAAATTTTTTTCTAAAAAGAGTTGTGTCAACTTTGCCTCTTATAAAATCATTTGTAATTAGAAAATTGCTTAGTCTATCATACTAAGCACAAGGTGTTTGTTTAAGACCATATAAAGCCTTTTTAAGTTTAAAAACGTGGTTTGTAAGGATTGGATCCTCAAAGCCGAGAGGTTGTCTAACATAGACTTCTTCCTCAATAAATCCATTTAAAAAGGCACTTTTAACATCCATTTGAAAAAGGCTTAATGTTTTTATGAGCAGCAAAGGCAAGCATAATTCTAATAGCTTCTAATTTAGCTACAAAAGCAAAAGTTTTAGTAAAATCAATACTTCTTGTTGATTGTACTCTTGTGCTACTAACCTTGCTTTGTTTCTTATTACCTTTCCATTTTTATCAAGTTTGTTGCGAAATACCTATCTTGTTCCAATGATGCTTTTATGTTCTGGCTAAGGAGAGTCTATACATCATTTCTTATAAATTGATGCAGTTCTTTTTCCATGGCTTTGATCCAATCATCGTTTGTGAGTGCTTCTTCAATAGTTTTTGGCTTAATTTTTGAAACTAGAGCACGTGATGCTTGATTTCTAAACGATGACCTTGTCTTAACTCCTTCAGTTTGTTCTCCAATGATCTGATCTTGTGAATGATATGTAGCAAACTTCCAATCTTTGTGAGTTTGTTTCATCTTGTCATCAGTCTGCTGTTGTTCTAGAGTATCTTCTGTTTGCTTAGCTTTGTCTGTCTTTATGAGATCAAATGATCCTATCTGCAAATCTGTAAGATCATCTTCAAGATCTGATAGTCTCCTATTAGGGGTCAGTATATCATTGAATTTAACATGAATAGATTTTTCTACAACAGAAGTTCTAGAGTTAAACACTCTATACGCTTTTTATGTATTAAAATATCCTAGAAAAATACCTTTATCAACCTTAGAGTCAAAATTTTCCAATTGATCTCTAGTGTTGAGAAAATAATATTTACATCCAAAAGGATGAAAGTATGATATGTTGGGTCTTCTACCTCTCCATAGTTCATAAGGAGTCTTATTTATTAATGGTTTGATCAATATTCTATTTTGAACATAGCATGCTGTATTTACAGCTTCTGCCCAGAAGTACTTAGGATTCAATTTTCACAAAGCATGATTTTAGACATTTCTTGAAGAGTTCTATTCTTCCTTTCAACTACCACATTTTGTTGAGGTGTTCTTGGTGAAGAGAAGTTGTGAAAAATACCATTCTTTTCACAAAAGAACTTGAACTCAGCATTATCGAATTTAGTTCCATGGTCGCTTCTAATTGCAGTTATACAAAAACTTTTTTCATTTTGAACTCAAATACATTAAAAGACTCACGTTTGTGAGTTAGGAAGTAAATCCATGTGTATATAGAATAGTCATCTATAATCACAAATCCATACTTTTTACCGCTAAGACTAAGTTTTTGTGGGACCAAACAAATCCATATGTAATAATTCTAAAGGTCTAGAAGTGGAAACAACATTTTTTGATTTAAAAGATGTTTTAATTTGTTTTCCTTTTTGACATGCTTCACAAAGAAGATGAGATTTCCAAGAAATCTTGGGCAATCCTTTTACTAAACCCTTTTTATATAACTTTGAAATATGTTCCAAATTGATGTGCCAAAGCTTTTTATGCCAAATCCATCTTTCATCTTCTTTGGTCATCAAACATATGATATTTTGTTTGTTTAGATCCTCAAGTTTAATCTTATAAAGATTGTTATGCCTCTTAGCAGTAAAAAGAACAGATTTATCATTTCGTCTGACTATACAAGATTCTTTGTTAAAAGAGACGGTGAACCCACTATCACAAAATTGACTTATGCTAAGTAGGCTGTACTTCATACCTTCAACACAGCACATTATCTATAGTAGGAAAAGGAGACTTACCCACTTTACCTATCCAATGATTTTTCATTTACCATTTCCCCAAAAGAAACAGTTCCTACATGTGGTTGGAGATATATGAACATAGACATTTCTCTCGTCATGTGACGTGAGTATCCACTATCCAGGTACTAGAATGAATTCCTCCTTTTTCATATTAAGGATATCTACAACAAGAATGATTTGAGATTTTGGTACCCAAATACTCTTGGGTCCTTTTTTGTTAATCTTAATGGTCTTATTTAACCTTTTTTTTCCCTTTGTGTTGACACTTTTGAGATGTGTGTCTTGGTTTTCCACAAAAGTTGCAAGAGATTGAATAAGATTTAGAGAATGATGGTTTAGAATCCTTGTCTTTTTCAAAACCTATGCCAGATTTGTCAGATGAAGGGTAATCAATTATAGTTTTGAAGACCGATCTACAAATTTAGCTAGATCTTGCTTTAGACTAATAACTTCCTTCTTCAGTCTGTTGACTTCAGACAAAAGCATAGTCTTTTTAGGATCTGTGGTTTGACTTTTGTGCATATTCTTTAGATCTTTCTTGAGTATTTCATTTTCTAATATATTTCTTTGTATTTCTTATACTCAAGAGAGATCATATGAGAATTTGCAAGAAGAGTGTCATAGGACATTTCTTCTTCGTCATTAGACTCAGATTCATAACTATTAGAAGAATATAGATTAGTCTTAGAGATAGATTTTATCTCAGGTATTATTTTGTTTGTATTTGTCATGAAACAAATATTGGCCTTTTCTTCATTTGAGCTACAACTACTGCTATCCAAATCTTCCTAAGTTGATAAAATATTCTTTTTCTTGTTCCTTTTCTTTGTGTTCAACCTCCTTTTTAACTTGGGACACTCAGCCCTCATGCGTCCTAGTTTCTTGCACCCGAAGCATATAATTTCATTGCTTTCTACTTGGGGTGGCTTCTTGAATCTGCTGTCTTTTCTCCTAGATGAATGCTTGAATCTTCCTTTCTTTTTGAGCATCTTTTTAAATTTTTTGGTCATGAGGAAGATCTCATCTCTGTAGAACTGCTTGAGCCTTGATCTGAGCTTTCTAACTCATCAGATTGAACCTTCAGGGCTTTATCCTTGATTTTCGTCTCGGTCTTCTCTTTTGCTCTTCGACTGGTTTCACCAATATTTAGAGCCATAGAGTCATTTCCTTTGATTTTATCTCTTTTAAAGAGATGGACCTCATGAACTCTTAAAGCTCCCAACAACTCATCAAGAGTTGGTGTCTTCATGTTTCTAGCTTCAGTTATAGTTGTAGCTTTGGGTTCTCAAATTTTTGGAAGAATATCCCAAATCTTGAGATTGTTTTATGCTTTAGTGAACTAAACACCAAGGTTGTGTAGTCCGTTGAGAATTGTTTGAAATCTCCCAAATATCTCATCAATGGTTTCTGTCTCCTTTATGTTAAACATTTCATAATGTCTTTAAAGAGTTGTTCTTCTTCTCAAACGAACATCTTTAGTCCCTTCAAGTGTGATGTGAATGGCATCCCACATCTCCTTTGATGTTTTATAGCTACAAAATTTGTTATATTCAGTTTTAGATAAAGCACAAGTTATAATATACCTAGCTTTTGCATTCTGTTGGAGCATGTTAAAGTCGTCTTGGTTATATTCACTTTCAAGCTTTGCCACAATGAGATATCTATGAGTGATGATTCTCCAGACGCTGTAGTGAGTGAATTTGATGTACATCTCCATTCTGTCTCTCCAGTAGGCATAATCTTCTCCATTGAAAGCTGGAGGTCTTGACAAGGAGGCTTCTTCAAGGATGAGCTATCCTTCAAGATTCGCCATATGGACCTTTTCCTCTATCACTTGTTAAGGTGCTCAACCATTAGAGGCTGAGCTTTGATACCAAACTGTAAAACATAAGAATAACACAAGAAGGGGGTTGAATTATTTTATTAAATTTTTTTGCAAAACCTTTTCAAATAAGTGTTTTGTCAGCAGGACAAAAGATAAATACTTTTAAAAAATATTTGTAAAAACAAAGAGAAGCTGTAAAAAAGAGAAACACAAAGTTTTATACTGGTTTGTCTCAGTCTACAGACTACATCCAGTTCTTAGTAAACTACCAAGTCCCACTATAAGTTAAACAAGTTACAAATATTCTTTTATTCAAGCCTCTTCATGCTCAACTCATATAGTCTTTCACTTGCCTCTCCAAGCAAATGTCCAAGTATTCTTTAATTCAAAGCCTCTTCAGGCTTCCACCAATTTCACAGAGAAATGGTTAAGGGTAAGCTGTTACACTAGATTATCGTCTTATCAGATGGATATACAATGAAGTTCAAGAAAGTGTTATACGAATAAATTGTTCAAGATTACAGATTGAGAGAGAAGAGAATTTGCCAAGAGTTCCTTCATTGTGACTAAGGTCTTCTCTTCTATTTATAGAGTTCTCCCAAAGTGTCCATTGAGAGAGCTTTTACAAACATCCTTCATTTGGTGAAGAAAGTAGTCATTGGAGTATTAAATGTAGCATTCAATGCTTTTCACCAACCGGTCACTCTGATAAGATAAAGCAATATACTTATATAGCCTTTCTCGTACTCAATCTTGTTGCAACGTGTTGAATAAAAGGGCTAGATCCAAGAGGGGGGGTGAATTGGATCTTTAAATATTTTCAATAATCCCCAAAACTTTTTCAAAGATGAAGAACTAGACTTTCAAAAACTTTGAATCAATTTGATTTGGTTATATGAATGATGTAGAATTGAAACAATTATCTTGATTTTACTATGCAAAGAGCCTTATGAATTTATATGCAAGATATCAAGATTCAATATACTAGCAAGAGGGTAGAGTAAAGAAAAGAACACACAAGATTTATACTGGTTCGATCACCACCACTGTGATCTACATCCAGTTTCCAATCAAACTGATTTGGATTATCACTATGCAATTCAATTGTTTACAAAGAAGAGATTTACAAGCACATACAACCACAAGATTAAGTTTCTTGAAAAATCTATTAAGAAAACTTGAACCTCTTCTTGTGGAACATTACCACAAGAGAGATTTGAGAAAATACCTTCTCAAGAAGAAAATCAAACGAAAAGAAAAGGTTAGATATCACCTTAATTTGTGATAGATGAAAAACAATGAAGAACAAACCAAATTCTACCTAAAAGATGACTTTTCTTTATCTCCAATTTGATCCATGATAAGCTCTTGATTTTTTATATAAAACTTGTAGTGATGAGGAAGAATAATATGTTTTCTCTCTAGAAAAACTTTCTTTCAAATTTAGAGAATTGAAGTTATGTGTAAAGATCCACTAAGGTTCACATTATATAGAGAGTTCACTGGAATAACTAGTTATTTGGACTTGTAATCAGTTATTTTGTTTTTAGAAATCTGGAAAATGAAGTTAGAATGGAAATAACTAATTATTTTGGTTTGTAACTAGTTATTTGCGCATGTATTCTATTACCTTTTTGCTGGAATAACTAGTTACATAGTTTTGTAACTAATTATTTTCGCATAGGACAAAACAGGTTCATAAAAATGTAATTGGTTACAAATTTATGTAACTAATTACAACAGAAATAACTTATTACATAATATTGTAATTAGTTAAAACATAAACTATATAACTAGTTACATATCACTGTAACTAGTTAAAATAGTTTATTTCTTAATTGTTTATGCGTTTTCCAATAGTTTTAATCGATTACAAAGCTAACTTATCCGATTAAATGGTTCTTAAACATAAGATTGAATTGTTCTAAAGCTTTAATATATAACTTTCACTTCCTATCAATTTAAAAACATATTTTATCCAATTATTTCTCCTTAAACTCAATTTTAGACTTATAAAAACATGTTATCACTTTGTTAATCCTTTAAGTCTTAAATTTTGAGCTCAACACCATCAAATCATCAAGGATAAAGATAAATCATGCAAGACATACAACGACACACACATGCATAAATACACATTAAAACTTTGCACTCATTAAGAAGCTAAATCATCAAAACTTTATTAAATTTCCTTAAGGGCAAGAGGAGTCTTCTTCTTGCTTCTTCAATGCGAACATATTTGCTTTCCGTATTGACATCTGTACACAAATTCCTTCTTTTGAGTGTAAAGCTAAACCAATTCAGAGATAGGTACGTAGACGTCTTCTTTTTCGAGATGGTACACGCTTTTTCAAAGTTAAAGAGCTTCTTGTATAACAAAGCTAAAAGATCAATATGTATCGTCTGACAGAGTTAGTTATTATAATGTCTTTATAAAAAATGCGTGAACAGACGATAGTGAAAACATGCAATAATAACGAGTGTTTAGATGATTAATCATAAGATTGTTTGTTATTATCAAAACTAAGCAAGAGTCATAAATTCATCTTTTGTCTTAACACTCTTTGGCCATTGCGCGCTAAGCCCTTGATTTGGGGGTTAAGCCCTCACACTTTACTCTGATTTTCCTTGACACACTTGGGCTGGGCCTTCAATTTATTGGGTTCTCATCCTAAGCTGTCCACAAAGTTGTTGTTGGGCTTTCAATCTACACATGATAACACATAAAATAAGTATTTATATTCACAAAATAAAGCAAACTTAGTTTTATTGACTTAAAACATAACTCAAACTAGACATTTTATAAAAACTTAACCATAAAAACTTAAAAATTATAAACAACTTTTATCCTCTAACAGAACTCTACTAGATTACCCAGAGTGTATGTCTTGAAACTTAGAAACAAAGTCATAGGAAACCCCTCAATTGAGTTAGGACCATGTTGTGAAGCATGGGTGCCTATGTCTGGAAAGTAAAAGTTTGGTATACTATGGGATGAAAGGTAAGGACCATTGTTAGGGTCTTGAGGGTAAAGGTACTGATTTGTGAACATCCCAATGGCCAGGTTAGGGCCCTATGCCGGGATAAATCACGTAAATCGACTTGGTAACCCTGACGCATGCTCAGCATCACCATGATTGGTGGAGTGTATATCCCTGATGGGCTTGTGGCCCTTTCCTCGAGGATGATGATTACGACATGGATGTTTGTACCTTGTGAAGGATTATATGAACTCTCAGTCGCTTGCAAGTTATTCCTGATGGTTAAAGTGAATCATCAGATATAGGTATGAATCCATATGTCGAGTAAAAGTTTGTAAGTGAGTGACAATAATGTAGACCAGACCTTAGGATTTTCCTAAATAGTTGTTTAATTTATTGTTTATAGCCTATTAAGAAAACGAATGAGGCTTTTATTAAAACCTTACTTTTTTTTTTTCATATACGATTATGGTATGAGCAGATAGACCTATTTTACGGGATGATGAACATCCACATATTGTACAGTCCTTAAGGTCATTGGGTTTATGACCCATTCGTCTAGTACTCTACATTTCAAGGGCATGTAACCTTCACGTTCATGTCCCTTATTCCAGACGTTTTCTTGCCAATGTAGCAGCTTACGTTACCTATGACTTTGCTTACTACCTCCCTCGACGGTTTGGTTAGAGGGCCACAGTCTTCTCCACCATCACCTACAAATGTTGAGATGGATGACGTCCGATTTTCCTTGATGGACGACGGCCCAAATGTTGGCATTATGGTGATTCTTGTACCCTACCTTTAGTATTACGACCCACACCTGTGATCCCACCTTATCCCAACACTATTGAATCTTCATTTGGTCCCTCTTACCACCTAGGTGAGAATTACTGATGGATTGCTTCCTCTTTTGAGGTTAGTAGTTTTGGCAGCTTCGATGGCCTTGGGCAATTACCCAATGGTCATGTACCTTCAGACAATGAGGATGAGGACATGTTGGACTCAAAGGATGTTGATGCGATGGACTTTGAGGACTCGCAGTGATGGCGACGCTGCATGCGACTTTTTGTAGATTCTATAAGATGGGGTGGCCTAGTATAGACTTATATTGCTCTAACATAGGTCATTTTGTTGTACAGCTACAGATGGGTATCTAGGATGTCTTTTGATATACTTTGATGTATTTGTTGATGTATTCCTTATGTATGTACTCTAACTTTGTATGTAAGACTTGACACATATATATTATATGATATGTTTTTTCATGATCATGGTTCTTTATATAATGTCTCTTTGATTTACTAAACGTTTGTGAAAAATAAGTACACATAAGTTTTAAATCAAGCCAACACTTCAAACAAATGGATTAAGAAATAATTAAATAAAATGAATGTATGTCTTATTATTATGGGTGTTATAGGACTCAATTATTATTTTTATAAAACGTCATTTTCATTTTTCAACGTAAAACACGTCATTTTCATTTTTCAATTCAACCAAACGATACCAAATGTAACACCCTAAGGGGTATTACCGTAACTAGGCCTAGTTCTCCAAGAACAAAAAGAAAGACTTAAAAACATAGAAACATGGTAAAGCGACTCATAAATATAATTAAATATTATATACGAACAATACAATGAGAAAAATACACACCTAAGACAACTCATCTATCACCCAAAGGTGTCGAATAAAACATAAAGAGGAATACAAGAAAACAATATAATCTAGACTACATCTTTTTGCACGTGACTCCAAGCTCCACTTGTATATGTCTTCACTTGTATCCTGAAAAAAAAAAGGGAAACTTAAAGGAGTGAGACATAATGTCTCAGTGAGTGCTCTAAAGGTTCTACGGCTAGGTCAAACTCTTCTACTTGGACAACCTTCATTACTTATCTCTCATGGCTTTAGCCTCACTAGGCCTTTCATAATAATCCATACCTATGGTCGGGTCTACACCTTTCAATAATCAATGTTTCCTGTTAACTCTTCTCTCATTCTCACAATTGTTATACAATCTTACTATCTCATTCTCAACCTAAGAACTCTTTCTTATCCAAAACCCTCTCTAGTATTTAAACCCTTCTTGTTTAGATTTTACTCTCCTTCCTTTTTATATTTAAGGTTATTCTCTAGGGGTCAAGTCTAAGGTCACAGACGTTCTAAAATACTTTTGACACTCCCTTAACACTCACCTTAATACCCTTATTTTGTTCTCTCTTACTTGTCTTATACCTTTCTATTACGTTGTGTGAGGATTCACTCTTTCTCTATTTCATTCACAATTACTATTATCTAACTAGAACCCTCATAACACTATCCGAGGGCCTAGACTCTCACTTATCCTTAAGGTAGCAAACACAATTTTAATTACAAGCATACATTTATTTCACATCTGTTCACGTTACATCAATCGCTCATAAATAAGGTCACAAAATTCACATAATTACAATGTAGCACACTTCAACATGTCACACTACAACAAGATACATATGAGTGCTATGTTCCTAAACCACTATTTATGCATATGTGGTACCAACCTAAACTTTTCAGAAAGTAGACTAGGAGTAAATGCAGGCCATAAAAAGCGTCATCGGTACCGATGCCTTCGGCTTTCACACTCTCAACTAGCATGATATCTCCCGGTGACTAGTCAGGATTACCCAGTTTTGCCAGTACGCCCCGGCTCCATGGGATCAGCATGGACCATTGGAGTTTTCCCAACCGGATAACCCCTAAGGCTAAGGTTAAACAACCCATCACAGCCTCCACCAGCCAAATTCCTATATACTTTCCTCATCACATGACTCAAATGTTATGATGCATGATCACATATAATGCTTACAACTTTTCATAAACTTTTATCATGAAACATTGGCACAATTCTATATCATACTCAGTTTTTTCAAGGTAAATAATAATCATACATTATAAACTCAACAAGGCATAAAAGAAACAAATAAAAATGAGTTACAAACTGGAAAACAGAGTTCATAAGCACAAAGAGCAGAATAGCAAAGGTCATATCCGCCAAACAGGACGGAAGTCCCGCTCGGCAGTCTAGCAAACTCGTCTAGCGGGTATGCGCCGAAACCCAACCGGCCCAGCGGGTATTGCACCCTGCCCAACAGGTCCACGTTAGGATCCAACCAGCCCAGCGGGTCCGCGAGCCTAGCGCAAACATGGAATCTAGTTTTTGAAGAAAAGTTGTCCAACGGCTATCTAATCCTGCCGGGCAAATCTAAGGTACTAATTTTAATTTATTTTTCCTATTGTCTTTGGTTTCTAAATGCTCCCAAATAAATAACTAGATTCTTAATCACTCTTCTACATTGATAATTGTTTAATCTAATGTATAAATTCCTTACTCCTTCACAATCCCCTCAAAACCCATCAAATTCCTAAATTTAGGTATAAGGAAGGAAAAAATAAATAGATGAACAAGAACAAGGAAGGATACAGGGGAGATCACTCACCTTTATGGACATGCAAAGCTAAGTTCTAGGGTTTGCGTTCTCCGATTTCTATTCCTCTTCTTCTTTCCTTTTCTCCTCATTCTCTCTAACTTCTTTCTTTTTCGATTTTGTGACGGCTAAACCTAACCCTCCTTCTCTATTCCCTTCTTATAACATGTGGGTAAGTATGTAGCTTAGTGGGCTTTAGTCCCCTATTGGGCCCTAGATGCTCTTTTGTGTTATATGATAATATTCCTACTAATTTATAATACTAAGGTATTAATAACAATAATAGTAATAATAATAATAACTGCTATAACAATAACAATAAATATAATATTAATAATAATAAGAAATATAATAACAATAACTCTTAAGGCATCTTTTGTCTAATAACATATGGGAAAGGTCCTACTAAGAGCTATCTCGTGATTTATTTTTAGTACCTAAAATTTGGGGTGTTACACCAAACCCTAGACTTGGTTAGGAAATCGGAACACAGGGATCGAGAAAAAAGATGAACTTATGTTGGTGGAAAGAAAAGAAAGAAAGAAAGAAAAGAAATGATAAGCAATGTGGTAGAAAATAAAAATAAAATAAAAAAAGAAATAAAAATATGATAAAAGAAAAATAAGTGTATAATAATAAGAGAAGTGTTAACAACATACTTTTTATTATTAATTAAAATTTATTAAAAATTACAAAATTATGGTAAAGATTCATTAAATAAGATGTAAATTGGTTTGGCATAATTTGTTTGAACTTGAAAGGGAGCTGTATCTACTTTCATTAGTTTTTCCTTAAACTTCAGACGTCCATCAGAAATAGTTTTTTGGATCATATTCCTGAAACGGATACATTATTAGTCCAATGACCAAATACATTGCGGTATTTACAATATTTTTGACCCTTTCTTTGTTCGAAAGAAGGCAATTTATGATCATTACTTACCACAATTTGTTTATCTTTTAATAGAATATCAAAAATCTTATATGCTTTTGTGACATCAAAATTATATCTTTGATTTGTAAATTTTGAATTATTTTCTTGAGGTTTCAAAGTCTAACAAACAAATGGAGGACCTTGCTTTAACTCAGCTATGTTAACATCGTTACCCTCATATTTGATATCCACATCTTGGTTTTCTAAATCTTTCAGACTATCTTTTTCTTTGACATAAGCTACTTTGTCTCATTGAACAATCTTTTCAAACCTTTTATTCCTTTCTTTCTCAAATTTTAATTGTTCGACTCTTCTAACTTAGTCAGCTAATTGTGCCATATCTCTTAACTATTGATTTACTAACTTCTCTTGAATGAAAAATTCTAAACCAATAGCAACCATTCGAAGTAATTCATGTGTAGGATTTGTGTGTAACATTGTAACACCCCTACCTTAATTTTACAACTATTTTTCTAATATTTGTTAATTTATTTCTAAAAAATTGGGAAGGAATCTTAAAATTTTGTTTCCCAACGTCGCATTCAAAATTTTGATAACAATCTAATTGTGATTTTTAATAAATTTTTCGAGTTGAAACCCAAAAAAAATGAAAAAATGACAATTTCGTCATAATTTTTCAGCATAAAGGGGCTAACATAAGAAAAAGGTTCAATTGATAATAAAATGTCATTCTGAGTCTAGAATCAGTCATATATATTAAAATATAATTTTGAGAAATTTCTAAAATTTTTGTGTAAAATGACCAAAATACCCCTAATTGTCTGCTAAGTCAAGCCAATATTGGTTTGACATCTAAAAATAGTAAAAATGATAATCTCAGTTCATTTTTAAGTAAGATATTTAATTTTATAATTACCACAAAAATTTTGGAATTTATTGAATTAAAATAAATTTAATATGAATTTTTAACTTAAAACTAATAAATAACTAATTAAAAATTCAAAAAAATTATAAAAAATTAATTTTTATTTCTGGAAATTAATTTTAAATGAAAAATTATATGTGTATCGAGTTTCACACAAAAATTCATCAATTTAATATTAAAATTAATTTACTAAAATGGGACAAATTAACCTATAAAATTAAAATTGAACGTAGAAGCCTTTGCAAGGAAATGCAGAGAAAACTGTACAAAACCAGGGACTAAATTAACCATGCACATTTAGCATAAGGTTTTATAAGATGACATCGCCTTGGATGATGCCATCTACGAGACAACATCCAAGAGACACCTTACCACTCCCTCACTCTATAAACAAGACACTTTTGGGACAACAATTCTCAATCCCCCCTTCACTAAATGCTGGTCGAAACTTCCTTCTCCAACATCTTCACCATCCTAAAATTTCTAACCTCTATTACCACACCACAACCCCACCACTAATCATCTTCCTCAAGACCCATTTTTAAGCTTCATCAAAGGAGGACTTGGAGCCACCATTCCACCACCTTCTCTTCTCCTCATCCTTATCCACTTTAAGGTAATGGAGGAGTGGGGTGGGTTCTATTCTTGTTATTACTTTCATATGGTGGTGGGTGAGTTTTTCCCAAACCCATTTTTGTTGATGATTCTTTTAGAGTGTTTTTGCTTTCCTTGTTGTTAGTAGATGATTGAAAGTGTGGTTAAAAAAACTTTTTTCTTTCCTTTTTTCCTTGTTTGTGGGTGCTAAAAATTAAACTTTCTTGGAAAAATATTTATGATTTGAGATTGGTATTGATGTGGGAGTAATGATTGTGATTGTTTTGCTAAAAGAAAAATTTTTGAGCCATGATTTTGGCCTTAGAAGCTCACAATTTTTACATATCAAGGGAGAACCTAGTAATTTTTTTTAAATGAATTAGAGGACTTAAGAATGGATGATTTGAATTGAAAATAAAAATGGTTAAGAGTTTAGAGCTTGTCTAGATCTCACGGTTTTAATTTTTCCTCAAAAGGAGATATACATTTTTTTTTACTTGTTGGTGACTAGCTAATTCATAATGGTAGTAAAATTTTGAGAAAATGGATTCTTTTTTCCTCGGAGGCTAACAGCCCTAAAAGGTTTAAGAAGGCTTAAATCAAAGTTTTTAGCAATAATAAGTTAAATGATGAATGAAGGAAATGATATTAATAATAAGGTTGTTTGAAGAGTGATTTCTTTCCTTTAATGCTCATGGTTTTGACATAGAGTCACATAAGATCAACAAAATTTTTCTACCAAGATTAAGTACACTAAATTGAAAAGAAGCCATGGGAATTTTGGGGGAAGGGCTTTGGGCCCTTAGAAGGAAGAAAATGGAGGTTTTGATTAAACAACATAATTGGGTTTAAATAGAGAATTATGAATTTAAAATGGTTAAGAAAATTTTTGTGATTTGCCTACCTAAAGCGGCTGAAACGCCATTTTAAAATTAAGGGATGAAACACCATTTTTTTTTTGTAGCTAAACTTGGTTCTAAGTGAATTTTGGTAACCATAGAGATAAAAGAAAAGTATGAATTTATTTAAAACATATATGTTTCGGTTTTAATTAAAAAGCAATTAGAATCCAATTTTTATACAACTAGTTCAATTCTTTATTAAGTACCTAAGATTAGGAACTTAAGGTAGTAAATGAAATTTACTAGTAAATTAGTAATTTCCTAGAAATATGATCAATTGTTTTCCTTGTTATTTAGATGCATGTCTTATAAATTATGAATTGTTCATTTATAATTGTGTAGATATTTTGTACAAAAGTGTAGACTTTAATATGTTATACTGGGAGATAAATAGTGACTAAGTCTTTGCAATATGAAGTAGAGATATAGAAAAGAGAATATACTGGTGCTTAGATGTGCTGAGACTAAGGAAAATCTTTGTTTAAAGATAAGAGTGATGAGATGTTAGCTAGCTAAGTAATGTGATGTGAGGGACATACAATGGCGTGACACCCTACATGGTAAGCCACAGTTTGGTATGCTAAGGAATGAAAAGAAAAGACCCACTTGCGGAAGTCTTAGGGGTAAGGTATCGAGCGATAAAGGTTCTAATGACCAAGGTAGCACTATTGAGCTGGAATATTCACCTCACTAAGCTTGATAACCCTGACAACTTTTCAACACTCTAGGATTAGTTTGAAAGTATACCTCTGTATAGACGATGAATGTCCTGAGCTGTTGCTTTATTCCTCAATGATGATGAGGACTGTATCGTATTGATGATATTGAGAGAGGCATATGTACTCCTAATCACTTTCTGGTTTTATTGAGAACTATTACTCACAAATGGGAAGTATAGATCCATACAGAGTTAAAGGTAGTATAATACAACTTATATGAAACTCTAGGTTCCCCTCTTTACTATTGTCATTTGTGTTTTCTCTATGTTTTCCGATAGCATTTCCTGTAATCCATGTGAAAGTAATTTTTTAGAACAAAATAACCTCACTCCTCTGTCTTTTCTTTTATGTATGATTATTTATGGTTGATACATAAAGATGGCGATGCCCATCCTGTTCAACCTTCACATTGACTACCATGACGAAGGAACTTGGATGTATTAAGAGGATACAGACTACTTGACATATATAGGCCTTGTGATGATTACATTCTTATCTCCTATTCCAGGGGTACCCATGGCCTCTATGTCTTTCAACACACCTATCTCTGTGGCGTTGACTTCGCCGTTGAACTTTTTCTATGCCATCATCACTAGCGCACCTAGGAGTTCCTTTTGAAGCACCGTTTGTGAATGCATATCCCCTTTTCCTTGAGTTACTAACAGCTAAGGATCTGGCAAGGGAGGAGTAAATGCCAACTAATGATGAGGGTTCACCCATGGAGGTGGTACTGACTAAGTCACCTATAGACTCCTCCATGGCTGAGTACTAAGTGGGGATGGCCAATGGGTGGCACACCTCTCCATCCCCCTCTTCGTATGAACTTGGGTCACTTTACGAGGTATCGAATGGTCATACACATCATGCAATAGCTGAGGATTCAGAGGAGACACAGACTAATAAGGATTTATAGGCCCTAACTGGCAACCTTTTTTTTTGCATATGAGATAAGGTAGGTAGACACTACTCTAAGTAGGACTTTTTAATGTATGTAGTGGGGTAGGTAGTGTTAATTTTGGATGTATATTTTGACCTTCCCTGTATCCCAATGACTTTCCCTTGTATTTCAATTTGTATATATTCTGTTGATGATATGTATTTTAATAACCATGATGTACTTCACTATGAATCATAAATATATAGACTTTATCTTTTTATATTCTACTCCTATTTTCAAATTTCATTTTACATACGATTTTTCTATTTTTAAAAGTTTTGAAAAGACAATCAAGCATAAAACAAAACAAAACAAAATTACTTGCATTTTCATTAAAATCGATAATAAATTAAGTAATTAAATAAGTACGAGTTATGTTCAATGTGAATGGGTGTCACAAACATCAAGATTTCATTTGTTTGAATCTGCTTAGATAATCATCAATTATCTCGTTGTTATATCTCTTAATATTGATCAAGTCCACTAAATTTACTTGAGTTTCTCTTCTAAGAACTGTTCTTGAAATATTCTTTTTAATTGTACCCAAGTATAGACTGAATTTGAGGGTAATGTGGTAAACCAAGTGAAAGCATTCTTTGTCAGTGAACTTGGAAAGTATTTCATCTTAAGATACTCATTAGCTATCAAATCACCACATTCAATTTGATATCTAGTAATATGTTTGACAGTTGATTCCCCTAGTTCTCTCGAAAACTTTGAAAACTTGGGAATTTTAAACCTTTAAGGAAGTTCAAATTACAACAAATAGTCAGGAAAAACATATACGAAACAAGGTTGATTGTAGTACCCTATCTCGAAACTGTGCCTATTGAGTGCTTGTTCGACCATGTAATTGATTTAGTGGGGATTTTGATAGTTTGGAACTTGATAATTCGTCATGTTTTGTCCCAAGGAAAAATTTTGAAAATTCTGCCCCCAAGTGGGTTATTATTTTGTTGCAGATCGTTCAACAATTCATCAGCATTTAAATTTTGATTAACTACAAGTGGAGGTTGTTCATTTTGATGTCCTTGTTGGTTAATATTAGCATTTGGATCATTATGGATAATTGGAGGTGGCATTAAGTTTTCTAATGGCCTTTGTTGCACTCGAGGAATTGCTAAACCATCTCCAATTCTTGCCATCAATGTTGTCAATTATTGGTAACTATTATTAGTTGTCTAAAACAATGGATTCAACACGGTAATCATTTGATTTTGATTAACACTATCATGATTACTGTGATCCATCTATTATCGAAATGCCAACAATGCTTGGCTTGAAATCCTAGTCAAAAAATCTATGCCATTTCTCTCTATAAGCTCATCATTTTGTCACCCATTGCTATTAATTGTTCTTTATTAAAGGCATGACTTGTTCCCTCTAAGTTTAGATTCTTACTAGCTCTTTGATTTACATTCAACAGGTTGTCCGAAGTAATAGATGGCTGTTGATTTTGTAGACTTTATGGCATTTCGAGAGTTACCCGGGGCATCCAATTAGGCATCCCCCAAGGTCTATTAAATGGTGGTGTATTGACACTATTACAAAAGTTGTGGATAGTGTTCTAATAAGTACTATTGCATTATCCGCTTGTATGGTTACTACATTTCTAATTCATTATTTGGCATTTCTCAAGACTTGTTTCTTTTCAAAGTTTTGGCAACTTTAGTCCCATCGAGCGTGCCAATTTGTTATTGGCAAAAATTTGTTTCGAGAATCAAATTGATTATAACTTCTCAAAAGATAACTTTTCACAATGATTCTAACAAATAAGATTTTTAATTAATGGGACTTAGCATAAAAAAACTTAGTGAATTCTTTTTGTTTGAACAAACAATGTATAGTTTTCAACTTGAGAAATATTGAATTTTAATTAAGACTTCAATTTTAATGTTATCACTAGTACACATTATTCGAAATTGAAGTTCCAACAAGTTTGGTGATTTATAGATATCAACAAAGAAACAAATTCGAATGAAGTGCATTTATGTTATATCTAACACCAATGTATTAAACTATTCAAGAACATTGTAAAGAAATAACTTGCAAAAAATAACAAAGTGTAGGGTTCAGAGAAGAAATGATGGTTAAGAAGTGATTAAGTAAAGTTTTGAGAAGAAATAGGGTTACGAAGTGAGTAAGTTAAAGTTTAAAGAAGAATTGGGGGTTTAGAAGTGACAAAGTTAAGTTTGGAGAAGAAATAAAGATTAAGAAGTGAAAAAGTAAGAATTTTTAGAAGAAATTGAGGAAGAAGTAGATGAAAGCAATAAAATCAAATGTAAATGAAATTGCATTAAAAGATGGGTGAGAACATACACAGAATCCTTGAAACCGGTAATCATATGAGTGAGGCATGTGTGGTATTACAAGAATGTGTAAGGTGTTTCAACCAAAGAATAAAATGGCTACACAATCTCTTATTTATAGACAAACTACACTAACAGTCGAATTATAAGATTTCGACATGTGTACAGTAACTACTTTGTGACTATCTATGATATTGCTAATTTTTTGCTTTTACTGCTTCAGACAACTACTTCTAACTACTTATAACCATGTTTTGAGCATGTTTTAGACGCAAATCCATGGAATCGCTCTTTTTGATCGCATCTATCTTTGATTTTCTCAAAAAACTATCTTTCAATAACTTTGACACTTGGATGCTTTGAATCCAATTAATCCTCTTTCGATCTTCTATTATTTTCGACAAAGTTATTTGTTTTCGTTGAAAACTTTTTCATTCCAGGCTCAATTTTTATTTTTTTATGACCCTAATATGATGACAATTCTACCTAAATCCTATGAGTACCTACAAAAATACCTACGATGGGTAGGATAAAGACTTACTCAATAAGGATATGGTCAGGGTTGGGTGTTTACCTGCAAAATTTAATAGAGATGAGTGTTGGTATAGGTATTACAATACCCATTCTGCCCCATACCCCTACACACACATAATTATTTAATTAAAATATCTCATATATATAATTATATTATATTATTAGTTTAATTATAAAAATATAATTTTAGTTTGGTTACTTATTCCTACACATATTATAGACAAATTGTAAGGTTAATTACTTTCAAATTTTGCAGAACTTCTTTGCATAATGTGCAAGCCCCATACTAGCATTCCTTGACTTCTGTTGATCTGATTAAGAAATCATTGACTCACTAAATTGTACTTATTGTGATAACCTTGATTAGACTTGTTAAATTCCTTCTCATTTCACTTTAGGTTAGATATTTATGATGCATTATGCAGCAACCCGAATTGTTATGTAGAAAATTCCAATTTTATGCCTTCCAATTTGAACCTATTCTTCTTATTTATTCTATAACTTGTAAGCATTACACTTTAAACATATTTTACCATTAAAGTGAAATTCCTTATATATATAGTAAATCTAATATCAATTCATAAATTTAATTGAAGTAAATTACACTGACACCCCCTGAGTTTTTTCCAGATTGCACACAATATCCCTCTTTTTTTTTATCCCTACACTTACTCTCTTAATTGTTTGAAAAATATTACACTAACACCCCTTATCATTACACTAACCCCTATTAATTGTTTGAAAAACATTACATCATGTACCCCTATAAGGGAGGTTGTTGTAAACATTAAAAAAGTAGGAGTATTATGTGCAATCTGAAAAAAAAACTCAGGAAATGTCAGTGTAATTTACTCATTTAATTATGTAGTAGGTAACAATTTATAAAAGAAAATGTGGTTTAGGTGCAATCAATTTATATATGATTTTATATTTTATACTTTAGATTATATAGTTATTCTTGAAGTTTAGATTTAGTCAATTTTAAGAATTATAACATTGCATTTAAGAATGATTATGTTTTTAGTATTACTTGTACAATTATATTTGGATGATTTAAGAATGATTTTTCAATTTAATTGTACTAATTTTTTAAATTAATATTTTTTTTTTGATTTATTGATTTTACACTTAAGTAAAGTGTGGATAGCGAGTGCATATACGAATATATAGGTATTCAACAAATATGAGACCGAGAATTAAAATTGTTACTTGTGAAAATATGAAACAAATATTATATTAATATTAGACAAGTATTATATAATATTTGAAGCTTTTTTGCGACAAGTGTCAACTTTAAGGGCATCTATGTGTCAACTTTATTATGGCAAAACAACATGAATTTTTTCCAATAGCTATTCAGGCCACTGTTTTGATGTACAGTCATTTATTAAATGGTGTAAATAGACACACAAAAAAATAGATATTTGAACCTTTTGTAATTTTAAAATATAAAAAATAGATATTTAAATCTTTTTAATTTTAAATTAATTTTATTGATAAAAAAAGTTTTAGAGATGAATTGAGTAATAAATTTTTGTTTTTACAATTATTCATATTTAAAGATGTTTAAAATTTTTATTTTCAAATAATACTAAAATTAATTTTTTTTCCAACAAAATAGTATTTAAATAATAATTTATGTTGGACTTAGTTTTCATTTAGTTTCATTTTTACCATCAATTTTTTTTCTGTAAATTAAATTAAGATGTATTTTGATATATAATCATATCTTTGTAAAAAAAAACTTTAAATTATCAAAAATTGAGATATTAAAATTTTAGTTTTAAAAAAATAAGCAATTAATTTATTTGATAAAAATATTTTAATGATAATTTTTATATTTTTAATTTTGAAATTTTGAAATTTAATATAATTACACCCCTTTATATTTTTTACGTATGAATTTTGAAATTAAGATTATAAATATCTCATAGCCTGTATGATATTTGTATGAAATACAAAATATTAAATTGAAAATATTTTAAAAATTAATGAAAGTATAAAATTTATTTTGTTGGTAACGAAAATAAATTATAATATCACAATATATATTTGAACTTTTATGTTTTAGAAATTAAAAGTTAATTTAATGAAAAAATATTTGATGATATTGTGTACCATGTATTTTTTTTTTTTACTTTGATTTATATTTTTACTTTCTCTATAAATTTCAAATAAAACTAACAGTGATATTGATTGCATGGATATTTTTATAAGATATTAAAAATTCAGATAAATTAAAAAAAACTAAGTTGATTTCTGACAATTATTTTAATGTAGTAGAAATAAATTAAAATACAAAAACACGTATTTGATATTTTTATTTTTAAAATATTATAAAACTGATTAAGTTAATAAAAATTATTTTAATGATAATATTTGTCACCTATTACTTTTCTATAGTATTTATTATATATATTTTACAAACATTAAATTTGGTTCTTAAATCTCACTAGCTGTTTAAAAATATCTAAATATAGAGGTAATGAATTTGATTACTATAAATTACTTAGGTTGTTGTCATAGTGTCAACATATAAGTTTCAAGAATGTAAACAAAATGTATATTTTAAATTTTGGTAATATATTTTTGATATTTTTTTTATTGAATTTCAAATGATTTGCTTCGAAAGTAAGGGTAGTTTTTTGCTTTTAACTTTAATTTTTTCAAAAAAAATTATACATTATTATTTTACATAACATGAAATTATATGATAATATATTATTAAACGTGAGTATAACTTTTTATATTTACAATGTATTGAAACTAAATTTTATGTTTTATATTTTATAGGTGAGAGAATTTTAACCAATTACTACATTTTAAAAAAATTCACCTATTAATATTATATAAAGAAATACCTTAATGTAAGCAAAGAAGGATGAGACTCACAGTTGTAGAAAAGTCCAACTTGTTACTTGACCCATATGTTTTCTTTCCGTCCACTCCATTATGGTTTTTTTTTTTTTCTCTGAATACATTCCATCCTATTTTTATTTCATTTTTTTTTCTTATCTCTTTCTTCTTTTTCTATCCCATCATCTATCATTTTGTCTTTTTTTTCTTTTTTTTATCTCTCTCTTTTACTCATAAAAATAGAATGTAGATTTATCCTTTTCCTTTTCTTTTACTTTCTTTTACTTTTCCTTACATATTCTTTTGCCTGTTGGAAAGCAGTGCCAAGCTCGTCATTTTCAGCAACGCGTGCACTGCTAATAGCTTCGGATTGGACTAAGCGAACGACGAAAAGAAATATGTCGATTGATAAGCCAGAATAAATGCATTTTAATAAATCTCACCTAAAATTTAGATTCGTCCAGCAATAGACATAAAAAGGGGAGAAAAGGTTTAGGAAACGTAAAAACGGAAATATCTCTATTTATATTAAATTTTTGAGTAAATTACACTGACATCTCTTAAATTTTTTTAGATTGCACACGATATTTTTATTTTTTTTATCCTTATACTAACTCCTTTAATTGTTTGAAAAACATTAAATCATTGTGTATTCCTATAAAGGAGGTTGATGTAAATGTTAAAAAAGTAGGGATAAGATGTGCCAATCTGAAAAAACTTCAGGAACTGTCATTATAATTTACTCTAATTTTTTTTATTTAAGATATATACGTCAATTTATATTTCTGTTTTTCTCTTTCTTTTTTATTTTTTAGACAACTAAATAATCTTTAAAAAAAATCTTAATTTTTATTAATTTTCTTTTCTTTCTCTTTTTTCTTTTCCATTCCTTCCCTTTCTAAATTAAACATACCTTTAAAGTAGTTAATAAAAAATCAATAATTATCAAAAACTTTTTACGCTCTCATCTAATTAAATAATAAATAATTATTATATGATAAAATAAAATTAAAAACAATTAAAATATAAAATAATTTAAAAAATAAAAAATAAATTCATCATAAAATAAACTTAATGAAACATATAATATAATGTAAAAGCACAATTTAAATGAGAAAATTATTTATCTATAAATAAACACTAATTGTTCTTAAAGTAAAGTATAAGAATATTATCAATTACTAGCAAAAACACAGGCACTATCGTGCCTGTGTATCTACATTTTTATTGCCCTAAATTTGATGAGTATTTTACTATTTTTTTTATACATTGATGTGACGTATATATTAATTTTAGTTTATTAATTTTTTTGCTTAATACATATGTATTTGTACTTTTTTTTTGTTCTATGTTATTTCTAATTTAATAATTTATTTTTTCTCAATATATGTCTATACACATTTTTATTTTATGTGCCTTTACTATTTATGGTAATTTAATAAATAAAATTGTTCATTGTACAGAGTTCTACTCTAATGGTATAAATAGCTTTAATTATTATATACACATACATATAAATATATTAGAAATATTATATTATACATAAGCGTAAACATACATAAAACAAAAGATATTATTTATCTACAATTATTGTTACTCTATAATTCTTAAATCCTACTGAATATACCATAAGCTTTGATATATGATATACTTCGAGTAAAACAAACGTATATGTCAATCGAAAACTTTCAGATAATAATCAAATAGTAAAATATTATCATATACTATGTACTTTTTTTGGGGGGTGGGGAGGGGGGAAATTTAATTTCTCTTGACACTTCTTTTATTATATATCGTGTATCTTATTTTTTTATTTAATACTTGTTTATCCGACTACATTGTTTTTTGTTCTACTATTCATAGTAATCAACTATTTATTTTTTGTTTATTACACGGGGACATGATTCTATAAGGATGATACATATTTTGATGTACAAATTTAGTTAAATTATATTTAAAAAATAAATATAATGAGAGGACATCATATATTTAGGGTAAGTTAAATTAAATACACATTTTTTTTAGCCATGTGTAATATTAATTGAATGAAATATGTTTTTCGATGTATTTTATTTTTGAGAAAGTATAAAATGGAAGTATTAATAAATTAACTGTAAAAAATAACAACATCTAGAATCTAATTTAATTAAAAAATTTAAATATTTTTCATATCTTAATTATATATAGCATAATAAATAAAAATATTGGTTTAAATACGTTTTTAATCTCTATAAAATTTCGCTTTTTTGGTTTTGGTCCTTGTAAAATTATTATCTTTTACATGGTCCTCGTAATTTTTTTCTTTTTGATTTTGGTCCCTGTTATTTTATTTTAGTCCTTGTAATATATTTAGTTTATAGTGAGTTACAGACAGAGTTTGAAAAGGTCAAATATTTGATGATTCCATCATACATCATTTAGTTGCGAAAACTTCTAGATAGGTATCCTACATCTGAACTGAATTCTTTTTGGTTAAAGAATCTCTTTCTAGTTGCTCTGGAACAATTAGGAGATTCTCTAGAAGAAATAAGGAGTTTTGCTTTTGGTGGCAACATGCTTTGTCCCTATAATATTTTATTAATTTTAAATTAGTCCCTTTGAAAAAAATTTGATAGGGACTAAAAGCAAAATATTTACATATTACAATGGAAAAAACGAAAAAATAAATATATTACAAGGACTAAAACAAAATAATAGGGACCAAAATTAAAAAAAGAAATTTTACAAGGACTATTTTTAAAAAAATAATTTTATAAGGACTAAAACCAAAAAAGCAATATATTATAAGGATCAAAAATATATTTAAGCTTAAAATATTTTTCATATCTCACATTCATCCTTATAATTTTTTCTGGATAAAATACACATACTTAAATCTAAACCTATTTAACATATAACACACTTTTTCATTGTGAATATGTTGTCAATTTGAATCTAATTGTTTTAAATTGCTCTTTCCATTTTAAATTATATTTGAGGATACTCTAAAAGAATTTAATTCACGTTAATTCTTAAATTCATTAAATGTAACACTAAGATAGGAAAGAAATAGGTAAGAAATAAGTTAAGAGGTGAAAAATAGATAAGAAATAATTTGAAATTTTAATTTGTTTAGTAAGAGAGAAATAGATGAGAAATAAGAGAGAAATAGAGAGGTGAATGAAATTAAGTAAAAAATAGAGTGAAAATAAGTAGTGAGACTCACCAAAAAATTTAAAAATTTTTCAGTTATTTTCATTCAATCAAACCACCTAAATTTTTAAAAATTCAAAAAAAAATTTCTCCTCTCCTCTTCTCTTTACTCAACCAAACAAAGCGCAAGTTTTTAAACCACTCTAATACGTAGGATGGTCCGGGAAAGAACAGATTTTCACCTCGATAACCCAAACCCTGCATGCCCGGCCCCATTTTTGCTTTTGCATGTTCATTTGTTGAGATTTTAATAAAGTTGTTTTTATTGCCATAATTTCAGTCAATTAATTTAATTTTCAGAATAACATTAATTAGAATAATTAATTTTATTTATATAATAAAATTAAATTATTCTTAAATTTTTTTGTATAAATATATAAACACTGAAGTTCTTTTGTTAAAAAAGACATTTATGTTACAATCTTATAGAAAGGAACAAAAGAGAGAGCAAGAAAAGTGAATACTTGTCGACAACTTTTAAGAAAAAACTTTGCTAAAGCTCAACATGGTGTAACCATACAGTTAGAAGAATTCATTTTCGTAACATCTGTTGGGAATAAATCTGTTTGCCCAAGATTCAATTCATCATGTAATCAATTCTAGTTTTAATAATAAAGTATTATTTTATTTTCATTATCATATTTTACTGTTTAAGTGAAATGGTTAATTTGATAAGGTCCTTGATTAGAATTATAGGCTTGTTATCATAATAGAGATTATGATAATGAGAAACAAGCCTTTCAAAATTTTAATCTAAAATGTTCTTGATCATTGGATTATTGTGAATAGGACATCAATAATTCGAATAGATCAATATACATGTGATAGTATTTATTGGGTAAATATTAATAGATTTCATTTATTAATTTACATATATAAATGATGCACATGAGGATGTGATAATTGAACTGACTCAATTGAGAATTTTTAATAGTTAACATTACCTTAAACTGTCAATAAGAAATTCTCAAGAAGAAGCGTAACAATTTCCTTTGACCTGAGATTATCATAGTAATTAACAAGATATTTATTATATTTTAATCCTGAACACCTAATGTCTTAGGGTACTAGTTGAATGGACATTGAATATAATTAAATACTTGTAGAATTAATGGTTAATCAAGAAAAAATCCATCAACTCTTGGTAATGAGTTTGAGCACCATGATAAAATTGAGACCTTGGTCAAGGAAAATTGAATGAATGAAGAAAAGAGCTTCTTAAGTCATTCACTGAATAAACATATGGATTGATTTATTAGAGTTTGACATTAATACCATGCTCTAGAGTTAACCCAGAGCTGTAAATGATGGAAGAAAATATCATTTTATTCTTCTATTAGTTCTTGAAAGTAAACATATTACTTCATACTATCCGGACATTAAGGAGTGTTGCTAAATGCCTACCTTGATTAGTAAATTAATTTGATTAATTTACTACCGACTTAGTATTGAACCTACGAGATCACACACAAACGAGTGTGCTAATCTTTGCTAAAGAATTATTTTATTTAATAAATTGAATTAGAGAATTTAATTTAAATTAAATAAATAACTATTTTTGTTGGAATATTATTATATTCTTTGCTAGCACCAAGAATATAATTAATATAAAGACATATATAAGGTACCCTTTAATGTGATTAGTTACTGTAATTAGTCATATAATTAGTTACTGTAATTACTGTGTATCTAAGACTATTATGTGAATAATTACTGTAATTACTATAATATTTTATGAGTGAGCTTTATGAAAATTAAAAGAGAAAATTTTAACTTAGTCAAAAGGATTTCAAATGCTATATTTATTATTTAAAATAGCAACAAAATCAAAGCTGTTTGATTTTATTATATAAGATCAAAAAATATATCTTTAATAGCTGATTATAAAATAGCATCTTGATACACTGAAAAACCCATCAATTTTCCTCCTTCTCATTGCTCACACACTAAAATATTATAGAGGGGTTACTTTGTGTTATGTGGTTCCACTCATCACGGAGTTGATAGTAAAGATCAATCTCGATGTGGATATACATGAAGTCTTCACAAAATTGAAGAAAATTATTTATGCTTCAAGAGCTAATATCCCAGTAACCACATTTAATTTTATTGTGATAATGTATTTTAAAATCAAAATAGGTCATTTTTATTCCCCTGTGTGTGTTATGAACAACCCTTTTATTTATCAACATCAAGCTATTTAGAAATAAGAACAGCTTCTTCCAAGACGTAATTACGTGGAAAAACAGTTAAACAAAGTAAACCAGCATTCCTCGAGAAACCACCTGATAGGAATTCAAAACTGAAACCAGTAGGATGTTCTGTGTGTTTAGTCAAAAGTTGATGGATGCTTTTCAACTTCTCAAACATAGAATCTCTAGAAGATCCTCTAAACTAAGAATATTACATGCCCAAGTTTGGTTGTTTGGGCAAAACCTACAAAAGAAAGATGAGACAAAACAAATAGCACTAATTAATTATAACATGAATAAGTCTAAGGCATAAGCTACATATCTGTTAAATTAAAAGAGAAAAAAAATATAAATGATTTTACAACTGAATATTAAATGGTATCTCTAATAGACTCTAAGCATGTTAGAGTATCTATTAATATTAAATGAATTAATTGATTGCTTGTTGCAGCAGCATATCATATATCAAAGCTTATGTACAGAGTTCTACTCGAAGTATATCATATATCAATTTTTCCATTGACATATACCTTTGTTTTACTCGAAGTATATCAAAGTTAACATTAAATGCATTAATCGATTGCTTGGAGCAATTGTTGCCTTAATAATGGCATCTATCGTAATTTTGTCTCTCTTGTTGTTGTTGACTGCAAATTGCAGAGCCCCTCAATTATTGTACCCCCAATCATGGCAATAGAAAAATATGCTTAAGTAAGAAAATTATAATTCCAAATAATGGCATTCTTTTGCACTACATGCAAGTAAAAAAAATAAAAAATTACAATTGAATAATAAAAAAGCACAGTGCACATTTAAAGCAAAAAAGTTAAAATACATTTGACTTCCAATTTTCTCAAATTCATTTTTTAATTATTATATCAAATTATAGTTCTAAATCTTGACTCTGCAATTTAAATAGGCATTCACACTCCAACCACTCGAGATATATCGAAGTGGGTATTTTCCTAAATTCTAATACAATATCTAGTTAAATATTTAAAGCCAAATTAAAATATTATTGTTGGAGTAACCAATTGAAGTCCAAATCAATAAAACTAATTGATTAATACTGACCGACAGAGAGAATTTTGACTATGTCGATCTTGCCACCAATATTAGATGCCAAATCTGTCCCTGATGTGATCTGCATATTGTTTCACACTCTTTTTAGGAAGAAAACTGTGAAAAAGGAGTCACCAATTTGTCCAAACCAATATTAGATGAAAAAGATGAAAGCCAACCAAACCCATACCATATTGCTCCTGTTAAGAAGATAAAGTACCAAACAAATTCTCCGTATACAGCCAAGCCAAGAATTCCAGCACCTTTTAAATATTCGTCTTCCTGTTACAAAAAATAGCATAACCAATCAAACAAATAAGATACAAAAAATGATAGGGTGTTAAAACTTAAAATTTAAGCCTTTACAAAAAGTTCATCTATACTGTCCCACTCCAGCTTTCATAGCTTACCACTCGTTCATTGCTTAATCTTACCCGTAAAACCCAAGTAAAAATTGCTAGAGTAGTGAATCAACAAAATTAAATGTTCACATAAAAAAAAAGATTGAGAGAATACCATTGAAACAATGGCAGTCTCCATAGAAAAAAATAAGTAAAGAAAAAAGTAAGTAAAATGATGTTACTTGGTGGAGAGAAGTTCAATTCAAAGACCCATTGATTAAGAACGATGATGATCTCCACCGCCACCTTCCTACCCATTGATTAAAAACGATGGTGATCTCCATAGCCACCTTTCTTTGGCATAAGATTGTATCCGACACATAAACGTCGTTGGTTTGCACAAGAACTGCCATCACCAAGAAAATAAGGAAAAGAGAGTTTCACATAAAGAAAGAGAAGAGAATGTGAGTAAACTCCGGCTAACATGGGAAAGTTGCGCTTGTCTCCCACCGTGGGAGACGTTTCCTGAGCGTCGGATATATTATTTTAAAAATCAATGGTTACGATTTAGGGTGACCAACTGGTTACTAATTAAGTTTGCAAGTTAATTTTTTTTTAAAAAAGAATAATCCACGTGTACAACAAAAATACGTGGACACCAATTATGCTTTGAATTTTTGTTTTTATTCCCAACCCAACTGACACTTTAACTTTCCCCATTTTCATCGCAGAAATTGCGCAACAGCGAACTGTGTGTACTTTGCCGTTGTCTCCTTGACCCCACGCCACCGTTTTTCCATTGCTAAAAATCCTGCTTCACGAATTGGTGGAGGCTTGTAGTTGTTGGAAGTGAGTGCTGAGCAACGCGTTTCAGTTTGCGAACTTTGCAACTGGTACGTTCTTAGTGTTTTTGCTATTGGAGGATGTAGGTGTTGGAAGTGAATGTTCAGCAAATCCGGCAATCCGTTGGAGTTGAGGTAGCACTGTAATCCCAATTACAGAAGGAAATAATGACACCTTCAAGAGAAAGTAAATGTATGCTGTAATTCACCAGTCTCCTTATTCATGCAAATCGAACAATTGCCAAACCACATACATACTCACTACCTCTTATTTATCCTTTCCATTTACCGTACCACCAATCACGACAATGGAAACATTATTATACCGCCATTTTTACCAAACAACTCTATCAAGCCAAAAACTTCAATTGTCATAAACTTAATGTGACCACCATCCGATTAAAAAGATGGTTTCAAAATAATAATAATAAAAAAAAAAACTTCCAACATCAATTACAAACAATCATGTAAACTATTTCAATTTTGAAAATTTTTTTCATTCCATCAACCAAAATTCCAGCAAAAATAATGCAACACAGAGTGACTACAAACCCCAATCCTTCCAACAATGCCATCATCACTGAAGCCAACAACATTGAAGGAAAAACATCAGCAGCAATGACCTTCGATCAACCGTCCACTACTCAAAATACCAACCGCCACTACCTTTCACCATCATCAAATGTTCTTCGTCTCTTCCAGACATTCACTTCCACAAACCCTAAAGAGCAAAACAGTCAAATTCCTCCGCCACAAACACTAACAACGAAAAACGCAAACTTACCGGTTACGGGGGCTCCTACAGCAAAGTTTCAAACACGGGATTACAGTGCTGCCTCAACTGAAACGCGTTGCTCAACACTCACTTCCAACAACGGGGTTTGGTTAATGGGAAAACAGTGCCTTTGGGATGAAGGAGACAACCGCAAAGTTCGCGAAACGGAAACTTGGTCAATCGGGAAAATGGTGGCGTCGAAGTTCGTTGTTGAGCAATTTCTCCGGTGAAATGGGGAAAGTTTAAGGTTGCGTTTGGTAAAGGAAAGAGGAAGGAAGACAGTAAAAGTAAGAAGTGGGTTATTCAGTAGGTTGGAAGTGTGAAAGAATTAAAAAAAAAAATGTGAAATCCATCCAAAAATATTTCCTCACAATTTTGAGAAAAAAGACAAAGAAATGCATCAAACTTCACACCTTGCATCCATTGCCCAGCTTTAGCAAAATCGATTTATTTGCTTTTACTTTATCATAATAATGATAATAATATATTATTAATAAAAATAAAAATAATAAAATAATATTAATAATAAAATAAATATTATTAATAACAATAAAAATAATATTAACAATAAAAATAAATAATAATAATTAAAATAATTTTAACTTTCACTTTATTTTTTACCTATTTTTTTTTAACCAAATAACCTTAACTTCTATTCTATTTCTCACCTATTTTTTTTCTCTTCTCTTTTTTTTCTTCTATTTCTTTTCTCTTTACCAAACATACCCTAACCCTCTGTTTGGCAGTAGTCAAATAATGTGGAAATAGAGGTGGGAGGAAAGAAATAAGGAGGTGACAAATAAGTATATATGTTTGGTAGAGTAGAAATAGAGGGGAGAGAGCAGAAAAAAACATGTGGGCCCATCTACTGTTCATTTCCCCACAAATGTGGGTGAAAATGGTGTGGAAATAAGGGGGGACCCTGTGTGAAGACATTTTATCCTAAAAAAAAGAAAGTCTCATGTCGGTTACTATAGACCACGAACTGGGAACGACTTTTTCGTGCCAGCGTCTCCGAAAGCGTAAACTAGGGCGTAGCACACTCGAAGCTCCATTGTAGGTGTCGATTTGGGTCTCATCTTGAGGTCCAAGGCTTGAATCAAGATTGTAGAAGGAGGAAGGTTGCAGACGGTGCTCAGATCTGGACACCGGGAGACGTCGTCTTCGTTGGAGGTGGTGAGATCTGAACTTCTGGTGACTGGAAACACGAGGAGAAGACCAAACCACCTTTGTTTTCTGCAGAAACGTGACTTCCCTTCTTAAGTAACCATCTCTCCACCATTTTTGTTCACTGTTCACTGCGACCAAAAAAAGGGACAACGTGATTGTCCCCTGTTGACAGCAACACCACGCAAAGGTGTTTACGAGATCAGTGGAGATGGATTGTTTGTGTGAGGTCGTGATGCTTGATGCATCTGTTGTTCCATGACCCATTGTTGATGGATAGTTGACTATTGCTTGAGGATAGTTGACTATCCATCCTGCTGTAGCCATTGTCATAGTATTTTGCATCTGTTCTTGGTTGATAGTCGACTAGTTGTTGACTGAAAACACAAATTAAAGAGAAAATTAGTTGTCAATTTTAGATGAAATTTTAACAAAAGAGTTGGTTTGTAAAATTTTAAACAAAAATGCAGTTAAAAATTGTTAACTTTGGTACATTGGTTTAGTAACCATGCATGTAACTGTTATTAATCATTGCTAGCGATCACGAATTTTTTCTATTGATTTGAAACCAATGTCATTTGGTCTGTATAAAACTTAAGCATGAACTTTTTCAATATTATTTCCTATTCCATTGTATTTTATATTCCATTGTATATACAACTTTCTTAGCTAAGTGTAGGGAGTATAATATGATATTTCATAACTATAACTATGGTTGTTATTTGTAATGTTGAAACATGTGTTCAAAATGTCAGATGGAGAGAATTAATAATATAAAACAGAGGGAACAAAACATCTCTTATGATTTAATGGGGAATATAGATCAGGACGAGTTGGATGAAGAAGAAATACTTACTAATAGTTTGGGAATTGAAAGCCAAAAAATAAGTCATGCTCAAGAATAGTTGCAAATAAGGATGCAAGTCGGTGCAATCATGCTACTGTGTTGTGTAGGGCATGCTTTGCATTTGCTTCATTTGATGTCATCAAAAATTCACAGGTCGGTCAGTCACTTTGATCCTGAAAGAGACTTAAGGCGTCGCGAGTTAATGAGCTATCTAGTTCATACAGAGAGATGTTGTGATATTATACGTATGGGCCCTGAAGCATTCATTCGGTTGTGTCAAAAATTAAGAAGTATTGGTATTGTTAAGGATACGACAGGCTCCACTGTGGAGGAGCAAGTTGCAAAATTTTTACACATCATAGGTCATAATGTTAAAAATTGAACGATGTCTTTCTTCATCCGTTGATCTGGTGAGACTGTCAGTCGCCACTTCCACACTGTCTTACACGCTGTAATTGCATTAGAGGAAGAACTTTTAGTCCAACCATCGGGTAGGGATGCCCAACCACAAATACTTAATAATAGCATATTTTATCCATTTTTTAAGTACCTCTCTATATTCACTTTATGGTTTTGTTAACATGTTAATTGAAACATTAAGTAAGATGGTCAATCTTTTTTTCACAAAGGATTGCCTTGGAGCCATAGATGGTACCCATGTCCGAGTGAAGGTACCAAGGGCAGAAGCCCCTCGATATCGTGGGAGAAAAGATTGCCCAACACAAAATGTGTTTGCTGCCTCTGATTTCGACATGAAATTCACATATGTCCTAGATGGGTGGGAAGGAACTGCATCAGACTCTAGGATATTAAAAGACGCATTAAGTAGGGAAGATCCATTAATAGTACTTGAAGGTTAGTGGTTTGTCCTTCAGACATGATTGTAAACTTTTGGTTTGTACGTACTCTAATGAGTCATAATGTGACATTATGCTTGTAAGGAAATTTTATCCTGGGGACGCGGGTTTCAACTTAAAAGACAAATTTTGATACCATATAAAGGTGTTCGTTATCATCTCAAGGAGTATTCAGTCCGTGGACCGCAGAATGCTAGAGAATTATTCAGCCTTTGACACTTATCGCTTCACAATGTAATAGAGCAAACATTTGGTGTTTTGAAAAAACGCTTTCCCATTATAGCTAATGGTATAGAACCCCACTATCCATTTGAAAGATTGAGAAATATAGTAGTTGCCTGTTGTATACTACATAATGTTTTAGTTGGGCTAGGTGATGATGAGCCATTGCTAGCAGAAGTTGATGGAGAGTTGCTTCAACGTGATGTGGACAGATCGCAAACATAACAATGTGACGATGACTATAGGCAAGGAGCTGAATTGAGAGACAACATTGTGACGTAAATGTGGAATGATTACCACCACTAATAACTTGTTTTTATGAATAGACTATCAATGTTATTTCTAAGTTCTTATGTATTTAAGAGTCATTGTAATTTGTACGACATGAAGTGTATGAACTTAAACAACTATTTGGTAACTAAGTTTGTTGTTATTAGGTTATGAATTTATTTGTTCCAAAAATGACATTATATTCATATTATAGTGTTTGCTACATTCTATGAGTATTTACTCCGTAGGTTTTGAAGATGAACAAAGGAAAAAGAATTGGATGTGATGGTAGTCAGCTGCCCAGGGAAACTTGGAGGTGGTCCAAGGAAATGGACTACCTTCTAGTAACCACAATGGTTGACGAAGTCCATAAAGGACATAGGGTGGATGGTGCATGGTCGTCAGAAGCATACGCAAATGTGGTCAAAACCTTGGGGCTTCTGGATTAGCAGAAGTCACTAAAAATCACATAAAAAATAGACAAAAGACCTTGAAGGATAGATGACGTGAGGTGCATGATCTGTTTAAAGGGTTAAGTGGTTTTGCTTGGTCTCCTTTAACAAAGAGGTTTGAACCTGAAGATAGTGTATGAGAGGATTTGATAAAGGTAATTGTTCTTTTCCATGTTGGTTTACATTGTTTATTCCAAAATGTTGTTCTTTTAATGCATTGTCATATCTTATAAATAGGCTAAACCTTCTGCCGCAAAGTGGAGAATGTCTCAAGTTCGTCACTGTGATCTCCTTGATGAGCTATATGTGTCCAATCGTGCATTCGGACAGAAGGGTTTGACACCTAGACAATTACATGAAGCACTAGATAAGGAAAACGAAGGCATTAACTTGAATGATGTTTTTGAGGATGCCACAATGAATGAGCCAAACACTGAAAACGGAAATGACACACAAGTTTCCCCACAAAATGTCGAATCCTTCAGCCTTAGATGTGCACAATCTAATCATTCTATTAGGACGTCTGGTTCTTGGGGTACAAAACGTAAATCCCCATGGTGGACATCATTGAGGCACAAATGGATAAATTAACTACAGGTCTTGATTGTGTTGCTGACACGATTATCAGTGGAAATGCCCTCACGGAGAAATTGTCCGCAGTTGCTGAATGCCAAGTCACAATTGTAGAGCGTCAAGTTATGGCAATTGAGAGATGCAATGACATCATCAGCAAACAAGTAAATGTCATGAAGCAAAGCACAAATCGTGTGTATTCTGAATTAGATGTGTGGAAGTTGCTCACTGAAATGAATATCTTGGAGTCACATCGTTTGCAATCTTATGAGTACTTGTGCAACAACAAGTCAAAGAAGTGCTTGCTATTTGGGATACCCCCTGAAATGTGACTTCAGGAACTTCTGAAAATGATGACCACTGTTGGCATGCAGTGATATCAATCCAAAACATGACGTATTTTGATGTGCTGTATTAATTACACAATATGGACAATACCCAGGGCCTTTTTTTTTAACTTATTTTTTGGTATTCAGATACATGGAATTGATATGTATTTAGAAGTCCTTCTTCAAGGGTAATAACTTTCGTGATATTGTAATTTTGAGGTCCTTTGTGAGGGACAATAACTTATGTTCAAGTATGACTGCTTATATGTAATTTATGCACATTCTAATTATGATCAACATCTTGAATGAATGAATGTTGTTAATTATGTTTATGTTCAGCTTCCCGATGTACATTGTGTTAAGCGATGAGAGTGGTTAATGTATTAGATTCATTAACTTGTTGTACTGAAATTTTTAACTATGTGTGTCCAATATGTTGTACAGAAATTTATGTTGTACTTATACATTGAATTTGTTTATAAACTTATCAATTTACAGGTGTTGTTGTAATGGCTGGAACATCAAAAGACAAAAGAATAAGGGATGGTACACACAAGAAAACACTTGAGGACCCTACAACATAATAGAATTTTGCCCTTGCCAAATTATTGGATCACAATAGATTTTTTAGCAACAAGACACAAATGGACACATATGTCGATGATTTTACACCCAGGAGACTTGTTGAGTCGAAAGTAATGATATTTGAATACTTTGAGCACAATGGTTTTGAGTTTCAAAATTTATTGGAATATTAAGGACTTAGAAACTTTGTTTCAATGCGACTTGGGTACTTCATGGACTTGGTGAAGGTATTCTTCGCAAATCTCAAAATACAAAGTAATGGTGACTTACGCATTAAGGTTAAAAATTATAAAATCCAAATCAAGCCTCGTGATTGGTTAAGCATAACTGGCTTGAAGTACCAAGGTTTGAAGTTTGACCCTTCCAACATAAATGAAATGGAGAATTATGACTGTGACGTGGCTGTGGCTGCCATGGTCAGAGAAGGGGTTCAAGTACGTAAGAAGGTGAATATATGTTGCTTGACTGTTGAAGACAGATTATTATATTACACATATGCACGTATTTTAATGCCTTGTGGAAACAATTATGCATATCTTAGTGATGAAGACATCTTTGTGTTATGGTGTATAAAGCAAAGGATTATGCTCAACTGGCCACATTACATATGCCAGCACATGATTAAGTGCAAGGACAAACGGATGAGGACCCTTCCGTATGATATTTTCATCACAAGGATAATGGAATACTATGAAGTTGATCTTGACGGAGAGGCTGAAATAACACCTGGTTGGTCCAATTTGTTCAAGGACCGCACACTGAAGTTGATGAAGATTGTTATAGTGAATGGGGTGTGGCAATATGCTAATGGAGTGGTGCAAGATGATGAAGAAGATGAAGAGATCAAGAGGATGAACAAAATGAACCCGCATCACATGCTATTCAACAACCTCATGGTGATGATGTTTTAAATTGAATCTTTGCTGGCATACAAGATTTACAACAAGGGTTACATAGTTTAGCAATTCATGTTCGTGAACTTGATGCAAAGGTTGACTCGAAGTTTGATGAGTTTGGCAAACGTTTTGAGGGACTTGAGCATCTTTGTCACCATCCACCAATAGATTAGTTAAAGCTTGATGTATTGTGTTTGCCTTTCTAGTAAAGTAGTTTAGGAACTAGTAACTGATCGTTCTGTTCATGTTTTCCATTTCCATTTGAACCTATGTACTTGGAACGATTTTATCCCTTGGTTTTTTTAATCACACTTTGACATTAACTTTTATTGCAGTGTTGTTTATGTTATTATTCAATTGGGTGTTGATTGGCTATTAATTTTAACTATCATTCCCACTGTTAGATCATTAAAATCTTAATCACAATATATAAACAATGCATATTTACAAGTTTTTATTCTTTATCTCGATGAAAATAATGTTACATAGCATGTTTACACACAGCCAAGCATGTAATTTGTCAGCAATTCCCTACTATAATAACCCAATAGTCGACTATTGCTTTACAATAGTCGACTATTGCATCAGCTGCAAACCCATGCAAAATTGGAAATAGCCTCTGGTCGTTGTGGATAGTCGACTATTTGTTTGCAATAGTCGACTATCACGCTTTGGCAAACACGACCCTTCAACCCTTGTTCGTAGAGGATAGTCAACTATTGATTTGCAATAGTCAACTATTACCACAATGCAGACACAGTTTCGCCACTGGATTTGCTACATAGTTGACTATTGATTTAGCATAGTCGACTATTACACATTCTACAACAATGGTGTTCCAATTCGTGTCTGTCATTGCTTGATAGTCGACTATTAGATTAGGATAGTCGACTATCATGAGCTTCAGACCAACTTCTTGTAAATAAAGGCAAAAACAGAAATACAACATTAATCTAATTTCTTTCCTTTTTTTCCACTCAAACTAAACAACCATACAATATTATTTCCACTCTATTTCACCCCTATTTCTACACAACCAAACAACTTATATTTCTACTCTATTTCTTACCTATTTCTCACCTCTGTATTTCTCTCCAACCTATATCTATCCACTCTATTTCTTTCCACGTTGCCAAACAGAGGGTAAGTGTCAGTGGGATTGGAAATAAAAAAAAAAAATTCAAAGCAAAAATAGGGTCTACATATTTTTTGTTGTACACGTGGATTATTCTATTTTAAAAAAGTTAACTTGCAAACTTAATTAGTAACCAGTTGGTCACCCTAAATCTTAACCATTGATTTTTAAAATAATATATCTAACGCTCAGGAAACGTCTCCCACTATAGGAGACAAGCGTGAATTTTGCACATTAGCTGAAGTCGAGTAAGAGAAGAGAACACTTTGAGGAAAAGAAAGAAAATAACTATTGTATAGAGTGTGAAGCATGATTTACTTTTTTTTAATGGAACAATGGAATAGAGTAGTGGGCAGTTACACTATTAGTTAAGAGGCAATTTTTTTTTTTTAAAAAAAGAGACAAAAAAAGGTTAATTGTTAGATTGTAGTATTATTAAGGGTATAATTGTCCAATAAAAGTGGAGATCAAACCTGAAAATATCCTTTTTATATATTGTCATAGATAGATAATATAATGTTGGTTGAAAAATTATAATTATTGATTACTTTAAAACCGCACCGAGTATCTGACCCTTTAAAGACGATCTTGAAACTACCATGTAATTCAACTCTGAGACTAGAGTATAAACAAGAAATAAAAGGCACACCTTGAGTAATAGAGAGGCTAAACAAGAAAAAGCAAGAACAATTTAGTGGGAAAAATAGGGCACCCGTTATAAAGGGAGAGGTGACTAATATATCTGAACTAGTTACTTTTCAAAAAAAAAAGTCTAAGATAAAATTCAATTTACATTATAATAAAATATTAAATATGTGTGTCTATTGTTACTGTTATGTTGGTTTGATATTGAATAAAATTATAAAAAATATAATCTATTTTAAATCTATCAATATTTATATTTTAACTTATTAATAAACAATTATTATTTCATAAAAATAATAAAAAGACTTAAAAGATGTTAAAAATCTCATGCATTGCATGAATGGCCAACTAGTTAAAATAGAAGGTAGGTTCTAAGGTGAGGGGCCAAAAAAGTCCTTCATTCATGTGAGATTAAAAATAACTATTCGATATATTATTAAAATAAATGAGCAGCTAAGGTGAAAGATAATTATTCCATATCAGTCGTTTATTTATTTTAATAATATATCTAGTGGTTACTTTTAACCCCACATGGATGAGAAGAAATTTACAAAATGTTAGTGGTGGAGTTTTTCACCCCAACAACATCACCATTACCACTAGGCCAAAATATTAATGCAAGTTATAAATCAAAATTATATTATATATTACTTAAATTTGACATCAAAATTGTTGCACATTTATTGCTACTAAATAAATTATTTATACTATATATAACTTAATTTATATTTATTAGTATTAATTTATTAAAATATACTAATAATATTAAATATTAATAAATTAAAGATTAAATACTAATAAATTATAAATTAAATCTTATTAAATGCTAGTAAATTAATAAACATGTGATAATAAAAATATTAATACTTATAAATTAATAAATATATACTAATAATATTAATAATTTATTATTAAAATATAAATTAATAAAAGTATAAGTTATTAAAGTATCAATATAAATAAATTTTATTTATAATATTATTAGTATATATTTGTTAATTTATGTGTATTAATATTTAATATTATTGTATTAAATTAATAAAAGTATAAGTTATTAAAATATCGATCAATATTATTGTTAAGACAAAGGACGATTTTATGACCCTCACTTTATTTTGATAATAACAAACAACCTTATGAACAATCATCTGATTACTCGTTAATACTACATGTCTTCACTATAGTTTGTTCACGCGTTCTTTTCTTTCTCTTAAAAGATTCAATAACTAACTCCTTCAGATGATGCTTTGTGGATTTGAGTTCTACAGTTTTTGAAAAAGAGAAAACCACCTCGAAAGAAAAGACGTACACGTACCTATCCTCGATTAGAGTTTACTTTACGCATAAAAGAAGGAATTTGTATGCAGATGTCAGTACGAAAAGCAAATATGCCCACTACAACAAGATTGAGTACGAGAAAGGCTAGATAAGCAGACTGTTTTATCTTATCAGAGTGACTGGTTGGTGAAAGACATTAAATGCTACATTTAATGTTTCAACTGTGGAAATAATGACATAAATGCTAATAATTGCTTTGTTACTGTTGGCATATTAATTGCTTTATTACTGTTGGCATATTAATCCCTTTAATTAGCCATTCATTCATACCTATCAGTTTTGTTTTTGTGTTAAAAGCTATTTAAATTTTTTTCCAATGGTCCGATTTCTTAGACACTATATAAAGGAGTCTTAACAAGAGTCTTGACACCAAGAGAGCAATTCTCTACTTCTCAATCTTTTTCTCTTTCTTTCTTCTCCTTTGTATTCTTTTGGGCATTGTTCGTGAGGCTCCAACGTGTTTTGGCTTCGAGTGCATGGTTCAAACATGCTACTGTGTAAACTTTGGGGAGCAAACCGGATTTTGGGTTGCACTGGAGGTCCACCGAAATTTACTTTCAGGACAATGGCTATTGCCACGACACAATATTTCTTTTCCTTTTTTTTATTTTTTAACAATATTTCCAACATCAACGACTCTTTTCTGCTTTTACAACGCAGGACGAAGGATGTCTCTAATAGCTCTGACAATGGACATTTTTGGAAGAATGTTGTAAATAGAAGAAGAGAGCTTAGTCACTGTGTGGAACTCTTGAAAAACTTTCTCTCAATCTTTAATTTCTGAATACATTGCTTGTAAAAGCTTTCCTGAGCTTTAGTGTATATTCGTCTGATAAGATGTTAGCTTAAGTGTAACAACTCTCACTCAACCATTTCACTAAAAAATTAATAGAAGCCTGAAGAGGCTTTGATTTAAAGAATACTTGGATTTTTGCTTGGAGAGACAAGTTGAAGACTACTTGGATTGAGCTTGAAGAGGCTTGGATAAAAGAATACTTGTATCTTTTTAAGATAGTGGGATTTGGTAGTTTGTCAAGAAGTGGACATAGTTTCTAGGGTGAGACAAACTAATATAAATTCTTTGTGCCTTTCTGGTTTACGTTTTCCTTTCATTTTTTTTTTAAAACATCTTTCAAAAATCCTTTATCTAACACTTCAAACGAAACATTCTTGAAAAGGTTTTTGCGAAAATTTTTAATAACACAATTCAACCCCCTTCTTATGTTATTCCTATGTTTTATAGTTTGGTATCAGAGCACAACCCCTAAGGGTTGAGCACCTTTGGAACAACCCAAATTGTCATTACTCAACAACAATTCTAATCTTACACTTTTCATTTAACATAAATGAAATCATCTCATGCATATAAATGAAATACATATACATCTTGAGAGACTTATCTATCTCACCTATTGCCACTATATCAATCCTTACAACTTTCTTAGATTCAAAAGAACAAGAGGTTAACACTAGGGCCATATGACAAAAATAAAATGAAATATACAAATACATTAACAAGGGGAAAGGGGTACAAAACACACTCCCTATGGCTGGTCATACTATACACCTCTATCAAAAGAAACAACAGAACTATCCAAAGGACAACCTTATCCAAAAACATCAAATCAACCCATAAGGGCCTTCTATCGTCTCTGTGCAGAGACCTCCACTATCAGCTACGAGTAGATGGATCCGTTGAAGCCTCGCCCTCTGCTTCCACTCCAAACGATGTGATCATCATAGTCACACCAACACACGATAGCAACAACAGGAACACAACAAAGACAACAAGGAAAGGGTAAGCTTACTAAACAATGGTAAAGCATATGAATAAAGAGAATCACCAATAGTTCTCAACATTTACATACATCAATATGGCATACATTTCATATATTCAGAGTTCTCAACTCGGAACCCCATGATACAACAAATCCATCACCACTATGTCAATGCATGATGACACGACTCTTGAGAGATTTACCACATCTTGGGCGATCAGCCAACTCTCACCCCCTACCATGGTCTATCCAAGCATCATTCAGGGATTGCCAAACTTTGATCTAAGGACAAGCTTTGTGGTTTGTCGGGATAAGTGTATGTGGGTGGTGGCTTACCGCGACTTAAGGCCTGCACCACCTTGGCCTCTTGCGAAATCGCCCATCCACTCATCCTCGAAGGCCTATCGTTAGCTACCTCGTGTCTCATCCAGCACTAGGTTGGAGGCCGTTTGAGCCGCAGCTCCAGTCAATCATCCAATTTACGTGCCTGCCGCACCATGGCATGAGGTCCATCGTCAATTACCTCAATTGCCAACTTATGCATGAATGCATGTATCACAACATAACTCTACTCAACCACAACCAGTCAACATATAGATATATATGCATCAATATAACCCACGACATAAGGTCCATCGTTAGTTACCTTACGCGACCCAATAATAACTACCAACACCATGCGGGCCTAATCCAGCCCCAAAGATAGTTAACAAGTAAGGCCCTATCAAAGCAGCACTTACCTTATGAGAATACTCATGTAACACAGGTGGAGGACCTATCTAAGCAACTTGCACCCCCTGTGAGATGTCTCATCACAATAACACAACACAATTAGTGGAGGTCCTATCCAAACAACCTTTCACTCTACTCATATTTTCCAACAATTCTCGCATCAAACTCGTCCTGTGAATCCTCTCCCAACACATCCCAGGTAACTACCATTTTTCATTTAAACACAACAGAACACCTCTCTCACTCAGCGGTCCATATGCTCGCTTAGTAAGTACCTTCCTTACAGAGGGCCTCCTTTTCCTCATGAAGGTTCTCGCTCAGCGACTATAAGTCTCGCTCAGCGAACATCCTATCCATAAAGTCACTCGCTCAGCGGCAATCGGGGTCGTTCAGCGAATTCGTTCCAAAGACTTCCTCCAAATCTCTATCAACAACAATTCACTTAGCAAGTCATACACTCGCTCAACGACTAGCTACTCTAGAGAGCAACCAGAAACTGCACTCTCTCTTCGCTCAGTGAACATGGCGTTCGCTTAGCGACACACTTACAATATATAGCAACAACTCTTCAAGGCCCCAATTCGCTCAGCGAGCTCAATACTTGTTCAGCGGGTTACTCCTAGGCAGTCTGGATGCTCACCACTCACTCAGCGAACATCTCATTCACTCAGCAAATAACTTTCTGGAAAATTTCTAGAGTCCTCATGATCACTCGCTCAGTGAATCAGCCATCACTCAACGAGTCTCCTCTTTCCTTCAGTCACTCCCTACAACCCAAGAACATTTGCTCAGCAACACAAACAGTCGCTCAACGATCCCTAACCCGATAGCCTCACTCCTCTCCAAGGGGCATTCTCGCCCAATGAGAGCCACGGTCGCTCAGCGACTATCAGATGATAGTAGCATAAACTCTTTTCAAAAAATCCTAAAAATCCAAACTTTCCAGTCCCCCCATACCCTAAATCAACTCCTTAGAGGTCGAATATGACCATACAACAGCCTACAACAACATACTCAATGCATTCAACAATTCATACAACATTTCAACATGAATCAACCACAAAATCAAGAAAAAACCCATTTTTAACCATAAATCAACATAACTCAGCCAAATCACATGTTTCAGTCAAGTCCACAACAACATATGCATACCATTACATTCATACAACAGGTGTCCAATGAGTGTAAGCTTCCTTTACGTCTTGGAAAACCAAATTCGATGAGAATGGTGAACCCTTGAGCCAAATCTCCAGAGAAGGAAATGCTCTCCACCAAAGGGAATGGGGTGCTCCGAAATCTCGCCTCTCACTTGGTGGGTTTGAGAGAATTTGAGAGAATGTGAGAAAAGAAATGGGAGAATGAGAGAATGAATGAGAAAAGGGGTTAGGCACCCTTCTTAACTCCCTTGGGCCTCACAAAGTGGTCCATCTAAACACTACCCATGACCCACAACTAGCTCAACATGGTTGTTTCCCCTAATAACTTAAATAACCACCAACAACATATCACTTTGGCTCAAGTACATTTTCTCAGGTTCCCTAAATTCAAACAAGAATTCCAAGACAACAACACAAAACTATAATCACATCACAACAACAATCAACAACAACAATTTATTTTATTTGTTTTGAACACCAATATCATATATTAATTTTCACTTTTTAATTATTAAAATACTAAATCATGCATTAGGAAGAACACAACATTACAACCTTAACAAGTGATAGAAGAAAAAATCATTATGGCAAACCTTAAAGGACAGTTCATTCCTAAATGAGCCTCCTTGCCAAGGCCTCTAGCCTTCAATGGAGAAGATTATGCTTGCTAGAGAGATAGAATGGAAACGTACATCAAGTCCATTCATTACAGCATATAGAGAATCATAATTCATGGGAATCTCATTATAGCAAAGCTAGAAAACGAATACAATCAAGATGACTTCAACACACTTCAATAGAATGCAAAGGCTAGGTATATTATAACTTGTGTCTTATCTAAAACTGAATATAACAAATTTTGCAGCTGCAGATCAGCAAAGGAGATGTGGGATGCTATACGCATAACACGTGAAGGCACTGGAGATGTTCATCTGAAAAGAATAGAAACTCTTCAAAGACACTATGAGATGTTCACCATGAAGGAAACAGAAACCATTGATGAGATGTTTGGAAGATTTCAAACAATTCTCAACGAACTCCAGAGTCTTGGTGTTGACTTTTTCAAAGCTCAAAATAACCTCAAGATTTTGGACAGTCTTCCAAAAGTATGGGAACCTAAAGCTATAGCCATAACTGAAGCTAGAGATATGAAGACTTTAACCCTTGATGAATTGCTGGGATCCCTAAGAGTCCATGAAGAGCAATGACTCTATAGCTTTGAAGATTGGCGAAACCAGTCAAAAAGCATACAAAAGAACAAAGACAAAAACTAGGAACAAAGCCCTGAAGGTTCAGTCTGATGAATCAGAGAGCTCAGACGAAAGCTCAAGCTACTCCACAGACGATGAGATTTCCCTTATGACCAAGAAGTTCAAAAAGATGCTTAAGAAGAAAGGAAGATTCAAGCAATCTTCCAAAAGAAAAGTTAACAAAATCAAGAAGTCACTGCAAGTAGAAAACAATGAAATTATATTCTTTGAGTGCAAAAAACCTAGATACATGAAGGCTGAGTGTCCCAAGTTAAAAAGGGGATGGAACTCAAAGAAAATAAACAAGAAAAAGAGTCTTCTAGCAACCTGGAAAGATATGGACAACAACAGTAGCAGCTCAGACTATGAAAAAGCAAACATTTGTTTGATGGCCAATACTGAAGTAGTAATACCTGAGGTAAAATCTATTTCTAAAATGAATTCATATTCGTTTGATAGTTATGAATTTGAGTCTGATGAAGAAATGCCCTATGACACTCTCTTTGCAAATTCTCACATGATCTCACTTGAGTATAAGAAATACAAAGAAAAATATAAAGAAGTCATCTTAGAAAATGAAGTACTCAAGAAAGATCTGAAGAATATGCAAAAGAATCAAGTCACAGATCCTGAAAAGACTATACTCTTATCTAAAGTTGATAGACTAAAGAAAAAGGTTATCAGTCTTAAGATCTGGCTAAATTTGTGGATGGGTCTTCAAAACTACAATTAATCTTGAAACACAGAAGGCCTTCATCTGACAAATCTGGCATAGGTTTTAAAAAAGACACGAATCCTAAAGCATCATCTTTTAAATCTTATTTAACCTCTTGCAACTTTTGTAGAAAAGTTGGACACACATCTCAAAGGTGTCAACACAAAAGAAAACAAAGGTCAAATAAGACCATTGGGACAACATAAAAGGACCCAAAAGTATTTGAGTACTAAGATCTCAAATAATTTTTGTTGCAGATATCCTTAATAAGAAAAAGGAGGGATTTATTTTGGTACCTGGACAGTGGATGCTCACGTCACATGATGGGAGAAAGGTCTATGTTCCTAAACCTCCAACCACATGAAGGAACTGTATCATTTGGAGGAAATGGAAAAGGCAAATCATTGGTATAGGTAAAATGGGTAAGCCACCTCTTCCTACCATAGATAATGTGTTATGTGTTGAAGGACTGAAGTATAACCTATTTAGCATAAGTCAATTTTGTGATAGTGAGTTCATCGTCTCCTTCAACAAGGAATCATGCATAGTCAAAAGAAATGATGAATTTATTATTTTTACTGCTAAGAGGCATAACAATCTATACAAAATTGAGTTTAAGGATCTAAATAAACAAAATGTTACATGTTTAATGACCAAAGAAGATGAAAGATGGATTTGGCATAAAAAGCTTAGGCACATAAATTTGAAACATATTTTAAAATGACATAAAAAGGGTTTGGTGAAAGGATTGCCTGAGATTTCTTGAAAAACTCATCTTCTTTGTGAAATATGTCAGAAAGGAAAACAAATTAAAACCTTTTTTAAATCTAAAAATGTTGTTTCCACTTCTAGACCTTTAGAATTGTTACGTATGGATTTGTTTGGTTCTACAAAGACTCTTAGTCTTGGCGGCAAAAAGTATGGATTTGTTATTACAGATGACTATTCTAGATATACATAGGTTTACTTCCTAACTCACAAACATGAGTCTTTCAATGTATTTGAAATATTCTGTAAATGTGTTCAAAATGAAAAAGGTTTTTGTATAACTGCAATTAGAAGTGACCATGGAACTGAATTTGATAATGTTGAGTTCAAATTCTTTTGTGAAAAGAATGACCTTTTCCACAACTTCTCTTCACCGAGAACGCCCCAACAAAATGGAGTATTTGAAAGGAAAAATAGAACTCTACAAGAGATGGCTAGAACTATGCTCTGTGAGAATTCAATTCCTAAGTACTTTTAGGCAGAAGCTATAAATACAACTTGTTAAGTTCAAAACAGAATATTGATTAGACCATTAATAAATAAAACTCCTTATGAATTGTGGAGAGGTCGAAGACTTAACATTTCATACTTTCACCCCTTTGGATGTGAGTGTTACATTCTCAACACTAAAGATCAATTGGGAAAATTTGACTTTAAGGTTGATAAAGGTATCTTTCTAGGATATTCTGATACATCAAAAGCATATCGAGTGTTTAACTTTAGAACCTCTGTTGTAGAAGAATCAATTCATGTTAAATTCAACGATTCACTGACCCCTGATAGGAGACTATTAGATTTGGAAGATGAACTTGCATATTTGCAGATAGGATCGTCTAATCTCATAAGGACAGATGAAGTGAGACAATCAAAAGATATCCCTCAACAACAGCAGATTGATGATTAGACGAAACAAACTCACAAAGATTGGAAATTTGTTAGCTATCATCCACAAGACTAGATCATTGGAGAATGAACTGAAGGAGTCAAGACAAGGACATCATTGAGAAACCAAGCATCATGCACCCTAGTTTCAGAAATCAAGCCAAAAACTATTGAAGAGGCACTCACAAATGATCACTAGATTATAGCCATGCAAGAAGAACTGCATCAATTTACAAGAAATGATGTGTGGACTCTTGTTCCTAGACTAGAACATAAAAGCATCATTGGAACAAGATGGGTATTTCGCAATAAGCTTGATGACAATTGAAAGGTAATAAGAAATAAAGCAAGGTTAGTAGCACAAGGGTACAATCAACAAGAATGTATTTTGACTTCACTGAAACTTTTGCTCCTGTAGCTAGATTAGAAGCTATTAGAATCATGCTTGCTTTTGTTGCTCATAAAAACATTAAGCTTTTTCAAATGGATGTTAAAAGTGCCTTTTTAAATGGATTCATTGAGGAAGAAGTCTATGTTATACAACCTCCTAGTTTTGAAGATCCAATCCTTTCAAACCATGTGTTCAAACTTAAAAAGGCTTTGTATGGTCTCAAGCAAGCACCTCGTGCTTGGTATGACAAATTGAGTAGTTTTCTAATTACAAATGGTTTTATGAGAGGTAAGGTTGACACAACTCTCTTTAGAAAAGAATCTAATAGAGATTTCATAGTAATTCAAATTTATGTAGATGACATAATTTTTGGAACTAATAATGAAGATTTATGTAAGAGTTTCTCAGACTTGATGTAGAGTGAGTTCAAAATGAGCATGATGGGTGAATTAAAGTTCTTTCTTGGTTTACAAGTTAAACAAGAAAAAGACGGCATATACATTTATCAATAAAAATATACCAGAGAACTACTTAAGAAGTATAAGATGAATGAATCAAAGCCTATGAGTACACCTATGCATCTGTTTGTTGCCATGACAAAGGACGAATCAAGTAAACCTATAGACCAGATTGCCTATAAAGGTATGATTGACTCACTTCTCTATTTAACTGCAAGTAGACCAGACATTATGCATAGCGTCTGTTTATGTGCTAGATTTTAGTCTGATCCTAGAGAATCTCACTTGAAAGCGGTTAAAAGGATATTTAGATATCTTGTTGGTACATCTAACCTAAGCTTATTTTATGAAAAAAAATAAAGATTTCAGGTTAGTAGGATATTGTGATGCAGACTATGCTAGTGACAGAATTGAAAGAAAAAGTACAAGTAGTGGATGTCACTTCATCAAACCATGTCTTATATCCTAGACCAGCAAGAAACAAAACTCAATTGCCCTTTCTATTGCTGAAGCAAAATATGTATCAGCTGCTAGTTGCTGCTCACAGCTTTTATGGGTAAAATATCAACTTGAAGATTACTCTAGCTTTGAGCATAACATTCCAGTGTTTTGTGACAATGCTAGTGCAATTAAATTATCTAAAAATCCTATCAAACACTCTAAGGCAAAGCATATAGAAATAAGACATCATTTATACGCAATTATGTTCAAAAAGGTGTTTTTGATATCAAATTCATTGATACAGGTCATTAATGGCCTAACATCTTTACAAAGGCTTTACCTGAAGAACGTTTCAATTTCATATTAGACAATTTGCATATGAAGATTCTGCATGAATAAAATGTCTTGCATGCATCATCTTACAGACTCTTATGATTATCGTCTTGTTCATCATCGTCTTATTATTCATTTTTACTTTGTCTTACTAACACGTGTGTTTTAGAATGTGAAAAGTTTATATCTACCCCCATTGTCTGACTTCCCTTACATCATTATTCATTGATAACCCCTTAATAAACGTGCATTGTTTTCTCTACCACATCAAATCACATTAAATGCATATCTTTTCAATACTATCAAACCCCTCAAATATTCAAAAATAATTGCCCATTCTCTTTACCCTCTCAGAAATACTCTTCTCTGCACTCAACCTCTCTTTCTTTCACTCTTGAGCTATCTTACCTTTCAAGAACTTGTACTCGTGGCCCTCCAAGACAGCTTGTCCTTATGGAGAGATTTCCTGAAGGCGACTTCGTGCTTGTGAAATGGATTGATCTGAAGAAACTTAAAGATGAAGGTTTCCTTGTGCATCTCTTCATCAAAAACGCTAGATAGGAGTCTTTCGTACAAAAGAAAACATATTGGTACCACGCACCTTATGCCTACTTCTGGGCATCTATATCTGAAGTAAATGGAACTATTACTAGGACATGGATAACCAAACGATCATCATTTCCACAGATTCGATTTGCTGTAGCGTCTAGTTGCAACGAAGAAGGAGATGTGTCATTGAAGACTGGGAAAGAGTCATCACTCCAAAAACTATCGAACTGCCTCTCTATGGGCGTCCCAGACCCCATTCAAACAATAAAGATGCCTTGAAGAAATCTATGTATTCTTCAAACATGAAGAGGGACTGTAGACTTCTTTATAATATCCTTCTGCATATTATCCTGCCTCGCAAGGCCTCGAAGGATAATGTATTTTCTAGAGATAGGTTCTACCTATACAAGATGCTCACTAAATAGAAGGTGAATCTTCCTATTCTCATTCTGGACAACTGAAGGTCATGCCTCACTAAGTCAAAGGAAAGCTCAAGAAGCAAATAGAGGTACCCTATTCCCTACGCCATTCTATTCACTGAAATTATTAAACTAGCTGGTGTCAATGAGTCTGGCTGGAAAAAGAAGAAACAAGGTTCAAAAATCGATGTATCCATCATAAGAAAGATGAAGATAACCCATCTTTTTCCTAGATATGTTACCAAGCGTTTTGAGCTAGTAGTGATCAAGGAAGAACCTGCTGATGAAGTAATAGGAGATGCATTTCGGGTAGGATCGTCTGCTGATCCTTCTGTTGGCCTAACTTCTGTTCAACAACCTTGTTAAACAAAAGGGCAGGATCCAAGAAGGGGGGTGAATTGGATCTTTCAAAAATTTCAAGAATCCTCAATTTCTTTTCAATAATGAATAACTAGATTTTTAGAAACTTTGAATCTTATTGATTTGGTTATACAAATGAAATAGAATTGGATCAATTTATCTTGAACTTTTCTATGTAAAGATCTTTATGATTTTAAATGCAAGTGATCAAGATACAATATGCTAGCAAGAGAGTAGAGGAAAGAGAGAGTGCAAACAAGATTTATACTGGTTCAATCACCACCACTGTGATCTACATCTAGTTTCCAATCAAACCGATTGGTGTTATCACTAAGTAATTCAAATGTTTACAAATACTATGCACAAACACAAGAATTACAATCAAACAAAACACATAATCAAGTTTCTTGAACCCTATCAAGAAAAACTTGAAACCTTTCTTATGGAACCCTACCACAAGGAAGATATGAGAGACACCCTCTCAAGAACGAAAATTAAATTAAAAGAAGGTTAGATATCACCTTGGTTTGTGATAGATGAAAAACAATGAAGAACCAATCAACTTTTACCCAAGTAAAGACTTTTCTTTATCCTCAAGATTGATCCATGATGAGCTCTTTGACTTTGATTCAAAACTTGTAATGGAGTAGAAGAATAATATGAACTCTCTCTAGAAAAGCTCTCTCTCAAATTTAGAAAAGTGAATTTGTAAAAGTTATGTAGTTATATGGAAAGACTCACTAAGGTTCCCTTTATATAGAGAGCTCACTAGAATAACTAGTTATTTAAACTTGTAATCAGTTATTTTGTTATTTGAAATCTGGAAAATGAACTTTGAATGGGTTTAACTGGTTATTTCCATTTATAACTAGTTAAAACAGAGGCCATTCGAATTTGCCTTTACTGGAATAACTAGTTACATAACTTTGTAACTAGTTATTTTCATATAGGACAAAATAGTTTTATATTATGTAACTGGTTACAGAATTATGTAATTAGTTACAACAAAAATAACTGATTACATAATGTTGTAACTAGTTAAAACAGAAAACATGTAACTGATTACATAACAATTTAACTAGTTAAAACAGTGTAGATATTCACTGTTTATGCGAATTTAAATGGATTTAATTAATTACAAAGCTAACTTAACCAATTAAATGGTTCTTAAACATAAGATTGAAGTGTTCTAAAGTCTTAATGTGTAGCTTTCACTTCCTATCAATTTAAAAACAAGTTTTATCAAATTGTTTCTCTTCAAATTCAATTTTAGACTTATAGAAAATATATTTCCACTTTGTTAACTTTTAAGTCTTAAATCTTGAGCTCATTACCATCAAACCATCAAGGATAAAGATAAATCATACAAGACCACAAACACACACACATACATAAACACACATTACAACTTTGCACTCATCAAGAGGCTAAATCATCAAAACTATATTAATTTTCCTTGGGGCAAGAGTAATCTTCTTCTTGCTTCTTCAAACCTCAACCACCTCCACCACAAACTAAACATCAACCAACCCAACCTCAACCCAAACAGACTAAATCCCATAAACCTAAACTACCCATCAAAAGACCATCCCAAAAAGACATACAACCACCTACACATGACCAACCCAGTTCCCTAATTAACAAACAAAAGCCCTTCACCATTCTTTTGAGACTTAAACCAACCCCCCAACCAAACTCAGACGATGACCTTCCCATCAAACACCTTTTTACACCCACACATAAAGTCGTCCTTGACCCACCATCAGAACAACCACCACTACTTCCTGTTGCCACTGAAGTATTTGTCCCTGCCAAACCACCCAAAAAGGTCCAAAGCCAAAGAAAATCAACCAACCCAAAACAAAAGCACAAGTAAGACAGCTGAAACGAGCCAAAGCTGAATCTAAAAGAGTTGAGAAGAAGAAGAAGGAAGAAGAAGAAAAGCTCACTGCTCAAGAGGAGGAGCAGATTGAGGAGGCAGTGCTTCAATCAGTCATTGAGCACTTGTTACAAATAGCCCCTGACGAGCCTGATGAGGAAAAGTTGTTTACTCAAGAAGATATCATCGCTACCTCTAGAGGGAGATTACGAAGATTCCTCCTATGGCAAGTACCTCAATCTGTCTCTATTTCACAAGTCTTTCAGCGTCTTACAGCAGATCTCACGGCTAGACCAAGCAATGATCAGACAGCTAAAGCTGTTACTTTTCGTCTGCCAGAAGATGAAGACTCTTCGTCTGGAGGATTGGCTGAATCTATGATAGACGAAGCTTCACCTAATATCTACCGATCAGAGACTCCTCCTTCCGAACACCTTCGACAAGATACCACCCAATTTGAATATCCTAAAACTCGAAGCGTTAACAAGTCAAAAGAGTATCAACCTCTAGAGCCCTTCGACCCAGAGATTCTTCAAGCTCTAATCAACTATGGACTGGGTGAAGTCAACAATTCGAGGATGTGGACAACAATTGTTGCAGAAGAATGGTCATTATTAGTGCGCCATGGATATGCAGAAAAGATGGTCGAATATGGAGAAGCTACTCCTGCTCTTTTGTATGAACCATACATCCAACCATACGTCTAGGAGAAAGGATACAACACACTATTAGATGCACCCATCTTCGTTTACCCTCCCTCCACAAAACCAGATTCCCCCTTGGATATGAAGTATGAAGACAAAGGGGAATCCTCTGTCACACCTCCCCATTCATGATCAAATGCAATTATTCTAAATATCTGATCATATGCAAAACCTACAACTATAAGCCGAAGATTATCTATCCGTTCTGCCATGGGAAGATCAAGACTTATCCTCTTGCCATTCGTCCAGAAGACAATCCAGACTTTGAAGAATGGCAGATTAGTGATGACGACTGGGAGTTGGGCAGAGTTATGAATGACTTCCTTCGGGAGAAGATGTAGGTATCTCTTCAACATGCCATATGCAAAAGAAGGTGTCCAGACTTTGAGCTAGGATCGCTTAGACTCATGGCAAGACAAAAGTCGCTTTTACTAAAGCCACAGACAACATTACGCATTTGTTGCCAGAAGAAAATTAACTGTCAAAATCTATCTATGGCTAAAGGCAAAGAGCCTAAATTCATATGCAACCATAAGAGACATCTGACGATCAGAAAGAGAGCACTTTCCCCTACACAGTTAGCTGCATTAAAAGGGAAAGACATCTTATGGAGCTCAGACCAAAAAAGGCTACAAGAACATGTCGAAGCCCTTAAGCATTTTTCGAGTCTGTCTATTGAAGTGAAGACCACACTGAGCCACCAAGCTGCTATACGCCCCTTTGGTCACTAGGTATAAGTTTCTCCAGCACCTTCTTCGTCTAATCCACACCCTACTACCCAGCTCACCCTGAACCATCCATGCACCTATGTGTTTTTCTCAACAACTAGAAATACTTTTGAAGTTTTCCTATCCATAAGACACTTCTGGTTCTATGGACCCCTAGTCCCTTATGTCTTCAATTTATGTTTTGTAGAAAAACCTACAAAAGAAGAAGACAATAGCTTCGCCACTGCTCAAGAACGTTTAGACGTGCAATAAAAAGTCAAAGAACTCAAGCTCATTGTTCAATGTCTTGAAGCTACACTTGTCAAGGAAAGCAGAAAATGAAAGCGTGTAGAGGCATTACTTACAAAATTAGCAAAATGCTTCAAAGGGGACCTCGACTCATCATCCACACCTTCACACTCTTACTCATCTAATTGATGATGCCAAAAGGGGGAGTACTAGAAGATTACAAGGGGAGGGGGAGTATTTCTTATCTTTTATTTTCTATGTTCGGTTGAAACTGCAATTACATTACAATCAGTATTCAGTACTTACTTAGTTTTGCTTTTTGATATTACGTTTGCCTAAAAAATGCTTTTGTATTTACTGAAAAAATGTTGCTTGCTAAAACTTATGACGTAAAACTGTTTTTATTTATAAAGATGTTTGTCATCATCAAAAAGGGGGAGATTGTTAAGACAAAGGATGATTTTATGACCCTCACTTTATTTTGATAATAATAAATAGCCTTATGAACAATCGTCTGATTAGTCATTAATACTACATGTCTTCACTATCGTCTGTTCACGTGTTCTTTTCTTTCTCTTAAAAGATTCAATAACTAACTCCTTCAAACGATACTTTGTTGATCTGAGTTCTACAGTTTCTAGAAAGAAAAGACATCTACATACCTATTCTCGATAAGAGTTTACTTTACTCATAAAAGAAGGAATTTGTATGTAGATGTCAGTATAGAAAGTAAATATGCCCATTGCAACAAGATTGAATACGAGAAAGGCTAGATAAGTAGACTGTTTTATCTTATCAAAGTGACTGGTTGGTAAAAGGCATTAAATGCTGCATTTAATGCTTCAACGACTCTTTTCTGCTTTTACAACGCAAGACGAAGGATGTCTCTAATAGCTCTGACAACGGACATTTTTGGAAGAATGTTGTAAATAGAAGAAGAGAGCTTAGTCACCGTGTGGAACTCTTGAAAAACTTTCTCTCAATCTTTAATTTCTGAATACATTGCTTGTAAAAGCTTTCCTAAGCTTCAGTGTATATTCGTCTGATAAGATGTTAGCTTAAGTGTAACAACTCTCACTCAACCATTTCACTAAAAAATTAATAGAAGCCTGAAGAGGCTTTGATTTAAAGAATACTTGGATTTTTGCTTGGAGAGACAAGTTAAAGACTACTTGGATTGAGCTTGAAGAGGCTTGGATAAAAGAATACTTGTATCTTTTTAAGATAGTGGGACTTGGTAATTTGCCAAAAATTGGACATAGTCTCTAGGGTGAGATGAACTAGTATAAATTCTTTTTCGCGCCTTTCTAGTTTACATTTTCCTTTCATTTTTCTTCAAACATCTTTCGAAAATCCTTTATCTAAACACTTTAGACAAAACGTGCTTGAAAAGGTTTTTGTGAAAAGTTTTAATAACACAATTCAACCCCACTTCTTGTGTTATTCCTATGTTTTACAATTATTAATTTATATTTATTAATATTAAATGATAATAATTATTATTATTATAATATATTTATTAATGTTCTAGTATTTAACAAATTTTAATTTATTAGTATGTAATATTTAATTTATTAATATTTTATATTATTAGTACATAATAACAAATTAATATTAATAAATATAAATTAAGTTATATATAGTGCAACTAATTTATTTACTAGTAATAAATATATGTGAAATTTTAATCTCACATCTAAGTAATATATAATATAATTTTCATTTATAGGTCAAAACAACACTTTTGCCTAATGGTAATGATGGCAGTGTTAAGGTAATCATGAAGGGATGGGAGTTCAAATCTCACCACCAATATTTTATAAATTTCTTCTTTAATTTTTGCATGTCACATCAACATGCCATGTCACCCGCTATGTCACCATGTCAATGACACATCAACATGTGTTAAACCCCCCATTTCATCCATCAGTGTCACATCATCTACCATGTCAGCAAAATTTATTAAATTTTTAACCAAAAACTGACAAAAGGACCAAAATCATACAATTATAATACTTAAGGGACCAAATTCGCTTAATTAGAACTTAGAAGACCAAAAGTGTAATTAAGCCTTTATTTTTACATATTAAATTTCAATGTTAAATTTACCAAAAATAGAAATTACCCCTTTTTAAATATTTAATAATTCAAAAATACAAATATTTAATAAATAGAATTTATAAGTGCCACCATATGTAAGATTACATTATATATTCTAAGATTACAACTTCCTGTACAAATTTTCAAATTTACAAAATATACTAAAATTACATTATATGAGTATTCACAATACATTAAAAACACCTCTGAAACACCATTACCACAGGATGTTCAAATTCAACATGCCATCCACAATATGAAATAAGCTCATTTTGAATTAAAAAAAAAAGAAGGAATATCCCATTTTGATCATAGACGGCTCAAAAGAATATCACAGACAGTTCAAAATAAACTCTAATGAAGTTCCATTTGCATGTATGTCCTAGGTCCATATGAAGATGACAAAAGAAAACGAAAAAGATAGTTTGCCTAGGAAATAACAATATCACAACTTCATTTTGTTTTATCCAGCAAAAAGTTGACATTATTTGACTCCAAAGGCCAAAGATCTCCATCTCCTCATAGATGCAAAGCCTATGCACAGCACAAGCATACCCAAACTTGCAAAACAAAAAAGAAATACTAAATATCAGAAAAATATAAATACTAAATATAAAAAAATATAAATACAAAATATCAAAAAAATTGAGTAAATTACAATAACACTCCTTGAAATTTTTTTCAAATTACACGTGATACCCTTTCTTTTTCTATCCCTACACTAATCTTCTTAATTGTTTGAAAAACATTACATCGTGTACCCCTATAAGGGAGGTTGATGTAAACATTAAAAAAAAAAAAAAAGATTATGTGTAATCTAAAAAAACTTTGGAGGATGTCAGTGTAATTTACTCTAGAAAAATTTTCCACAACTTTGTAGGTATCCACATTCATTCCTCAATCCAAGCAAGATCAGATTATTCACTTCAGCATGACTGAATACTAAGAAACACAGTCATGTAAAAACTATTGAACATGTTGAATCTGAAGAAGCATATACAATCTCCATCAAAAAGAAAAAACCAGTAGCATATACAATGAACAACTAGTAAATGTATGCTCATGCACACCACAAATGTGAAACACAACAAAAGCCACCAATCCACACCCAACAGTCGGTGAAGCATTCTACACAACATTCAACTCACAAAAACCCCGTCCCCCTCCCCCTTTGAGGGACCAGTGGAATCAGAAACCAGCTCAAAATCCAAGTGATAATCCTGCTCATTAGAGCCCGTTTGGGGTGATTACAAGTTTTTAGTTTTTGATTTCCAAATACAATTTTAGAACAAAACGTGTTTGACTAAAACAGTTTCGAAACCATCCTCTCTCTATATAAATTAAAATAATTATCTTGAATGAAAGCGTTTTTAACTATTATTATTCAACAAAAACATTTTTAGTTATTATTCTTCAACAAAAGTGTATTTAGGAATTTTTTAACCTCTTTTTTCTTTTAATCTATTATTTTCAATATCTTTAGTTCTAAATTGAATTTTAATATTTTTTTTTTAAATTATCAATAATTAAAAAATTAACATTGTATTACAATAATTGTTTATTATAAATTTAAGTTATATAAAATAAACATTTATTCTGTGCAATGCACAAAATAAAATACTAGTTTTTAATATATTTTCAAAACAAATTTAAGCCTTATGTCAAAACCATGAAAATTGGTTTCTTGTTTTGAGTTATAAAACTATGTTATTGACAATGTTAAGACCATGTTTACTATTATTATTATAAAAATTATTATTATTAAAATTACTATTATTATTATAATTGTTCTTCTTATTATTATTCATATTACTATTGTTACACCAAAAAATAAAAAAAGATTACTATTGTTATGATTAAAATTATTATTATCAAAACTATTGTTATTATGTTTAAAATTATTATTATTATTACTAAAATTATTATTATGAAAATAAATATTATTATTGTTGTTGTTAATATTATTATTTTTAAAATTAATTTTATTTTTTCTATCACTATTGCTTATGTAATTTTTGCTTAATAAGAACTTAAAAATACATAATTTGCAAAAGAATTGTTATCAATAACTTTTCGAAGAAAAATTATAAAATTGACAATAACTTTTTAAAACTGAAACTAAAAATTTAAAACTAAAAACTTGTTTTGGTTTTTAAAAATTTTAAAACTTAAAACTACCCCAAACGGGACCTAAAAGAACATAATCTACAAGCAGAAATCACAATCACAGACGAAGCTTGAGAATCAAGTGACTCACACACAAGACCCATGAAACTGAAAAGTATGCAAAATCATACATTGACCCGTACATTGGAGCTGCAATCATACATTGCAGCAATCTAAAGACACATTGTAAACATAAGAACAAGAGGTCAAGAGTACAACTGTCATCAGTAGTACAACTATAAATTGAAGCTTTAAGCAAAGTAAGTCATTAGTAGTAACAGCTATCCGCACACTATTATTTTGCTTACAATGCTTTAACTCTAGACTAGAACACTTGACTCGAGTAACTTGAGTGTATTTGGGGCAAATGCACGTCCCAAATATCCACTCTCTCAGATATAATAGCATCAGAGAAGTTTAAACCTTTCAAACTACTCAAAACCCCTCACCATTAGACCACTTAGTGCCTTATATAAGGCTTATCTTCCATACTGTGATGTATAGAACTTACAGTCTTCTCCTATGAACACTGCACAATTGTCATATATAGCTCAATCAATTATCATCAGTCTCAAACAAATCTATATCATAACTCATATCACAACCAGGCAAGTCACATATTGCATCCATTATAGTGGATAGCATGTTCATACCATCCATTCAATCAAGGTTTCAATATGACAAGAAAATACCAAGCAGGTATAGCTATTAGAAGTGGAAACATAATCACCGGAACAATGCCCTCAAACAATAAAGGGTTCATAACTAGGATCAATAAGGTGAACAAAGAATCAAGGGAGACTTGAAAAGGATAGTTTTGAATTTTATGGTTGCTGCATAAGTTTAAAAAAAAAAAGAAATCTAGAGGGAGCTACATTGATCACCGACAAACCAAGACAGTATCTGAAATTCAACAAATGATTTAGAAGGGGCAATTTTGGTTTCAGCTACTTGTAGAACAAAACACCATTCCACCCATACTTTATGTGAATAGGTGCTTTAAACATGTCCATGTCTCCATGAAACAAGTAGAACTAGAATGTGATGCAGGCTCACTAAAGCCCAGATTAGTTACAATTACAGGACTCTAGTTTCGTTTTGCTAAAATTAAACCAAACAAAAGGAATATGTGTAAGAGGTACATTATGAATGATAAAGACATGCGACCAAGGATAGAACTGACTACAAATCTAAACCAAAAACTGAAATTTTCTACTTACCAAATGTGCCTTGTTCAGAGGACCTGCATATTAAAAATAGAATTGAGAAATTAGATAAATTTATAACAGATAAGATGCATTTGTAGATAGGGAATACAAAACCTGTTGAAAACTCATAATGCAACTGAACCAGAAATTGATGACATTGTGACAGAATATGTGTAAGAAAAACAGGGTAAAGAAAGGGATTTCATAGTTGCAGAGACCAAATATGTCAATTATGTAAGTTTGATGCAGTGATTATAAAAACCAAATGAGTGACATCTATTATTTAAAAATACCCACATGCCATCATTTTTATCCTTCTTTCTATTGATGGTCATCTAAACTGCTGCTCAATTTCATCTTCTGTTTCTCTTTTTTAAGCAAAAACACTTGTCATATGTATCCGCCGGGGGGGGGGGGGGGGGGGGGGTTGTATCTTATTAATATTTCATATTACTGCATTATTTATATGTATCAGATGCACTGACAGCTTTGACAAATAATCTTTTATTCAAAAAAAAGATAAAGAAAATAACTCTTAGCACTCAAATAGTATTTAATACTACAACAACATAATACTAAGCAAGGGGGTTTGAACTTGGATTTTACCAACTCAAATGCAATGAAATCAACTACAAAATCAAACAAACACAAATGCAAATCCAACATAGTTTGGAGGAAATACAACAAGCAAACCCTAGATTATAGAGAAGAAATGCAAATTAATGAAATCAAAATCGAAAACACAAATTAATGAAAATAAAAACAAAACACAAATTGAAGTAACAAACCCTAGATTATAGAAATGAGAGAGCGAAAGCGATGAACCTGGAATGAACCATCAAGCGTGAGAGAGCGTGCTTATGAACTAAGAGGGAGAGAGAGCAGAGCAAGAGAGTTAGAGTCCGAGGAGCAAAGCAAGAGAGTCAAGGTTGCGAGGAGCAGAGCGAGGATTGTGAGGGAGCGTATGCATCTGAAATTCTACTAATTAGGTTAATTAATATACCTAATAAAAATATCAAAATTTCAATTTCTTTCTAAATTCTCTACCCAAACAACCTATTTCACCATAGAGCATTTCAAATTCATTAAAAAAATGAATTACTCCTTTAAATCCCCCCATCCAAACACACTCTTAGAGAAATTTAAATTAATGTTATTAGCAATTTCTGGAATTATTAAGAGTTAAAAAACTTATTTACATTTATATCTTCTTTTGAAATTCTAACTTAATTTCATTCTATTTTAGATTTTGCACGTGCAACGTGCCAATATCAATCATTGGCTTCAATTCCAGTATCTTAGGAAGTCTTTGAGTAAATAATGGGGACTATAACAAGTCCTAAATTACTTCTTTAAATTTCTTATTTGGTATAATTCATCTATTATTTTATCTCTTTATGAAATGTTACAAAATAAAATTTTACTATTCTATTTACTTGAAATTTTTTTTTCTAAGGAGCAAGGTAATACATGTTATCATGGATATAAATGCATAATGTGTTATGGTGCGGTTGCTTAGAATATTGAGCATCTTAATCTAAGGAGTTTAGAGACCCTATGGTTTGGACACTATTCTATTACTGTTTAATCATTATTTAGATTAATGATTTGAAAATTATTGTGAGATTAATAAATTTCTATGGTAATTATTGGTTGGAAACCTTTCCATAAATACAACTTGTGATTTTAGATTTCGAACTGTTTTTGGGGAAATACTTTCTTAGAATACTGCAGCTAACAACAATAAGTGTTAGCTTTAGTGCACCATGACTTATTTTAGGTGGGGAGTCTATCATTGATATTTACTTACAGGTAGGGAGCCTAACATTGATATTAATAGGTGGGGAGCCTATGTTTGATATGTATTTTCAGGCGAGGAGCCTGAGTTTGATACAGGTGAGAGAACCCCCAAGCAGGGAGCTTGTTGTAATTTTGTTTGAGTAGTACCCATTTGAAATCTTTGACTCTATGGATGTTGTGATTGTTGAAATTAAGTTTTGACATTCTAACTATTTTAAATTGGGTGTTACCGTGTCTCACTTGTCATATTCTTCATTATTTGTTCACTGAGTGGTAACTCACGTTGCTCTCCATTCCATTTCAGATAATCAGGCTCATGCTGAATTAAGCACCTCCACTAGGAGTCTATAGTAGTTTTTTTGGTGGAGCCCTTGTGTGCTCAATGATTTATAATGATATTGAGTTATTTTGTTCCTATGTTATTTTGAAATCGTGATTGTAAAATTCTTTTAGTGGCTCTGTTACATTGCATTATAGATTTTTTAGTAGCTTGATTAAAATCTGTTTGGCCAATGTAATACTCTGTATTGGTTAAATTGGTAATTTTGTGATTTTACATGTTTTTAAACTATTTTGGGAAGTCCATATTTTAGGGGAGACTTTACAGAAATTCAGCAAAAACTCCTTTAATATATAGGTTTAATAAACTAACATTACATTTGCTTTTTAGTATATAGTTAGGCATAATTAAGGTTTGCCGGGTTAGAATAGTAGCCTGTGCACGGGTCACGATCTAAATTGGATCGTGACAGAGACATTCTCTTGTTATTAGGGCTGTTACAGTTAGAGTTACTTTCACCTTGGCTCTCATCCACAACTGGTTAATCCAGCAACTTAATGTCAATAAAGACTTGCTGGTTTTCTGGATGAGTAAGTTTACATCAAATAGGCTCCTAGCTTTGAGGCATTTGATGAATCATTGGTTTGCATGGTGCAAAAGGGACTCATTATAGTCTGAAACTAGGCTTCTAGAGCCAGGTTTTATCACTCAATTACCTTTGGCTTCAAGCTAGTAAACACAATACATCCGTGTTTATCTTTACCACTATTGCTCATTGACTTTGTGACGAAGCCCACGAACACTTGGGCCAGGAGTTGGATCAGCAAAGGCAATCTAGGCATGGGGAGTCATGTCAAAGGGGAAATAGGCCACGTGTCAATCAAGAGGAGGGTGAATCACTCACACTACATGAAAATTAGCATGGCACCATTGACGGTTTCGTTGATAATGGGGACATTAGGGCAGAGAAGAGAATAGTGAGCATCTCGGCTTTGGCTTGGGGCCTTGGGCTTACACCCTGAGGGTTGTGAGGTATTAGTTCTATTTTTCTCTTTTTGCTGCGTTGTGGGGTTGTTCTGTGAATTTTTGGTTGTGATTCTGTCTTGCTGTTTGGTTGCTAGATTTCTGGTAACCAAAGCGCACCTTACAACCTTGTGGATGTTTATAACATAATTTTGACCGACAGCTCACCCCAACTAATCCAGCAAGTTATCACCAAACTTGGTTCAGTTTTGGATTAAAGCAACTTTGCACCCTCTACTACCTTTTGGGTATTCAGTCATGCACCTTCCCAATAGCTCCATCCTGTTATCCCATGGAAAGTACGCCAAAATTCACGTGATTGATGCAAAAGGCATCCCTACTCGTATGGTTGGAAGCTGTAAACTCATCCATACAATATGCAACCTTAACTAGGACAGAAATCAACTAAAATGTGAATGAAGAGAGCCAATATCTTTCCCAACCAAAGATGCACACAAGGATTGAGATCCTTAAAGGCACTGTATATCATGGTTTTTGCTGGCACTGGTTCAGTCCCACCAGTCATTCACTCTAAAGCCTACTGTGATGCAAACTGGGCATCTGATCCTGAAGACAGAAGACAAAAGATCTATGTTGGATTAATGCATTTACTTAGGTCTAATTTCATTTGTTGGTCTAAGGTACAGGCCCTACTTGCTAGATCTATTACTAAAGCTGAGCACACCAGTTTGGCAAACACTGCTACTGAATTGTTGTGGGTTCAGACTCTCCTACAAGAGTTAAATGTGTCGGCTACCAGACCTATCATCTACTATGACAACCTAAGTATTGTTCCTTCTCACATAACACAGTTTGAAATTCCGAAAAAAAAGCATATGGATCTAGATCTGTTCCTTATCAAAGAGGTAGTCATTAACAAGAGCCTGTTAGTCCGTCATATTGCACCTAAGATCAAATTGCAGACATCCTAACCAAGGCCGTGTCACCACACAGATTTAGTAAACTGCATACAAGCTTGGTGCTTGATCAAACTTACATTGCTGCACTCCACACAGGGAGAAATGTTAGATTAGAAGCTATTTATGTTGCAGTCATCCTTGCTGCTGTGCTGCTATTGTAACTGTTTTGCTAAGTAAGCAATCTAGTTAGGATTCAGATCATAACTGTCTAACTGCCATACATGCAGTTAGCAAGCTCGTAACTGCTCAGTTGAATATAGATCAGAATATTCAGTCTCTGTCATTCAAATCAGTAGCAACTTAAATGTAAATATCTAAGTTTGAACTTTGACTAAATGATCACAATTAATTTTCCCTTGAAGAAAACTAGCATAGCACCCATTTGATGCACAGAAGATATTAACTGGAAATGATGTAAATATTAAAGGAGAAAACTTAATCTATTTGTAATTTGGAGACTGAACATTTGAATAATTTGAGAAATAGGAGGGGAACCATTTTTGTCATGAATGTTGAAATTGTTATTAAATACAGACCCAAATCATAATTGGAACATATATTTTCTGAATCATGAATTTAACCATATCGGCATATCATGAATTGCAGATTCCTGCTCTATAATTAAAAATAGTATAAAATGTATTCTCACATAATGAAACATAAAACATTGACATGTTAGCATTTTAAAGTCAAATAACTCACTATATAGGTAACAAACTGAAATTTAAACCATGACAAACAGAGAGAAGGAAAAAAAAAATTATTAAGTGACTAAGAGGAACAACAAAACTTTAACTTGACTATCATGTATAGTGGGAGAGAAAAGAAAAAAAAATCGTTTTATTTATTTTTTTTTTTTTTGTTTGGGGGGGGGGGGGGGCGCTAGTTGAATGCTATCAAATTTTGGTTGGTTTTTCCTGGTTGTGTAGCATTACTTCCAATTCCACAAAAAGTAAACATTTTTCTACGAAGCAGCAACACTTCTGACACTTGTAGTGATGGACACATTTCCAACACCAACACTCCTTCAACACCCCATCCAAGTTGTGGACACCGCTCACTTGGACACCTGTATTACACAACTTGGACACTTAGCCAACACCTAGGACTTGACACTTGCAGCCTCCGCTCTTTCCACTGCTCCAACCTGACTTAATATGGATTCTCCTCCAACCCACTCAATCAAGACCAGATCCATTCTAGAACTTCCTCATAGCCAACCTATATCAGGACTGACTTATTAACACCGACCTCGTCAGGTTGGCCCACCGACTTGGACTTTGTCACGCGTCCCGTGTGATAACTAACTGTCACGTAGGCCAAGTGCCCCATAATGGCCTACCAGTTTTTCCCACCAAAACCTATATTATATAAGGACGTCTTGCCCACGACGTATGGATTAACCTCATTTTTTACACTCCACTCAAACTCTTATTGACTTAAGCATCAAAAAATTGCTTGTTGGCCGAAGAAGATGAAGAAGAAATAGCAAAACAAGTAAATTGACTTCGCGCCTAAGGTTTATATGGGCTAGGATGATATCAGGTGATGTCACCTAACACATTTAAAATTCAAAATCATTGCAATCGTTTCGAGCCCCATGTAACCACCAGTGACAATAGAATGTGTCGTCATTCGTAGTGCGACACATGTCAAGTATAATCACGGTTTGAAGATCAATGGACATCAGCAAATCAGCCAAACCGCTGTGACATTTGGTGTTCACCCGAGACTCAAGTTTATAGGACACAACTTATTAAAAAAAAAAATTAAATTTGATTTTTTAAAATTCAATTTCTGAAAACAAATTAAAATATAAAATCATCATCATCATAATGATAATTTTGAAAATACAATTGGCTTGTGATATTTAAAGACATTCAAAACTTACAGGATTCTTTGTTTGGAATGGTTCCAACGAAAATGTCTTCTTTGTGTTGCATGTCATGTTGCTCATATTGAATTTCATTTGACTTACACTGCCCATGCCCATGCTTCATAGCCTAAAAATAAATTATACAACCAAACATGTAACAACACCCAAAGTTAATGTAATTATTTGATTCAACTAAAGATAAATAGACATTCATATCAAAGCTTGTAAACAATTTAACTGGTATGGCATTTGTGGTGGTTCTTCATACACAATGGGCCCTTTTATTTATTTTTCAAAACATTAATATACTTTACCACCATATGGAATGTTTACCTCAAAAAAGAAGGGAGTGGATCTAAAAATCATCGTAGAGCATCCCGAAAAGAGGAGGAAAACTAATGTTGATATGGTAATTGACATTCCAATTCCATTGGATCCCAATTCATGCTTCCATCAGTTGAGATGCATAGGATTTCTTGCTTTCCATGCTCCTATTACATTGTATACAGAGTTACGTGACAAAACAATGATTCTTCATTGTTAAAGGACATATGTCAATGTTAAAGACCTAAAACCAAATCATCCAAAACATTTTTACCTTGAAAAGTAAAACTTTATCTTTAATCATGTACCGGGTAGAGGGACACAATGTCACCTGACCGTGCAGATTAATTTTTATAAGAGATTTATCAAGCAACACTCTAATATGTATTCTGGGGCAGACTTTATACTTATTACGAAGTTTGGCTTCAACATCTACCAATTCCAATTCTCTGAGGCACAAACCAATGTGAATTAACATCTCCAGCTGACATTTCTCCAAAGCATTGAAGCTTTCTTCTAGTATCTTTTGGGTGTCTCCATTTTCTATTGATACATACTTAAGTAATAGAGAATCACATTTTTCTGTTGATTTTCCACTCAAGTTGGAACCTATTACTTCCAAGGTCCGTGGATTACCAAGGGCATAAGACTCAATGCGGCTTAAAATATTCGCATAATTAGCACTAACATGTGTAGAATTAAAAGCTTTCAAACTAAGCAATTGCAAAGCTTCTCCTTTACTAAACCTTTCTACTTCATATATCCTTTTAATCCCATATCTGTCAAGCAAACCCTTACCTTGAGCTGTAATGATGACTTTGCTGCCAGAACCAAGCTGCTTAGCTAGTTCACTAATGTTTTCCAACCGCTTGGAATTTTTAATATCTTCAAAAATTATAAAAACCTTTTTTCCTATGAGTATTGACATTCCTTGGTCAACATTTCCAGACTTAATTAAATTGTCTCCCAAGTTATCAAAAAAGCGATAGTGATCAAATGATTCAAATCCTCTGTTGGCTTTGAAGTTATAAACTCCACAAGCTACCATTGTTTTACCTATTCCAGCTTTTCCACATATCCCAATCATGCAAAGTCGATCTAATCCAGATTGCAAAAGCAAGTCAACTTTTGATATCCGACCACGAAGTCCAATTGGGCAAGGAACATGTCTAGAGACCTCTTTAAGGATATGCTCAATATACTGGCCTTCAAATATATTCTCATCCCTGCCCAATCAAAGGAGTTTAGGTGAAGTCATACTAAATGACTCACATCCATGTGAGGTTTACTCGAATGGTTTAAGTCCTGTTTAGATAAACTTCTCCATAAGCACTTATAAGAGATGAAATAAGAAGGTAAAATGAATTGAGTTTCTCTCATGACCTAAAATCAACTTATGCACTTAACCCTTTGATAGAAACTCTTCTATTTAACTTCTCCAAAAGCTAAGATGCTTAAATTGATTTTAGCTTAAGGAAAAGCTCAATGCATTTTACCTTCTTATTTTCTTCGATAAATGTTTCATGGAAAAGTTTATTCAAATAGGCCTTACCTAATTCAAGGTTAACAAGCATTTCTTTCTTTAAATTTGACACAATCAGACAAATAAAAATCAAAGAAACAAAAAAGTAACCAAAAACGAAAAGGAAAAAAATCGTTAGATGGGATACCGTATGAGACGCCAGTTAAAGAAGTCAGGTAATTTTTTCAAGGCAGTCCTCCATTTTTCTATCTTCTTAGCATTAAACCTCTTCTTGTAGTCAGCCAAAGCTTGTTCATATGTATCAGCCAGATCAGACGGATCCACGTAGAAGAAAACCGGCAAAACCCATCGACCTTTCCCCTTGGGGAAATCATCAAGAATCTCAACAACTTCATTTAAGCAATATGCAGAAGAAGCAAAGTTCTTGGACAAAACGATAATAAAAATCCTGGACTTCTCAATTGCCTTGGGAATTTCTTTCGAGATTTGGGACCCTTTCTCAATTTTCTGTTCATCTATGAACGTGCGGAATCCCCGGTCGCGGAGAGCTTTGTAGAGGTGACCAGTGAAACTGTAGCGGGTATCTAAGCCTCTGAAGCAGAGGAACACATCATATTCGAAGGGCTCAACCAAGCCGCTACAGGTTTGCATAATTAAGATTTAGTGTCGGGCGAAGAGGGGAGGAAGGGCGAGATTCTTTTGCAGCTGAATCTACTAAGGACCCGAATTTGGTGCCTCGATCTGGTAGACCAGTATTCCGTGCGATGCCCTAATTCAAGGAGACGTTGGTTTCAAAATATCATATTATTTTGTCATGTAGCACTTTCTCAGAAATGTTATAATCTGAAATGGTATTTTTGGGTATATTTAAAAATGTGTTTAGTTATATTTTAATATTTTTAAGAATATTTTTAAAAATTTAAAATAATTTAAATAAAAATAGAAGTTATAGATGTGTTAAAAAATAACTATCATATTCTTGAAAGAATATTACTTTTCCACCCCTTCTCATGAAAATAGAAATGTAAAAAAATATAGTAAAAAGGACAGTTACTACTTTTTCAAGAATCAACAATAGCCGGGAATAATTTTTCAAAACTTGTAACAAACATGGGTATATTATATTTCCATGTTTACATTATCGGGAATCAACTTTTAATTCGTGAAACAAAAGCACTCCAAGTAATAATAAATGCCATAACAGTATGCAATCTTTATTATTAGTTGGAATTTATTAAAAATTATAAAATTTTGTGGGTTTCACTTGTTTAACGAGACTCTCTTCTAAGTTTGTAATTTTCAATAATTTTAGTCAATAAAAAGGTGTGTTAGAAGGGGTGTGTTGCTAGCACTCCTTATGTGTATATAGAGAGATAAAGTTGAACACAAGACATAAGAATTAGAGTTAAATTGTGTTTTATTATTTTTTAAAAATTAATAAATTAAAAGATTTTATTCAAATTTTTTTTTAAAATAATTGGTCTTAGGACAAAAAACATTGTTATAGGACTAAGACGATACAAAGAAATAAACTTTAAGGGCTTGTTTGGGATAGTTGTAAGTTTTTGGTTTTTGGTTTTCAAATGCAATTTTCAAAACAAAACACATTTGGTTAAAATGAAGCTAAAATAATTTTTAACTCAATTTCAAAACACTTTCACATTTATTTTTAAAACAAAAAAAAAAGGATTTGTTAATTTGATTTTTAATTTAAAAAAAAATACTCTTGCTACATTTGACAATGACCCTTCTTATCGCCACCATTACATCCAACACTGGCACTAGCACCAGCACAGCCACTATCGACACTACCACCGCCACTGGCATCATCACTAGCACCACCGACATTGACACCACCATTGTCGTCACCACGACCACTATTACTGCCACTGCCACCACCACCGCCACCACACAAACACACCCTTAAACTAATTTTAATAGGATAAGAAACTTTCAAAGTGAGTTTATTTTGAAACTAAAAATTAAAAAAAAAACTAATTTTTAAAAACTAAAAATTGGTTGTAGCTTTTAAAATTTTTAAAACTTACAACTAAAAATAACCCCAAACGAGCCCTAAGAAAATCTTCATTATTCAAAAAAATGTTTTCATAATTTAATCTCTCCTCTAGTTAGAAAAATAGACAAAAACATGTGAAAGAGAAAAAGATCACACATAATTGGTATTGATTCATTGTATGACACAAAGTTACGTCTAATCTTTGACACACAACTAAGATTTCCACCAAGATTATTGAAAAATACAAAGATATTCATAATTCTCATTTCCTAAATATCTTTCTCAAGTTTCTCCAAGCTCAACCCTAAACTCAAGTAATTTTTTAAATAAGTCTCTTTACGCTCAACACACCTTTGTTTTTCTCTTTTTAGAGGAAAAAGAAAATACAATTGTCTTATGGTATACAATATATTAAAGAAGTAATTATTGTTTTACGTTTTTCACTAAATGATATACAATAAATGCTCTTAGAAAAAATATGAGTTAAGTAGTTGGAATTGGAATTAATGTGGTTTCAAAGTAGTCAATAACATTAAATGTTTCATTATTTCTGTTTATATGTAATATAATAAAATATGCATCATTAATAAAGAAAACATCTGCTTTTTTTTTAATTTTTTGTTTATAAATTTTATTAAAATATTAGAAAATTGTATAATACACCTTTAATTTTTTTATTTAAAATTGAAAACATTTGTCTCACTCGAAAAACTTGCTAGTTGTGATTTCATTAATAGATGCACATAAGGGTGTTTATGGTTAGGTTATTTGAATAACCTAACCATAGCCATATAATATAACCAAACCATATCTTATTTTTCATAATTGATTTTAGTTTGATAAAATCGGTTTTGAACTTTAAAAACCTAATTATATCCAAAACTTGATATATAATTGGTTATAGCCAAAATAGGTTATTTTGAAAACAAAAAAAAATACAATTTTTAAAATCGCTTTTATACTTATCCTATTGTTTTCTATTACACTATGTTTGGATAGGAATGGAAATGAGAAGGAAAGAAATAGAATGAATAGAAATTGGGTTGAATTTGAAGTTGTTCGCATTGATGGAATTAGAAAGGAATGAAATGAAATAACTTCTTTATAATTTTTTTAATTAAATTGAAAAGTGAAAATAAAAAACAAATAAAAAGTAAAAAGAAGACTATTTTACCCTCTAATTAATATTGTTGATTTTTAGTTCCAATAAGTAATTTTAATTATTATACTAATGTATTAATAATAATGAGTATAACTTATTATATTATATTAATTATTATAATATTAATTCCCAGTTCATAATATGGCCTTGTGGTCATAATGTTTGGGCATTAGAGCTACCACGCAACACCAAGACAAATAAGCAGTAGGACGAGTAAGGCATGTGAAAGTCGAAAGATGATGATGAAATGTTTAAGTTGCAGTTAGGGGTAAATATCAAATATGGGTTTGGAAGAGCAAATTCCACTCTATTTCACAGCACAACAGGTAGGAAATGCATTTTAGTGGGGCTCACAAAAATTTAACAATTTTCCTTTCCATTTCATCCCATCCAAACAACTAAAATAATTCTTTTCCTTCCTAATTCACTCTTTCTCATTTCAATTCTTCTTAAATCAACCCATCCAAACGAAGCGTCAAGGTAGCACTTGGTTTGATTTTTATTTTTATTTTTCTTCTTCTTAAGAGCAAAAATTCCAATTAGTTCCTATAAAAGTTTTGTCTTTTAGTTCATAAAAAAGTTACATGTATTTTTAAGAGTTTTTTTAAAATTATGTTTGACTCAACTTCTCCTTTTAAGGAAAAGTTAATAAAAAAAATTCAATCAAGCACTATATAATCTAAAAACTAGATTGATTATCAACTTAAGCTTAGAATAGTGTCTTCCTATTTATAAATAGGGTTAAATATGTTTTTGTTCCTCAAAAAATATGATAGAATTGGTTTCAGTCCTCAAATTTTTTCCTTGAATAAAGTCCCTCAAATATTAAAAATATCCTAATTAGATCCATGTGCTAAATTCTGTTTAACTTTTCTGTTAAATGATAGTCACATCAGCTTCCAAGTAAAGTATTTTATTACTTGAAGTGCCCAGCGATAATTTTTAATAAAAAATCATGTAATTGCTTTTGCTTTAGGGTTAAAAAAATCTGTCATTTAGGGTTAAACATGTAATAATTGTATTTAAAAAGTATGTTACTAATTTGACATGGACATAACAGTTGACATGGACGGTTACATCAACAAATTAATGGTGACTGTGATGTTGATGTGGCCATCATTTAACAGAAAAGTTAAATAGAGTTTAGCATAAGGATCTAATTAGGGTATTTTTAATATTTGAGGGTCTTTATTCAAGGAAAAAAAATTGGGGACTAAAATTAATTCTATCATATTTTTGAAGGATCAAAAACATATTTAACCCTTATAAATAACTAGCATGTTGATTCGTGCACACACACAGGTCACATTTGTATTTATACATGTATTAAAATATCATATAAATATAGTAATAAGTTAGTAAATTTATCCAAACAATTCATTATCATAATAAAATACTTTTTATTAAAGACTAACACAAACAAAGGCACTATGAGCAAGGTCGGCTCTACTAGTGTTTATGTCGTTGCTTCAAAGGAAGACAAAGATTTGTTGAAATGTGGTGCTAAGAAAGTGAAGATAGGTGGTGATGGAGGGAATAGTGATACTGTCATAACTAAAGGCAGAGTGGAGAGAAAGGATCTTGTGGATAGCCCTAACTAATATTAGGTGAAGCTCTTGGAGTTAAGAGGTGAATTCGTGCATGATTTTAATCAGATGATGAAAGAGCTGGAGTTGCCTGAAGATAAGGGCTATAAAGATGATGGCCTAAGCAATCCAGGTATGAATAATGAGGTTGATCCATGTCTGAATATCCTAGTTTCAAAAGAAGAGTTCGAAGAATGGTGTGTGCCATGGAAGAATTCGCTCATTGTGAATGTCATGGGCAAGCGAGTCAATTTCAAAATGACTGAAGCAAAGATTCAAAGAGAATAGGCAAAGGCAGGCACAATTCGTATCATTGATATGGCACAAGACTTCTATCTCGTCCAATTCATAATAGCTGAAGATTATTGCCATGCTTTATTTGAAGGGGCATGGATGATAGTAGACCAGTATATGGTAGTACAATGTTGGAGACCATTTTTCATAGTGTTTGACAAGGTGGTGACAAAAATTATAGTGTGGATCTGTATTCTAGGGCTGCCTATTGAACTTTACAATGATTGTTTTCTATAGTGAGTGAGTTCTAAGGTTCGGAACATGCTAAAGATTGATAAGCTAACCTCGATCCATTCTCAAGGGCGCTTTGCTCGTATGTGTCAAGATCAACCTATGTAGGAAGCTTGTCTCGCAAGTTAAGGTCTTGGGGAAAACCCTAAGGTTAGAATTTGAAGGGGGCTACATTTAATATGCTTCACTTGTGAAAAGTATGGCCATAAGCAATCATCTTGGTCGGTGGCTCGATTGTTGGAGGTGGTGTTAGATGTGAATGACCAAGCGAAGATGGAGGATGGAGGAGTGGCAGAGGCAGCGGAGAATCAACATTCCATGAATGCCCTTAAAACCCTAGGCCATGTGGATGTGATCCTGCAAAACTAAGGAAGGTATTTCCAGTAACAAAGAAGGGTTCGTTATTAATGCACAATCAAGTCTTTATGGACCTTGGATGTTGGCAAAAAAAGTCAACCACAAAATTAATAAGGTGTCGAATCTTTCCTAAAATAAAGCAAAGAATAATCATGTAATTATTGAAAAGAATCATGACAAAAAAGGGAAACCTGTCATGGGATCACAATTTGATTGCCTTTTCGAGAATGAGGAGCACATCATGGAGGAAGTACAGTTTGACAAAGACATGCATAAGGTGGAGGTTTTAAAGATGAGCCACGTGCTAAACACGGTTCACGTCAAAGATACTAATGCAGGGGAAAATAGCCAGATTAATTGTGGGAAGGAGAACTATGTAGGAGGTAAAAATAGCAAGAAAGGGGGGCTTCTTCGAAGGTCTCGAAGGAGGTGGTCTTAGCTTCTAATAAGCCTAAAACAAAGGCGGGTGGGGTGGGGTGGGGTGGAGTCCTCTAAATATAAGGGTTCCGCTTCAATTCAAAAGGACAAGGAGGCTGAAGTTTTATTGAATTCTATGAAACAAGTTCATTATGATCTTGTGCCTTGTCTAAGAGAAATAATGGATCTTGATCATGCACTTGTTGCATATACTATTCTCGCGGATGATGAAACTCAAGCCTTTGCGGCTATTTGTAAAGAAGCCTTCATTCATGGCAGTTCTTCATCGAGGCCTCCTAATGTGTAGGCCCTGCCAAGATCGAAATCCATGATGGTGAATACAGGGGGTGGAATGGTGATTGCATCTGTATGTCAGATAAGCGGTGCAAGGGATTTAGTGCCCACCTGCTCAAATCTTTCCCAATGAATGCTATTTGTTAGAACTGTAGGGGTGTCAGGAATAGAAGGTTCATGTCTCTTGTTCAAGATTTGAGGAAGGAATATGATGTTAGGTTTATATGCGTACTGGAGACTCATCTAAGTGGTGCTAAGGCGTCTAGACTTATTCAACATTTTAACCTTGATAAGTCCTTTATAGTTGGTGCTCAAGGCTATGTAGGGGGCATTTGGTGTTTATGAGATACAAGTCGCTAGAGAATCTAAGTTATTAGCAACTCAGACCAATTCATTCATATGCGAGTTAGTTATGCAAGAGATAGATGTTGGTTTATGACTATTATCTAAACTAGTCCGTAGGCACAAAAAAGGCTTGCTTTATGGAGTGACCTTGAGGAGATTGTTGATTCTATGAGTGGCCCTTGGAGTCTTCTGGGCGACTTTAATGCAATTTTGAAAGACCATGAGAGGGTGGGTGGCTCTCCAACCGCCTCTGCTAAAGGGGACCTCGCTTTCTCATAATTTGTTTAGGACTGTCATTTGCTTGATTTGGGGTTTTAAGGAGCGCCCTTTACTTGGAAGCGAGGGAACTTGTTTGAGAGGCTAGACCGAGGCTGTTTAAGTCAACAGATATTTATATTTGAGGAGGCGACTATCTTTCACCTCCCTCTTCTCAAATCCAATCACTGCCCTTTACTTCTAAGGCTTTCCCTTATGAATTATCCTAACTGAAAGAAAGGTCCCGTCCATTTTGAGGTTGCCTTGTTAACTCACCAAGACTTTCCCAGTCTCATTCAAAGGAAGTGGTCTAACCAAGTGGATTGGTGTAACAGAGTTTCTCACTTGTAGGGGTTGTTCAGGAGATGGAACCAGACAGTGTTTGGTGATATCTTTAGGAGGAAAAGATGGCTCCTTCATAGGCTTAGTGGTATCTCTAGGTGTCTGTCCATGGCTCCTAACCTGTTCCTAGAGAATCTATAGGCAAAGCTTTGGTCTGAATATGAGCAAATCCTTGTTAGGGAGGAGCTTTTCTGGTGCTAAAAATCTCGTAGTACATGGCTGTGTTTTGGAGATAAGAACACTATTTTTTTCATGGGACCATAATTATTAGACGCAGGAGGAACAGGATCGAGACCCTTCAGAACGAGGAAAAGGTTTGGATTTCATCTAAAAAGGAGCTAGAAGGCTTGGTGACAAATTACTACCAAGTTTTGTTCTCTGGTACTCATATGTACTCTCCTTTTTGTTTAACAGGTTGTTTTCCTATGTTGGATGAGTAGTCTGGTAGTTTTTTTTGAGGTAAATACCACCAATGAAGAAAATTTTAAAGCCTTGCATAGGATGGGTGGTTTCAAAGCGCCTGAGCCAAATGGTTTTCAGGCTATTCTTTACCAGACTCAATGGATTATGGTAAGGCCTACTTTGTGCAAATTGATGAGTGACATTGAGGAAGACTTATCCAATGTGGCTGTCATAAATGGGACTTTCATCACTCATTCCTAAAGTTTATCAGGTCGTTTCCCTGAAGCATCTTAGACCCATCAGCTCATGTAATGTGTCTTACAAGGTCATCACTAAGGTTTTAGCTCAGAGACTCTAATTAGTAATGAATGGATTGGTGAGCCTGAACTAGTGCAACTTTGTACCAAACAGGCACAGTAGTGATAATATTATCATTACCTAGGAGATAATTCACTCCTTGAGGAGGAAGATGGGGGACAAAGGATGGATGACCGTCAAAATCGACCTAGAGAAGGCCTATGATAAGCTCAATTAGCCTTTTTGAAGGATACCCTAGAGGATATTGGCTTGCCTCCAAATTTTCTTAGTTTGGTGTGGTACTGCATTTCATCTGCTAGGATGCAAGTACTTTGGAATAGGGAAGCCTTAGATGAGTTCCATCCAGCTTGTGGGATTAGTTAAGGAGATGTCCTATCTCCCTATCTTTTTATGCTCTGTATGGAATGTCTTTTGCATATTATTTGTAACACCCCTACTTTTACCTTTTAAACTGTTTTCTTAATTATTATGTGTTTATTTTTGGAAAACCAAATATCAATCTAAAAAAAAAAAATTGATCCCTACAGTTATGTTTGTATTAGAAAGTAGTATTTAGTTTAGATTTTAATAATTTTTGGGGAACAAAACTTAGAAATTGGTAAAATGACTGTTTCGTTCCTAAAAAGTCAGATAATAGAATTAATAGACAAAAATAGTTAGAAGTGTTTAAAAATTATTTTAAGTTATCAATGTACTTAGAATAATTAATAATAATTTTAGAAATTTTTTGAAAATTTATTGAGATAAATTTTGTAAAATGACAAAAATACCCTTGGTTGACTGTTGAAACCAACTAGAGACTTTTTGACCTCAAAATATTTTAAAAATTTTATATTAAGTATATTTCATCATAAAAAAATTTGAAAGAAAAATAGTGAAAAATATCACAACCCTATTTTAATTTTTTCAACCGTTTTTCTAATATTTGGCAATGTAATTCTAAAAAATCGGGAAGAAATTTCAAAATTATGATTCCCACCATTTCGCTCAAAATTTCAAAATCTATTTAATCATGATTTTTAATAATTTTTCCGAGCTAGAGCTCGGAGAAATTAGAAAATAACGGTTTTGTCCCTATTCTTAACATTAAGGGCTGCTGACATGAGAAAAAAATCAATTGACATTAAAATATCAATTTGAGCATGGAATCATGTCATATATATTAAAATATAATTGTGAAATTTTTTTGGGAATTTTCTGAAATTCTTATGTAAAATGACCAAAATGTTCTTAAGTGTCTGTTAAGCCTAGTCAATATTGGTTTGACATCCAGAAAGGGTGAAAATGGTATTTTCAGTTTATTTATGGGTAAAATATTTAATTTTATAATTTTCATAAAAATTTTGGTATTTATTGAATTAGAATGAAATTTTTATGAATTCTCTAGCTTAAAAATGCAAAATAAATACATATAATTTGAAATAAATTAATAAAAATTAAAATTTATTATTAGAAATTTATTCTTGATGAAAAATAATATATTTTTCCAGTTTTTCATTAAAATGCATTATTTTGATATTAAAAGCTAATTTTTCAAGTTTAGGCGTTTTTATCGATATTTGTTAATTCACCTACAGATAAAAATTGGCACATGGGAGCTTGGGACAGCTGGTGGAGTACGTCCCCAACTCTAAAATATGTAATTCACCACCTATTTGGGTTATGTGTCCCTAAAATTAATTAAAAAAAATTAAAAATAGGTTTTATTGCATCATCACTTATGTCATCTAGGGGACACCTAACCCACCCTTCTCCTCTATAAATACCCACGCTTCTTGGTCATTTTTCACACATTGTCCTCTCTCTCAAGCTACCAAATTCTTAGAGAGCTTCTCTCTCTAGAAAAATTTTCTTTTTACTTTGTTTTTATGCTAAAATTTTACTAGTTTTCCAACAACTAATAAAGTTTTCTTCCTAGGAGCTTTGCATCAACAATTCCAACCTCTTCATCAACCACCTTAGAGGTAATGGGGGGAGTGGGTTGGTTCTAAATTATTGTCATTTTGCATGTTGGTAGGAAGGGTTTTCTCCTAAATCCGGTTAGGCATAATTTTAATTATTATTATCATTATATTATGTTTGATATAATTGCTAAGTTGTTATTATGCTCAAATTTAAATTATTAAATTGTAATTGTTAAGTTGTTATTCTGCTTAAATTTAGATTATTAAATTATAATTGCTAAGCTGTTACTCTGCTCAAATTTAGAAAATTAAAATATATTTATTTAGTTGTTATTCTGCCAAAATTTTAGTGATTAAATTATAATTACTATGTCGTTATTCTGCTAAAATCTTATATGATTACTAAATTATTATTCTGTTAAAATTTTTGGTATTGTGTAATTTCCGCAAAATAAGGCAGAAATGTTAATTGTACTGGTGCTCAAATTAATTAAGACCAGGAAAACTTCTGCTTGAGAAATTAAGAATTGATAGTTTAGTGAGTAATGTAAAGCAAGTGATATGCGGTGGCATGACACCCTACTAGGGATGCTACAGTTTGGTACGTTGAGGAATGAAAGGCAGGGACCCACTTGAGAAGGTCTTGGGGGTAGGCATCGAGTGGTGAAGGTCCCAATGCCCAGGGTAGCGCCCTCGAGTTAGGATATTTGCCTGACCAAGCTCGATAACCCCGACAACTGCTCAACATTCTAGGATTGATTTGAGAGTATACCTCTATAAATGGATATTCAGACTATTATTTTCCTCAATAATGATGAGGATTGTACCATGTGATGATGTTGATGACGTATATGTACTCCCAGTCACCTCCCAGGTTCTGTTGAGAACTATTACCTACTAATGGAAAGTATGGATCCATATTTAGTCAAGGGTAGTATGATACAACTTAAAATAAACCTTAGGTTCCCTTCTATTGTCAGCTGTGTTTTATCTTTGTTTTATGGTAGATTTCCTACCATACAAGTAAAAGTGATTTTAGAACAAATCATCTCACTTCATTGTTTTTCTTCCTTGTATGATTGATTGCAATTATTGAAGATGACGACAATGCATTATGATGCTGAGGATGAGTTAGAGGATACTCTTCCAGATTTATAGACCTAGTTTATAATATTTTCCTTAAAGGATAGGGTAGATAAATTCTACTCTATATAGGATCTTTTTGATGTATATATTAGGCTAGGTAGTATATGTCTTTTGATGTACTTTTGTTTTCTTTTTGACTGTTATGTATTACTCAAACCATGATGTACAGTTTGATATATATATATACATAAGCAGTTTTTATCATTTCACTTCTATTTCCAAATTCTGTTAAATTTAGAATTTTTTTATTATAAAAAAAAATTTACTCACATTTTCATCAACTTAATTTAATAATTAAATTAATATGAATTATATTTAAAAATTAAAGGAGTGTTACATTATTAATGTTACTATGAATCGTACCTTTGGGACCCAATCCAAATCTCTAAGGGAGGGCCCAAACTTTCTCATTTGGCTTTTGCAAATGACCTCATTCTTTTTGCGAAAGCCGAGATAGACCAGGTGGAAATCATTCTAACTTACTTGGACATCTTTTGCTAGAGCTTGGGTTAAAGGATCAATAAGGAGAAGACTAGCATAGTCTTCTCTAAAAATGTTCCATGGCAGGGGAAGAATGTTATTAGCAATGCTTATGGTTGGCAGAGAACAGAAGATCTTGGTAAGTACTTGGGAGTTCCCCTTTTGCATAATAGGGTGAGCAAGCAAACTTTTCTCAACATCCTGAAGAAGGCTAATCAACGCTTTAGTAGTTGGAAAGCAAAGAACCTCTCTTTTATTGGCCGCCTAACACTTATAAAACCAGTTTTGGCCGCCTTACCTATGTATGTTATGCAAACTATATACATTCCTCAAAGTATATGCGATGACCTAGACAAAAAATGCAAAAGCTTCTTGTGGGGAGATTTAGATGATAGATGACGTATACACACAGTTGTTTGGTCATAAATTTGCCATCCTAAAAATTCTAGGGGACTTGGTATTCAAAGCTTTTGCATGGTCAACTCAACTTTCATGATGAAGGCAGGTTGGCAGCTTTGCTCTTAGGGGAAAAGAGTTTGTGGGGGGATGCCATGAAGGCAAAGTATAAGTGTGGCTTAGATCTTATTCTGAAGATTAAGAGGCCTCAAACTGCTTCTAATTTTTGGTCTGGTGTATGTAATAACTGAGAGCATGTCATGCTTAACCTTATATGGAGATTAGGGGATTGAAAATTAGCCCGCTTCTGGAAGGACCCATGGCTGTTTGGCTCGCCAGCCATGGAACTAAAGCCATGGTGCACTAGTCTATTTGTTGGTGGCCTCCCTCTGAAAGAAAAAAGAGTTATCGAAGGTAGTTGTAACAACAAATGTAATACACTAAAATAAAATATGGGTTAGAACATACACGTTCTCCCTAGGACCAAAAGCCATATGTGCGGCATATGTGGTATACAGGATGTGTGTAAATGTTAGAACCCAAGAAAAAATGGTTACACGGTCATTTATTTATAGACATCCTATCTAACCGATAAAACTATTACAATAAGACACGTATACAGTACACAGATAACTTCTAAATAATATGCTGACACCTATGTAAAACTGTCTTCTATTAACAACTGCTTTTAACATCACTGTGATCTTTTCTTTGCCATACTTTAATCTATGTAAGATCTTTTGTCAAATGCAATTTAAATGCTTCCTCGATCATGCTTCGAACCTCTCTTTGAATAACTGGGACTTTTCCTCGAATTCTTTGAAGCTTCTCAAATTGGACTCTCTCAAACATTATTCTTTTGCGTACTAATTACTATCTTCTCAAACAGAGGTCTTTCAATAAAATTTGAATCTTATCGAAATACAGTAATTTGGTAATCACTTTACCTTCATGCACTATTCTTTGAAAACTGCATTTGATAAAATTTGCAATAATCACAACAGATGCCCCCTAAAAATACTTTGCTTGAAATTAGTAAAAAGCAAATGTATTTTTATAACTTAATAATTTTCGTTCATACTTTCACCTTTGACAGCTAAGCAATTTATTTTTAAGGGTATAAAGGTCTTTTAGTTCCCCATTATGATAACGTGCTAAGATCTAACCGTCCCTGGGGATTTGGTAATTTTAAAGATAATTACTTAAATTTTGAAATGGATATTAATTTTCCACTTTTATGAAACCTCTATATAAAGGGCCGTAACTTTTTTTATTTTTTACCTTTTCACCTTGCGCTTCTGTTTCTCCCGTCTTTTCATCTTCTTCTTCTCTCCAAGAGTGTGAAAAGCTCTCAAGGTCCAAGTTTTTCTTTCTACCATCATCAGTAATGGCTTCATCTTCTCACAAAGCTGTGACAACCTCTGCACACAAATCCTCTGTTCTTGTGGTAGTGGAAAGTGGAGATCTACTTCAGGTGGACAGCAAGAAATTTGTATCAACCCCATTATACAAGGAAGAAAACATGAAGATATGGACCTCGCAAGTACTCATTCCTTTTTCCATAGGTTCTCAGAATCTTGTTTTTCTTGGGCCATATGATTCTCAACTTTCTTAGGAGAAACTCTCTCTGTTTCTTCTTGCTTTTGAGCAAGATAAACCTTTGATTTATGGGGAAACCATAAGAGTTGATTTCATTAAGGAGCCAACTAAAATGTTTAGGGCTTCTCCATCGATTTCTAGAGAAACCTATTTTCGTTGGTTGGATAGGGTAGAGGCTTGTAAAAAAGATGAATGGAAAAGATTAAGGATATACGACTTTATTCAACTAAGTCGTTTAGATGTCTCTACCCTCAACATCCCTATGCTTATTGCTTCTTTTCATTTTTGGAATCGAAGCTGCCATGCCTTTGACTTCCCTTGTGGATTTGTTAGCCCTACGCTTCTTGATATTGTTGCGATGACGGGTTTAAAGCTTATTGGTTTGACTTATGGATTAGGTCTATTTAAGGATGAAATAGATATCGAAAGTGTTCCGATAAATTGGGACATGAAGACCTATAACCATTTTGTTGCTGAACATATGGGGGAAATACTTGCCCCTATAGATGACAATGAACACTTTGCATTTCTTCTCTATTGGCTAGCCTTTCATGTCTTCTGTACTCGATAATTACAAGTGCCAAAAAATTATTTTAATCTTACACAAGCTCTTTACACTGGCAAGAATATTTGCCTTAGCAAACTGCTGTTGACCTCTCTGTATTCTGCAATGGATGAAGCAGTCGAACTGCTGAAGGCGCCAAAACAATTGAAAGCCTAAAGGAGAACTATCATATATACAATCTAATTTTTGATGTTCTTGCTTGTCATCCATCACCCATTCTTGCATGCAAACTTTATCATCATGACTTTTAGAGGACTCTCTTTCATCGAATATCTCTTCTTTTTCCATCTTCAACATTTTCTGCCGAATTTTATTTTTCCTTGTAGATGGCCCTCAAAGCCATTTCCTCATTTTCTTTATCACTGGTGCCAATTCTAACATCTTTTTATTTTTTATTTTATTTCCAGCAGCTTCTCCAACTGTCTTATTCAACTCTGCTTCGACAAAAGAAGCCCTTACCTTATTTTTGGCCACGTAGGCCGACATTCGAGCTAAAAAGCTCAAATAAATATCCTGCTTGCCCATCATTCAATTATGGCCGAATCATTTTTGGCCTCGCGAATCAACATAAGCCCTTCTTCTAGATTCCACCAAAATAACTATCCTTTTCTTTCTGATTCACATAGTATGAATCATCCATCTCAAAAGGAGCTGTAATAGCCACTATCTTATCCTGATGATTAGCAAACGAAGCATAAACATCATAAGGACTTCGGTCTGCTTCGACCATTTCTAGATGACCCTCCTCATTCCAAAAGAACAATTTCTGATGAATAGTAGAGGGTATAACACCCATACCATGAATCCATTCTCTACCAAGAAGTACATTGAAACTTGCCTGAGAAAGCACCACAATAAAGATCATAGGTCGTTTTCGACTTCCAGCTATCACATCCAAAGTCACATTCCGTCAGAATTCGAGGACTTTCCACTAAAATCTGAAACCACAATATCATGCAAAATCAAATCCTCTAATGATATTTCGAACCTCTTCAACATTGTTCTTGGCAATATGTTTATTGCTGCCCCTCCATCCACCAAAACCTTGTCAACCTTCTGTCCTTCAATCATCACAATAAGAATTAAAGGCTTAAGATGGCCTTCATTTCTTCTGTAGGTGGGTTGAATACTATAGCATTGTATTTTGGAACTTTGCACAAAACTTGATTCACCTAAATGGCCCTAGATTCTGTTATAGGATCCCCGAAATAATCTTCCCTTATAAAGTCTTCCATTGCCTGACACTCTTCGAACTGCTAGGCAAACTCCACAAGCAACATTGAGACAACCCCATAGATATCCTCTAAAGAATCCTCAAAACCTGACTCAAAGTAATCCGTAATCAAATCCTCCTCCTTTTCGATATAATTAGGTTGATTTTTGATAACTTCAATACAAGGTCCCTTCATCATCATCCCACTTGCAGCTTGATTCTCAAAATTAGCTTTCCTAAACCTCTAGTATCTTTTCCACTAGGTCTTTGTCATATTTCTATTTTCCCAAGGGGCTTTGTAGAAATTAGATTTTTGAACATTTGGAGGATAAGGATAAAATGCTTGAGGCTTTGATCCAAATGTACCACCGAGTCCAAACATAAAATCTTCAATTTGAAGAGGCCTCCCCTTAGCATTTTCGGGTGAATACCCTTGTCAAAACCACTTGTTTAGTGGAACTCGCGCATTGGGTACATAAGTTGCATTTCTCCTAAAATTACTGACAGGTTTCTGAACTTGATTAACGGACATTTAATGTTTTGCTTTCCCTTTGATTCTCCAACATCAGGCTTATTTAAGTGGGAGTGCTTTCAGACATTAGACATCTCGAAAGCCTTTGCAGCAGATTTGTCAAACACAACACTACATTTGGGACACAATATTACTTCATTATTACCATTTTTCTTACGAAGTAAGAAATCTACAAGTGTATCACTCGACCGAGGAAAAACTTGATCTTTTTCTTTCTCGAATTCCTCTAAAGCCCTTTCCAGGTCCTCCTCAGAAAGCAAACCTAATTGTCTTCATTTAGTCTTCTTTGATCGAAGCGTTAACCATTAAGACATGAACGGGCATTTCAAAGTTAGTTTGCACTTGGAAACGGTCTGTATCAACCTGTATTTGTTTTTTTTTTTCAAACTTTAATCTACCTTTATTAATGGCTTTCTGAATCATTTCCCTAAAATGAATACAATTATTAGTATAATGACCAAAGATATTATGATACTTACAATATCTTTTCCCTTTCCTTTGCTTGAAGGAAGGCAATTTATGGCCTTTAGTCAATATACTCTGTTTGTCTTTTAACAGAATATCAAATACTTTATTAGTTTTTGTTACATCAAGATTATATTTTTGATTTGATGTTCTATTTCTATCTTTAGGTTTCAACAATTGACAAACATATGGAGGTCCTAATTTCAATTCTGCTATATTAATTTCATTATCTTCATATTCGATATCTATATCAAAGTTAATTTCAGGTTCTTCTACTTTATTCATTTCTATGAATGCCACTTTGTCTTTTCGAATCATCTTATCGAACCTCTTATTTTTATCTTTCTCAAATTTTATTTGTTTGATTCTTCTAACCTTATCGGCTAATTGTGCCATATCCCTTAATTGCTGATTCACCCACTTCTTTTAAATTGAAAATTCTAAACCAACAACAGCCATTCAAACCAACTCATGTTCAGGTATTCAAGTACAACATCTCGATTTCATTTGTCTAAATCTATTTAAGTAGCCATCAATTGATTCATAATTAAATCTCTTAATATTCAACAAATCTACCAAACTCACTCTAGTCTCTCCTCTAAAGAATTGTTCATGGAAAATTCTTTCCAATTGAACCCAATTAAATATCGAATTAGGAGGCAAAGTGGTAAACCAAGTGAATGCATTCTTAGTCAAAGAACTAAGGAAATATTTCATTCAAAGATATTCATTAGAAACCACATCCCCACATTCTATTTGATATCGAGCTACATGTTCTACAGTTGATTCCCCTAACTCTCCTACAAATTTGGAGAATTTTGGAATTTTAAATTCACTTGGTAACTCTGCTTGTAGAACATAATATGGGAATGCAGAAACAAAATATGGTTGATTGTAATAACCTATTTCAAAACCATGCCTATTAAGTACTTGTTAAATCAACTAATTTATTTTTGTGGGTTCTGAATATTTTGTCTCAAGGGATTTGGTTGATTTTGGTAATTGTTTTTTCCAGAATTTTGTTGACCTTGTCTAAATAAATTTAAAAACTGGTCAGCATTTTGATTTCTATTAACCAAAACAGGATTTTGTTGATCATTCCCTCTTACATTTTGATTTCGATTTAGTGTAAAAGGATTTTCAAACAATTCTTAATGGTTATTAAAAGGATTTGTAACATTAGTTACAAGAATTTGGCTTGCAGTTTGATTTTCTAATAACCATTGCCTTTAAGGGTTTTCTAAAGCGTCTGCAGCCCTTACCATCAACATGGATAACTATTGATAACTGTTGTTAGTCGTTTGAAACATAGGATTCAATACTGTGGTCATTTGTTTAGTCAACATATTCACCATATCATGATTACTATGATCCATTTGCTGTCGAAACACCATCAAGGTTTGATTGGTAATACCATTTGAGAAATTACTTTCTCTTAACATATTACCATCAATGTTTGCCCCCATTGACTGCAATTGCTCACTATTATGTGCATAATTTATTCCCTGTGATTCTAAACTTCTATTCCTTGGTTGTGTCGAATGGACAAACACGTGGGCAGAAGGTATTGATTGGGGTTGAACAAAAAGGCATTTCCATATTTGTTTGTTGCAACCTCCATCCTGGCATTGCCCAAGGTTGGCTTACTTGTAAAGGTGTACTATGACTAAGGCCTGTTTCTAATAAGGGAGGCAAAATTCTTTGTGTAATAGTTACACCTTCCATTTGTATTGTGACTATACTTTCTGTCACAGAATTATTATTAGCCTCTGACATTGGTGGATTATTTATATTATTATTATTGTCATTACTAGATGTCCTATTCCTTCGACTAGCATTATTCCCAAGATTTCCTAGACCACTAGAACTAGCCATTATTCTGCCACTTCTTAAAATCATGCAAATTCTCAAGACTAGTTCTCAATGTTATGACAACATCGTAATCCCACCAGGCGTGCCAATTTATTGATGGTGGAAATTTGTTGAGAAATCGAAATTACTTCAATTCTCAATAGATAACTTCTCACAAAGATTCTAACCAGCAAATAAAGATTTTTTAAATGGGACTCAAAATCTAAAATTTTAGTGTGGATTCTTTTATTAGAACTAGTAGTTTAAAACTTTCAACTTGAGAATAATTCAATTAGTGTTTCATCATTTTGATTCATTTCAGGATATCAAGCAATAATTCCACATAAGACTCGAATCTGTCATGTTCTTAATATGAATTGGATATTAGTATCAAATTCACTTATAATACATGTAAATGCATGATTCAAGATATTCACAAAGTAACTAGAAAAGAGTATAAACGTTAAAATTAAATTGTGAAGGAGTTATTGAAAGAAGAAAGAGTTATCGAAAGTAGTTGTAACAACAAAATGTAATACACTAGAATAAAAGATAGGTTAGAACATACACATTCTCCTTGGGACTGGTAGCCATATGTGCAGCGTGTTGGTATACAGGATGTGTGTAAATGTCAAAACCCAAGAAAAAATGGCTACATGGTCATTTATTTATAGACATCCTATCTAACGATAAAACTATTACAACAAGACACGTATACAGTACACATATAACTTCTAAATAATATGTTGACACCTATGTAAAACTGTCTTCTATTAGCAACTACTTCTAACGTCACTATGATCTTTTCTTTGCCTTACTTTAATCTGCATAAGATCTTTTGTTGAATGCAATTTAAATGCTTCATTGAACATGCTTCGAACCTTTCTTCGAATAACTAGGACTTTTCCTCAAATTCTTTGAAGCTTCTCGAATTGGACTCTTTCAAACATAATTCTTTTGCGTACTAATTACAATATTCTTTAATAGGGGTCTTTCGATAAAATTTGAATCTTATCAAAATACAGTTACTAGGTAATCACTTTACCTTCATGCACCATTCTTCGAAAACTTCATTCGATAAAATTTGCAATGACCCCAACAATAGGAAAGTAACGAATGATCTTATTGGGGACATCATTCTTCTTCTTATTTGCTTGCCACCTACTTTTCTTACAAATAGGACATTTATCAACCTTTTCATACTTTCCTATATACAAAATACAATCATCAACACAAGCATCTATCTTGACATAATCAAGTCCAAGATCATTAATAATCTTTTGAACCTCATACATTGAGTCAGGAAGCACATTACCTTTGGATAAAGCTTCAATCAATAGTTTTAGTAATGAATCAAACGAAATATTACTCCACCCATAAAGACATTTTATCTAGAAGAAACACACAACAAAAGATAATTTTGAGAATGTTTTACAACCAAGATATAATTCTTGTTCAGAGTCTTTCAATAATCCATAAAACCTTTTAGCTTCCTTATTTGGCTCTTCATTGATATTACTGGACATGGGATGATCAAATACATTATCTCTATCTACATTTAATGCTTGATGCATGTCGTAAAGCATAGAGTAGGTTTGAGCATCATCACTCCTTTCAAGATTAGCATCAAAGTCATCATCATCTTTAGAATTTGTATCAAATGATGAATCACCAGAGGTTTCTCCATGATATTCCCAATGCCTTTAACTTGGTTCAAATCCCCACCTTAGTAAATCATGCATCACATTATCTCTTGTCTTAAAACTAACATTATTGCATTACAGCATGGACACCTAATTGTCTTTTTAGGCTCGAGTCCAAAAAAAGCAGATTCTAGAAAGTCTTCAAGTCCTTGTACATACTCTAGTAAAGTCCTATCTTTAAGTTTCATCCATCTCTTTTTTTGCTTAGTCATTATTGCAATTCCTACAAATTTAAAATAAAAATACACACTATATTTTTAAGTATGTGAGATGAATGAAACTATTACAAGCATTAAAAATTTATGCCAATCAAATTGGATCTTTTTCATAAAATTAATTAGAAATTTTTTTATGCAATAATAACAGTCAATAATAATTAAAAAAATAAATATGTGTTTTTTCCGTTGTATTTGTTATAAATGGGCATGCATAAATTGTCCCCCATTAAAAAAATTTTAGCACCCAAATTTAGCACTAACAATTAGAATTATCTAATTATTACTAAAATTACAAAAAAAAAAAATGAGCTAGAAAATTATTATAATAATATAATTAGAGTAAAAATTGTGCAAGTGTTTCTGTTATAAACAAAAAATAATTTAATAAGAATTGAACTTATTTTACTGAAATCTTAATATCATTATATCAAATTTAAATTCAAACTGAACTCTATAACCCACATATCAAATCTACTTTTCCCTTAAAACCAGCATATCGAAATTCAAATTCAATTCACTTATTCTCTAGTGTTATCATATTAGATTTAAATTCAGATTAACTACCCCTAAAATTTACTCATAGAGATCAAAATCTTATCAATAATATACCAAATTCAAAACTAATTATCAATATAATCTTTTAAGAAAATAAATGCTAACAAACCTAAGTTTAAATTTATAATATTTATACTGGTGTATTATTCTTAAATCTAATTTTCGCACATATTAAAACAATTATATATTGAATAATAAATATCAAAAATTAATTTTAAAAAATTGTACACTAAGCGGGCTACTAACTAAAGATATATTTTACTGAACACTCAATATCATTATATCAAATTTAAATTTAAAATGTAATATCATGAGTAATAATATAAAAGTAAATAATATGTATAATTTAAGCAAATATCAACTCTGCTCACATGCTTTTGTTTTCATCCCACAATTTGTAAATTCGTTGCAATAAATTTTAAATTATTGTTAATAGAATCATATAAAATTGAGATAGAAAATTCCACATAAAATTGAGATAACAATTATTAATAAACTTATAATAAAATAATTAGACTAAAATTTATACAAGTATTATTTATGTCATAAAAAGAGTAGTCCAATAAGAATGAAACTCTTCTTCTTCAACCACAAAAAAAAAAAAAAAAAAGAATGAAACTAATATATCTATTTCATAACTTGTTAGTGCGACACTCAAAAACTCCATTTCTCAACGAGCGTGTGTAATCACTTGTTATAACCAATATACTTAATTCATAACCAAAATTATCTCTATTTCATAATCCAACTCAAAAAACTTTACTCCATACAAAATTAACGCAACACTTGGCAACGAACCACGATCACAGCATTACACAAGTCTCTAGTGTGTGATGATGATGACGTCACAAGTTGGATCACTAATTATCGCTATCATAATAACTGGCAGATTATTATCTAGTTAACTCACCTAAACTAACAGGCTTTGTACCAAGTTTTGAACTATATATATATATTTTTAGGTTTAATTATGTTTTTAATCCTCCAAATTTGATAAATATATTTTTTTAATTCCCTAAGTTAAAAATTAATCTTTTTAGTCCCTTAAATTTTAAAAATTCATGTTTTGGTTATTTTGCCCAAACGCAATTAGTAAATCTACTAAACAAAACCCACCCAATAATGTTTTTATTAGTAAAAACATCATACCGAACTCAACTGATGTTGCATAGCTGATTCAATTTGTCCTATAAATGATACCGTAGGTGGTCCTAAGGGACTAAAACAATATTTTTCAAAATTTGAGGGACTAAAAAGATTAATTTTTAATTTGAGAGACTAAAAAAATACATTTCTCAGATTTAGAGAGACTAAAAATATAATTAAGTTTTTTTTTTAAAGTATAATCTAATCGATATATGAAAAAAGAAAAGGAAAAACCCAAACAAGGTAAAAAATAAAATAAAATATATATAATTAAAATAAAATGTATATAATTAAAATAATATATATATATATATATATATATATATATAATTAAAATACAAAATAATAATAATAATAATAATAATAATAATAATGGAAAAAGAGAAATTTGAAAGAACTAAATTTCTATGTTTCGGGAGAAAAAAAATTAACATAAAAAGGAATTTGAAAGTAGCTTTAAAAAAGAATATAACAAACCTGAGTGGAATACTCCCTTTAGATCCTAGTACCCTAAGAGTAATATGATGGCCACCCAAATCAAAAGCCTTGAATTTTATCCTCCCAATAGTAAACTCCTCCGAAGTTGGATATTGAGTAGGTTGATGCTGAACTAATCTCTGCACAATTTCAATTCATCATCGTCAAACAATTTCTTATAAAATTATAACTAAAATTAAAACCCTCGAGCAGTAATTGCATAATAAGATATCACAAAAATAAAGTTTATAAAATAAAAGAAAAAAAACAACTTCAAAGAGATTAAAAAGTAACTCATTTTACCGAACAAAAAAAATTATGTGTACCTGGTACCACTTGGAATGAACTATTGCTTTTTTATACTATTGGAGATGAGAAGAACAATAACAATAACCAAGTTTCAAGAAAACAAGTTAATAATAAACTCAAGAAAAAAAGTGGATAGTAAAAGATGAGATTCCGTTCTTCTATTTATAAATGTGGAATTGTAATCTTTTTTAAATAATGATAATATTTATCCCTTAATTATCCAATGATAAGTTAATCTTTAATTTTTTTTCACTTATCTCATATCATAGTTACTTTTTAGATTATTTATCTTCTTAAAATTTAATTCTATCTTAAATTTTTAAATTAATCTAAAGGAATTTTTTTTATTATGTTTTTATATCTTTTTAGACTTTCTAATTTTATTTTGAAAATTAAATTCAAATAATTTAACATACACTTATCTTGTATTTGGAAGAGGAATTTTAAGCGGGTAATTCATTTTATAGGGAATTTAAAATACTTTGTGGTGAAATATGTCGTTTGAGTAAGAAATTTAGTAAGAAATTGAAATTCTAGTAATTTATAATGGTCTTTTGATTATCTAAAATTATAATTTATGAAGGTATTTTAAATTCAAATAATTTAAAATACACTTATCTTGTGTTTGAATGAGAAATTTTAAGAGAGTAATTCATTTTATAGGGAATTTAAAATATTTTGTCGTGAAATATGTTATTTGGATAGGAAATTTAGTAAGAAATTGAAATTCTAGTAATTTATGAAGGTATTTTGATTACCTAAGATTGTAGAATTTCAAATTCTACCAAAAAAGTAAAAATTTGAAATTCTTCATAATCACTTTCTCTTATTTCTATATCTGTTTTTTCATCTCTCTCTTCTTTCTTTCTTCTCTCTCTCCCCTCTCTTCTCTTCTCTTCCTCTCTCTTTTCTCTCTCTCTTCTTCTCTCTCCTCTCTTTTTGTTCTTTATTTCTATATGGCCTCTCTCTTTTATTTCTCTCCTCTCTCTCATCTCCCTCTCTTCACTCTCTTTCTTCTCTCCTCTCCCCCTTCTCTCTCCCGTCTGTCTTATCTCCCTCCCTCATCTCTCTCTTCTATCCATCTTTCTTCCTTTTTTTTTTCTTTATCAATATTGACGTAAAATGTATCAATATTTATATTTTTGAATATTAATTATTTAATAGTAAAATTATTTGTGAATTATTAAATATTTAAAAATTGACTAATGTTGTTTTTGAAAAAGTTTAATATTAAAATTTCAATTTTTAAATATATATTTAAAAATTAAATTTTATATATGGTGGAAATAAAATGTCATATCCAAACTTAGAATTTAAAATTTTAAAAATTTGAATTGATTTATCCAAACAGAGCATTTAATAAATAAAGAAAATTTAAATTAAAGCAATTCAAATTTTAAGCATTTCAAATTCTTTGAAATTTTAAAATTTCTCATCTAAACACAACCTTAATCTAATTTTAATATAAAAAGGTTGATCGAGGACTTGTAGTTGAGAGCGTGATTCAAGCCGCAGCAATCGTGACTTACAACTAATTAAATTACATGGGTCTCAATGTTTTTCATAAGTTAATGATAAGTTAATCTTTAATTTTTTTTACTTATCTCATATCATACTTACTTTTTAAATTATTTATCGTTTTATAATTTAATCTTAGCTCAAATTTTCAAATTGCTTTAAAGGAATCCTCTTTATCATGAAGCGAATAAGTGTGTTAACTGTTTAGCCAATATAGCTTGCACGTTAGAGGGTAGGATGAATTCTTTCGAGCTACCTCTTGCTCAAGTTGAGCAGCTTTTGGTGGCTGATGTTTGGGAGTTGCTAATCCCCGAATCATATCTGTGTAATTTTTTCCTTTGGGCCTTTGTCCCCGTTGCCTTCCAAAAATATATTAGAACTAGTATTTTAATATGTCATTATGCATTATATAGAATAAATATTTATTTTATATAACTTCAATTTATAATAAATAAACACTTGTGAATATATAAATTAAATTATAATTAAAATTTGTAATAAATAAATATTTTTGAACATATTGATTATATTTTAAATTTATAATAAATAATTATTATAATCTAGTGTTAATTTTTAATCATTGATAATTTTTTTAAAAAAATATTAAAATTCAATTTAGAACTAAAGATATTGAAAATGATAGATTGAAAGAGATAAGAGGTTAAAAAATTCTAAAAACGCTCTTGTTCTAGGACCGACCTAGGCTCTTAAGCCGACGATTCTTTTTCTTAGCATCACTAGCTTGGGGGCAACTGTTCTGGAAGTTACTCAGACGCATAGCTCTAAGCAGGCCTACATGTCACCTACCTCGGCTAACACGACCACGGATACCCCGGATAGCAATTTCCCTCTATCTCCGTTCGACTTAACTTCTATCCTAGTATAACATGGGAAGCACCTAACGGCAAGGAAAGTGTGTAATAAGGCACCCAAACGCATGATGCCACATGGCACCTATCACTAACAGAATTTCCCTCCAAAACACACTATATAAAGGATTCCACACTCATCAGGTACACACGCTCTCTCTCATTCTCACTCGCACTTGCACCCTTATTAACTTAAGCATCGGAGTGCTCATAGGTGCCACCACCGGAGACGCCAACAACTACTGTGGGAGCTCACCGGAGACCATCTCTTGTGTTCACCACACAACATTGGTGTTGTCTGTGGGGATCGCTTTTTGATTCTCTTCATTGCTTGGAGATCTGATCGTGATGGTTAGCACAAGAAACTGCAAGTCCGTCATGGCACCTTCACCACCGAAGCTTCCACCAACATCACTTAAAGATGGCGAAGCTGCTTTCGCCACGCCTGAGGCGGCTCCTAACGCGAACGGTGTTCCGGCACCGTCAGTTACCATGGCAGATCTTGCTACACTATTGCAGCAACAGAGAGAGGCGTTGAAAGAGTAGGAGAAAATTATTGCGGAGCTTCAAGCGGAGAATGAGAGTAAGAAAATCATAGAGAATACTTATGATCAAACTGAGAGATCCGTTGCATCCACTCTGAGACTGGGTCATGTTGCGCCGGAGATGCATAACGCGCATATGGCAACAAGAATGACGAAATGGTTCGTTCAACCTCCCTTTCTCCATGAGGATTCTGAATTTGCAGGTCCCGAAGCAGCTACAGTAGTTGCCTTCATTGGAGTTATATGATGGATCTGTTGATCCGAATGACCACCTCTCAGTGTTTGAATCCGCGATGTCCTACAAGGGAGCTTTAGCCTCATTGACATGTAGAGTGTGCCCACTCTCATTGAAGGGAGTGGTGTTAAAGTGGTTTCAATATCTACAACCAAGGTCCATTGATTCATGGACGATGTTGAGAGAGAAGTTCAAGACCGCCTTCGCAACCAACAAGGCCAGGCCTAAGACTGAGGTCGATTTGAGGAGGATCCACCAAGGCGCGGATGAATCGTTGAGGGATTACATTGGCAGGTTTAATCAAGAGGCAAGGTCGGCCAAAAATTTACAACTTGGAGTGGTTCTGATATTGGCTAAGGACGGGGTAAAGCAAGGCTCGCCTTTCTTCATGTCGATCGCTAAAACACCTCCGACTTCAATGGAGGAGTTTCTGAAGAAGGTAAAGAAATACATTAACTATGAAAATGTGTTGAAGGCCGGGAAATTGAAAATGGCCGAGATTGTAACATAAAAGAAGAATTCACAAGCAAAGGCTAACAAACCACCGCGTCATGAGGACTGAGGTTTGTACAAAGGAGGTTTGAGGTTTGAAGATTATACACCGTTAAATGACTCTAGAGCAAGAATATTGAATGAAGTATATAATGTGAAATTTGTCGAAGAAGGGATGAAACCCCCGAGACCAATAAGAAACAGAGAAGGAGGAGATTAATCCAAATACTACTAATATCACAGGGCACTGGGACATGATACTGATGAGTGTTATCAGTTGAAAGATGCCACTGAATTGCTGATCAGACGAGGAAGACTAGACCGCTTTGTAAAGTGGAATGGGGGTCGTAGTGATAGAAGGCGACGTCCCTCACCACAAAGGAGGGAGAGAACAAGGAGCCCCAAGAGGGAGCACTCTCCACCCCGGAGAGATAGATCACCACGCCGACATAGTCATGCAAGAAGCCACTCCACACCTCGGCCATCGCAGGATGATACCGAAGTACACGTCATCCGTCACCAGTCACCACGATGATCATCATCCCAACAACCCACAAGATCTCCCACCGATTCTCTCGCGCGGAGCCATGAGATTATATACGTTATTGTAGGCAAATTTTTGAGAGGAGTCTCGTCGAATAATGCAAGAAAGAGGCATGCTAGAGAAGTATTGGCAACCTCTTCCGAGGTTTATGCTACTAATAACCCCGCGAAGAATAGGGCACCGCCCTTAGTCTTTGATGACTCTGACTACGCCGATATTGTGCCAAACCATGATGATCCCCTAGTGGTGAATGCTCTTATGGAAAACAAGGAGGTCCACAGGCTGCTGGTAGACATCGGTAGTTCTGTCGAGAGAAGTATTAGCAACCTCTTCCAAGGTTCGTGCTACTAATAGCCCCACGAAGAATAAAGCACCGCCTTTAGTCTTTGATGACTCTAACTACACTGATATTGTGCCAAACCATGATGATCCCCTGGTGGTGAATGCTCTTATGGCAAACAAGGAGGTCCACAAGCTGTTGGTAGACATCAGTAGTTCCGCTGACGTTATGTTGTACGAACTCTTCAAGAAGCTGAGAATTCTAGAGTCTGAGTTGATGGCTTACAACAAAGATCTGATAGGATTCTCTGGACACCACATTACGCCGATGGGTTACATAAAATTGCATATGACATTTGGGAAACCGCCTTGTACAAAAACCATAACTACGCAGTTCATAGTCGTGGATACTAAGTCCTCCTACAATGCTATTTTGGGTAGACCGACGTTAAATGCTTTGGGAGCCATTATTTTGGTCTCACACCTAGCTATGAAGTTTGTCAACAATAATATGGAGATAGTCACCCTTCGGGAAGACCAAAGAAAAGCAAGGGAATGTTACAAGGAGTCCCTGAAAGTCGACTACAATCCCGATATGGATTACAAGCCCAATCCCAGAGAAGGTGAAGTGCTTCTAACAGAGTTAGACTGCCAAGATGAGATAAAGCGAGATACCTGGATACCTTATCGAGAGCCTAAAAGGGAGTGCATCTCAGTCCAGATTGGGAAAGAAAAGGATCAGGTTGTTAGAATTGGTGCTTACCTGGACGAGAGAATGAAGGACGATCTCTCAGTACTTATGAAGAACAACGCCGGCTTATTCGCTTGGAAACCAGCAGCCATGCCTGGGATAGACCCCAATCTCTTTTGCCACCAGTTAGAAGTAGATCCCTTGGTGAAACCGGTGTGTCAAAGGAGGAGGAAGATAGCCCCTGAACGCTTATAGGAGATCAACAAGTAGGTAGAGGAGTTGTTGAAAGCAGGATTCATCTGAGAGGTGAAGTATACCACCTGGTTAGCTAACGTGGTGCTTGTAAAGAAGCAAATGATAAGTGGATAATGTGCGTTGATTATGCTGATCTCAACAAGCACTACCCGAAGGATTTGTACCCTTTCCTCGACATTGACAAGCTGGTAGATGGTTCTTCTGGATTTCGTTATCTGTCTTTCATGGACGCATATTTTAGATACAACCAAATTCCTCTATACCCAGGTGATCAGGAGAAAACAACTTTCATGATTGAAAAGGCCAATTATTGTTAAAAGGTGATGTCTTTCGGGTAAAAGAATATCGGGGCCACATATCAGAGGATGATGAATAAAGTGTTCGAGGCACAGATAGGGCAGAATTTAGAAGTATACGTTGATGATATGATTGTGAAGAGTGCTACCTCTACGGCACATCTTCAAGATTTAGAAGAAACCTTCACCCAACTAGCATAGTATAACATGAGATTGAATCCCAATAAGTGCATGTTTGGTGCTAGGCAGGAAAATTTTTAGGGTATATGCTATCAGAGAGGGGGATAGAGTTAAACCCGAAGAAATGTCGGGCTGTTCTAGAGATGAAGAGCCTTCAAAATGTAAAGGAGATTCAGAAACTAAGAGGGCGGTTAGCTGTGTTAACGAGGTTTATAGCCAGATCAGCATAGAATGCTCTTCCCTTAAGGAAGGGCAAACCTTTTGAATGGATGGAAGACTATGAGCAGCATTCAAAAGGTTGAAAGAGACTTTATCATCTCCCTCCTTACTCACCAAACCCGAGTTGGGTGAGGTCTTATACTTATATTTAGCTGTGGCCGATGAAGCTATGAGTGCCACATTAACACAGGAAACGTCGAAAGGACAAAAGCCGGTCTACTTTGTAAGTAGGGCTCTCCAAGGAGCTGAACCAAGATATCCCAAAATGGAGAAGGTAGTATTCACTTTGGTGATGGCGGCAAGACGATTAAGACCATACTTCTAGTCACATCAGATCATAGTAAGAACAAATCAGCCAATTTGGCATATTTTGCATAGGCCCTAGTTAGCGGGGAGGATGACGACTTGGGCCATAGAGTTGTCAGAATATGGGATTAAGTATAAACCAAGGTAGGCCCTGAAAGCCCAAGTGCTAGCCAACTTCATTGCAGAATTGACTCTGGCAGAATCTTCATTTGAAATTTTGACCTAGACTCTTTTTGTTGATGGGTCATCCAATGAAAAAGGAAGCGGAGCCAGCATAATGTTGGAATCGACAAACGGGGTTGTGCTAGAACAGTCGTTGACTTTTACATTCCCCACTTCTAACAACTAAGCAGAATATGAAGCATGTATAGTCGGACTCATTATGGCAACTGATATTGGTGTCATGTCGTTACGCGTGTGCAGCAATTCTCAATTGATGATTTCACATATTAACGGGGCATACCAAGCTAAGGAGCTGATATTGCAAAAATATCTGGCAAGAGTCAAGACTCTCCTCACAAAGTTTAATAATATAGACTTTGTCTACATTCCCCGAGAGAAGAACGTTAGGGCGGATATTTTATTCAAATTGGCTAGCACAAAGTCTTCTGGCAATAATAGGATGGTCATTCAACAGACAATTCACGAACCTAACCTCATGATGGTGGTAGAATTGAAGCAGAGTTGAATGTCCCCTATCTAAAAGAAAATATCACCCCAAAAGACAAGAAGGAAGCAAGGAGGCTAGAGAGGTCGACAGCTCATTTTTGTATTATTAATGACAAACTATATCGGCATGGTTTTTCCCAACCCTTGCTCAGATGTCTAAGAAAGTCGGAGTTTGAATATGTGATGGCAAAGATACATGAAGGATGTTGTGGCCAACACTTGGGGGTAGAGCACTGGCCAAGAAGATACTTAGAGCAGGCTACTACTGGTTGACGCTAGAAAACGACACCATGGAGTTCACCAAAAAGTGTGATAGATGTCAAAAATGCTCCGACATTCATCTCGCGCCCCTTGAAGATCATAGTACAATCACTTCCCCTTGGTCTTTCATCTGGTGGGGTATCGACATACTTGGCCCTTTTCCAAAGGCGCCCAGTTAATTAAAATATTTGGTGGTAGCGATTGACTACTTTACTAAGTGGATTGAAGCAGAGGCACTGGCCACCATCACGGCAAGAAACGTCGAGAACTTTGTATTCCGACAGATTATTTGTAGATTCAAAATACTGAATGTTATAGTATCAGACAACAACATGTAATTCACAGACAGAAGCTTTTAGGAATTCTTAGCCGCGTTAAAGATTAAGCAGCACTTTAAGTCGGTCGAAATCCCCAAACGAATAGGCAGGCAGAAGCGGCAAATTGAGTCATCCTTCGAAGACTCGGACGGTGTTTGGATGAAGCGAAGGGATGTTGGGTTGAGCAATTATCACATGTCCTATGGGCATACCGTACAGCCCTTCATTCTTCCACTAGAGAGTTTCCTTTCCTCCTTACTTACGGCGTGGAGGCAATGATCCCGACAGAAATTAGAGAGCCGACATGGAGAGTGGCTAACCTAAGACTTGAAGATAACGAGGGACTGCTACGTACAGAGTTCGACATAGCAGAAGAAAGAAGGGAGGTTGCCGCCATAAGAGAAGTTGCTTTGAAATGACAAATTGTGGCGAGATATAACAAGAAGGTTTTAAGGCGTGCCGACATAAAGGGGAGAAATGTCAGGCAAGGGAAACTCGTCGAGAAATAAGAAGGCCCATACCGGGTTACCTCAAAAACCGGCACAGGTGCATATGCGCTAGAAATGCTACTCGAGATTGCCATCCTGCGGACATGGAATGCAAGCAACCTCAGACGGTACTACAGGTGAGGCGTGATTGGTAACTTTAATTTTGATTTCATAGTTTAAGCCTGAGTATAGCTGGCCAGAGTCACATACTATAATTTGTGACTTTTGTAATATTTTTTGCCCTACGTGATTAATAAAATGAGAGTTTTTCTGGCTTAAAAAGCTAAACACAGGATCAAACAAATATACAAAAGAAAAAGGGCAATGAAAGAGAAAAAGGAAACTATCTTGTGAATGTGGATTCGCTCCAGCAGAGAAAGAAAGAACCAAAGGGAACTACCCCGTGTATGTGGATTTACTCCAGCCGGGGTAGGAAGATCCCGATCCTGTGTACGTGGATTCGCTCCAGTTAGGATAGAAAAACTTCCACCTCGCGTACATGGATTCGCTCTAACCGAGGTAGGAAGGTAACCACCCCGTGTATGTGGATTAACTCCAACTGGGGTGGATTCAAAAAAGACAGAAATCGAGAAACACGTAAAAACAAAGTCAAGTAGACAAAAGTGTGAAGAATCAAAATATTAACAAAAGAACGAAAAACTAAAGCGCGTATACTCATTCTATTGAAAACATGAGACATTAGAAGAAAACATTGAAGTATACACATCATGTTTAAGCTAATCAAATTGTATACAAGTTTTATAGAAACATGAAAAATTATAGAAAAAACTAACATCCCAGCCCTTCAATTTCCGGCTTTGGCAGCACTTTCATCGACATTTTCGTGGTGAGAAACACTGGCGTCTTTGAGGGCAAGATCATCACCTAAAACCTCAACCTCGTTTGAGGGAGGCACGGTCGGCGTCATCTTTGGGGTCGATATGAAACTGTCTGCAAGTTGTCCTTCGACATCTTGCTTGTCAATGTAAGATTCAGGAATAACCTTGGTCCCCTGATGATCCAAGCCGGCTTCAACCTCTTTCTCGGCATGATCGTTAATGTCGAAATCAGCGGCAAGGATAGCAGAATCTGCCGGCATCATCTCACCACCCACGTTTGCATGCCAAACGTTGTCAATAACTTCACAGTCTGGCCGGCGTATCCAATGTCCATGTCGCACTAGAGGAGGTAGCGCACTTGCTTCATTGTATTTTCGAAGAAGAGCTGGACAGACTCTAACTAGCGGCAGCACATTAGTTGAGATTCCTCTTAGGAAGTTGCCACACCGGTTTCTAACTCTCGTACCCTAGCTTCTAAATCTGTAACTTTGTTCTCTGAAGCTTTTAGTTGAGAAGATAGATTCAAGTCCAACTCAATGTATTGGGCATTAGCAACAAACAACTTCACCTGGAGGTCAACTTCGGCCCTTGCCAATCGTAGTTTCTCAATTTTTTTCTTCTGCCAGCTACTCCTTTAAGGCTCGCACATCCTCCTCCAGCTTGGTGATGTGACGGCCAGATTCTTCTTTGGCCATGCGTGCCCCTCCTTCAGCTTGCTTCAGTCAAGTTATAACCGCATCCTTCTCAGCCAAGACATCCAAAGGGTTTTTATTGCCATAAGCTTCCCTTATCAGCGCATATTGAGTGTACCCATGAAACATGTGGCTGAGGAGAGAGGCTAAACCCTCCATACCGCTCTACATGGCGCCCAACTAGCCCTGCAACGCGCTTACCTCGTCCATGATGTTACTCTAAAAAACAACCGTGTTTCTAGCCAAGATTAATCTATCGACCTTCTCCGCAGCTGAGAGAGAAGACTGGTCATCCCAACACCTCTTCGATGGCAACTCCTCCCCTCGTGTATCATCGCTTACAACTCTTTTCTCGGCAGCCCAAAAGACTTGAGGTACATCGGCAGAAATGACTTTGGGAACCTCGGCCGCCATATCAACCCTGGAGGGGGCCACCCTGGTGGAAGCTGGCTCAGTAGGAACCAGCACAGGCCGGACCCCAGTGTCCCAGATGACAATTTCCTTTGCCGCCAGATGAGTAAGGGGAGGAGGAACATTTGCTTTATCAACAGTAGCAGCCTTTTGCTTCCCTTTTGTCTTCCTCGGTTCTTTCGGCTTCGCCGCCTTCTCTTGCTGCAAGCCCAGGGCAAAGTCAGCCATCTTAGATTTCACCATTTTTTCTGCAAGAAAACATATGAACTTGGTCAAGCAACACATAAAATGCCAAGACAACCAAAAAATGAATCTACAAAACTTTCACATAAACACATCAAAATTCTGCCAGTATTCAGAAAAAGTGGTGCCAATCAACCATTGGAATGGAATCCGGTCTTGTAAATTTTTTATCATTTCAAAAAAATGATCCCGGGCTCGCATCTCCTCTTGGGTTAGATCGCTATCTCGGGCCAAAAATCTACCCCAATCTAAGCAATAATGGTCATATGACCAATATAAGGGAAATCGGAGTTCAATCACATTCTCCTTTACATCACGTACAGTAAAAAGAACCTCCTAGCTTTTTGCGCGAGGTTAGAGAAAGAAAAATTTATCTTTGTAGTCCTTATAGGACTCTTGGAAAGGCCGTAGTAGTACCCGACCTAATGCTATGAAGGGACATCGAGGAAAATTTATTGTTGTATGCCTGCTGGATGAGAGAAAAATAATATAAGAACAATTTTCGAATGCAGACTACCCCTTCCCGGCTACACAAATTCTTGAACGCCACAATGAACGCCCAAGAATTGGGATGAAGTTCTAAAGGGATGACATTGAGGAAGTTCAAAACGAACACTTGGAAGTCTGTGAATGGCAGCTTGACTCCAAGATGCTCGAAAAAAGTTAGATACATAGGCAGAAAATCAGGGTATAAAAACCCAGCTGCCGCAGCCTCGTCCTCATCCAGTGGTGTCCCTATATTGTCCTTCCAGCCTTGCGAGTAGATCCAGCCATCATCTCCAAGAGCCACTACATCAAAAGAAGTGTCTACGGCATCTCGGCTCAACTCCAAGCGACTCGCCAAAGAGTCTAATGCAGCCTAGTTGAAGCACGACCGAGTCCCTGCCATTTCCTTATCCACCCAATCTACATTCAGGTCTACCACGTCATGGTAGTCCTCCAGGGTGGTCTCCACATTCCTAACAGTTTTTCCCATCTCCCTGCCAAAAATATTGGAAGAAGGGTTAGATTCAACTATCTAAGGGTTTGAATGCACTACAACCTCGACGACCCTTTTCGCCAACGTAGATACCCAATAAGTATTCCCCAGCCTAAAGGGAATCCTCATCAAATCTGGAAACTCCACCCACGCTTTAGCAGATTCCAACACCTCATCGGGACTATAGGGGCATCCCTATGGCTTTTAGATGGCTTCGACATTTTTCAAGTATTTCAGGACAGATTGTGATCTCTGGCGGCGGTGGTCCTTTTGGGTTAGCTGTTAAGGGATGCTCATTAGTCCTCCTTGCGGTCCTTTGCCTACCCTCCCTACCCTGGAAGGCTACCCCCCCGCGAGTAGCCACAGGAACAGCTAAAGAACCGATGTCGCTAGCGGCATCCTCGCAACCTTTCAAAGACCTTTGTCGGCCAGCATGGTGAGATGGAGGTCGGGGACTAAAACAACCAATTAGCGGCCAAACCCGTCGTGCAACTGCCACGACCTCCGCATCCACAAGACGAAGTGTTACGTCTACGCGGATCCATCTTCAACGAAACAAAGGCACATAATATAGCACAAGAAAGTACACAACAGAAAGGACACAGTTAAAGCGAAAACAGGAATAAGAACGTTACCTTAGCATGAAATATGAGCAGTGTTAGAAGATGAACGGTGTTAACAAGCAGTGTCGTAGCTCTCACCAGAAACAGTAATCACCGGAGACAAAAGAGACCTCTTATGAAGAAGAAAAAGCACAATAGTAAAATGCGAATATACAACTAAACAATCATAACTAAAGTATATATCGTATGGGCCCATATCGCAGTTGGGCCTAAATCCATCAATTTGAAAACATGTGTGAAAACTCAAGTAATTGCCAAAATCTCTTGGAATTCGAAATGTTGTGGACTTTAAGATATCGAATCATTATGCATTCAATACGCCTCGGTTGCTCCAAAGATATGGTGCAGCTGTCTAAAAAAATGAAAAGACACAAATTAAACCTTTCGACTCTAAAGAACTCTAAGTTGGCAAGCTTTTTTTCTGCCATAAAATCTTACTGACTTGGGGGCAACACCATCCCGGACCCCTTTTCAAACTCTTAAGCCGACGATGCTTTTACTAAGCATCCTCGGCTTGGGGGCAACTGTTCTGAGACCGACCTAGGCTCTTAAGCTGACGATACTTTTTCTTAGCATCACCAGCTTAGGGGCAACTATTCTGGAAGTTACTCAAACACACAGCTCTAAGCTGGACTACATGTCGCCTACCGCGGCTGACACGACCACGGATACCCCGGATAGCAATCTCCCGCTATCTCGGTTCGATATTACTTCTATCCCAGCACAACATGGGAAACGCCTAACGATAAGGAAAGCGTGTAATAAGGCACCCAAACGCACGATGCCACGTGACACCTAGCACTAACAAAATTTCCCTCCAAAAATATAAAGGACTCTACACTCATCAGGTACACATCCTCTCTCTCACTCTCACTTGCACTTGCACCCTTACTGACTTAAGCATCAAAGTCCTTGTAGGTGCTACCACCGAAGACGCCAACAACTACCGTGGGAGCTCACTGGAGACCTTCTCTTGTGTTCACCACACAACAACTCTCATTAAAGAATAATAGCTAAAAATGCTCTCATTGAAGAATAACAGCTAAAAATGCTCTTGTTGAAGATAGCTATTCTCATTTAATATCATAAATGAGAGTGTTTTTAGGAATTTTTTTAATCTCTTATCTCTCTCAATCTATTATTTTCATATTTATTTTTAAATTAAATATTTCTAAAAAAATTATCAATAGTTAAAAATAATCTTATATCACCATATAAATTTTTTATCATAAATCTAAAATATAATTTATATGTTCAAAATATTTATTTATTATAAATTTTAATTATATTATAATTTATATACTTAAAAGTATATATTATAAACATTTATCTCGTGCATTACACAAGCTAAAATACTAGTATTAAATGATGTGTAAACTAAAATAGAATGAAATGAAATAATATAAAATATAAAATATTATATTAACTAGGGGAAAGAGAGAAACTTCGTGCCTCTCTTCATTTTTTTAAATTAAAAATAAAATAAAAGAGAGAGTGTAATAGGTGGTTTAAAAAGTAGTTAAAAGATAAAATAGTAGATAATTTAGAGAATAATTAAAGGGTATAGTAGTCCAATAAAAAGTAGATACCAAAAGAGTGTATCCTCTTATTATAGTTATAGATTATAGATTATAGATGTTTAGATATTTTATAATATTTATCAAACAATAACTCACATGTTAGAATTATTTTACTTTAAAAAAATATTTATAAATTAAGCACTTTTAAATTTATGTATTTTTTATTTTCTTATTTTAATTTAGTTTTCCAAACTACCTTGCTGTCCACAAATTATCATTCAACGAGGCTATCAACAAAATTCATTTGTATAATATATAAGTATATAAATATAAATATTTTTGGTTCCCAAATTCATAAACTATACATACCAGGTAATAGCTTGTTGTGTATTTTCTCATACTCTCTCGATAGTTGATTCCTTTATATAATTTTTTTTAAATGCGGTTTTAATCTTATTTCATAATTTTTTAATTTATTTTATTTGTCTTTTATATTTTATAACTGAATTGATTTTTTCTCAAACAGTTGCTTCACACCAAGACATTATCTAACAAATTTTTAAAATTAAAAATTTAAACATCTAGATGTATTCAACATCCTATTTTCTTGTTCTGTTAAATGGGAACTTGAATAAGTTATATTTAATTGAAACGAACATGAGACCTATCATTTTTACTATCTAAATCTTCAAATTATTTAAAGGGGTAAGTTTTATTTTCTATTTTCAAACATTTTTCCCTCTTTTTTATATTACTTTCTTTTATTTTTATTTTTATTAATATCCCACTCAAAATAGATTATTCACAAATATTATAAATAATAATATAAAATGATACGTAATTAAGATAAAATTTTGCAATATGTTATTTTTATCAGGAACAATGTATTTTAGCTTTTCCTACAATAAATGATGTTATTGTGATATATTTTAAATTGGTTAATATTACTTAAAAGTCATAAAAGATTAGCTTTTTCTAGCAACATCATATGTGCTGGCATAGAAAAACACTTTTCCTAGTGACATTAAATGTATTGGCATAGAAAAGTATCTTTTCCCAACGATAATCAATGTTGTTGGCATAAAAGAGTAACTTTTTCCAACGGCAATAGATGCGCTAGCATAGGAAAACACCTTTTCCCAACGACGGTCAACATTGTTGGCATAAAAGAGTACATTTCTCAACGACTTTAAATGTCGCAAGCATAAAATATACACATTAGCAGGGACAAGTTTTTTTGTTGGGATACGTATAGTTTTCACAGCAACATTGGTCTTGTTGACAAACAAAAAGTCATATTGCAAAAAAATTCAAATATCGCTACCAAATGTATATATTTGCCAACAACCCATTTATCGTTGAGAAAAAGTTGTTGCAAATAACCTTCCTTGTATATTTGGTTAGTTATAATTTAATTGAATATTTATTTAAATTATGAACATTTGTTGCACCATTGGGTTTTTTACAATAATGGATGATTAATTGATATATATATATATATATATATATATATATATATACATGTATATATATATGTGTGTGTGTGTGTGTACACACACATATGTATATGTACACACACACACACACATATATATATATATATGCATTTTTGTTTTAGGGGATGTTGCAGTTGAATATGAAATGAAAATTACTAGGGTTCCATTTAATCCGGAAATTCCAGAGGTTTTGTCTTTAAAGGACAGGTATTCTTTGTTACATCTAATATAATTTTTTTATTTTCTTTTTAAAACTATTAAATATTTAATTTTTGAATTTTTTGCTTTGTTATCTATTTTCAGTTTAATGCAGCAACGTTTTAACATTCAGAGAAATATTCGATATGTCCCAATGGGCTGTATTGTTGCTTCGTTGAATGAGAAGTTCTTGACGATGAAATTAAGGAAAAAAGTGTGTGATCTGTATGTTAGAGCATGGGTAAGAAAATTTATTTGGATTACATTCTTAATTATTAATTCTCGTTAGATTAATTAATAATTCTTAATTTTGATAATTCCTTTTAATTCTTATCCGTATTCTTATTTTAAATATTAACTGTTAATTAATAATTTTTAACATCAATTAACCCATATTTTTAATAATATATTGCTAAACGAATATAGAATTTTTTACTAGAGTCTAATTATAATAGTTGATAATTATATATATACATATATATATCATCAAATGCTTAAAAATGTTGTAGGGTCGACTCTGGGTTGTTTCAGCGAGAGTTGTGGAAATCATTCGGGGAAGGAGCTTGGTTTGAAATTTTTTCTAAATTCAAAATTAAAGGATATAGTCATTCTGGACTAATTATAGTTGACCCAAATGATCCAACAGAAATAATTCCACGGTGAGTTTGGTATAGTTTTTTCTCCGATATTTAGGCGGCTTCTAGCGTGAAGAAGCTGTTCAAGTGGTTCACGGGTGGTGAACTCTACAGTAGCAAAAAAATAATGTAATAATATAATTCAAAATATATTTTAAAATGAAAAAAGACAAATAAGCCCTTGTTAAATTTATTACAATTTATGGAGCATTGAAAGCATGTGGCTCCCTGAATGGATTCTTTCTCAAATCATGCTGTGAACAAGGTGATGTGGATGGCGTTGATGAGATATAGTGTAGCGGCAACATGTGTATCGTTGAAGGAACTGTACGTTTAGGGCTGCCTTCTATTTGATCGTGGCTTCGTGTCGTTGGATGCTAAATCTCCCAAATTTGCTTAGAGTGTTGTTTTCAAAATGGAAAAGTGAAAGTATGTTGCGAGTTGCACTATCTCCAAGCTCGGAGGCGGATAATAGCTGACCCATTTACAGGTAAATATTGTGATGGGTTTAGTGCTTTGATCCATGGCTGGATAATTGACAGACTTGTATTTCTGACTAAAATAAAATTTTTTTTTAATAAATTGATTTTTGTGAGGAATTTGCTTGAATGTTTTTTAATATGCTGTTAATTTTTCCTCTCAAGTGTGCTTGAATCGATTATTTTGTGTTCTTGGTTAAGAGATCTAAAGCTGTGTTTGAGACATTTGTGTTAGCATTCATCGTTTGGTTGGGCCAAATCTGTGGTTCATTTGGTATTGCTTATTGTCTTTTCTGGTGATGTAATGTTATTCAATTTGATTAATTTTCTGGCCAGTCAATGAGGCTTGTACTGGTAAATTGACTTTGATTTTGCTTTCATTGTAGAAACTGTGGATATTAATGTTGTAACTTCCTCATAAGTGTTCACAGATAATCAAGTCATTATTGGACCTTCAAATCAAAGCTTTTATAATCATATTGGCTGGTAGAGTGACTCAAGATACTATTGGAGGAAGCTTACAAAAGGGTTTGCAAGATGCAACCTCAGTTGGGAACAAAAATGGTTTCAAGGTTAATGTAAATAGTGTTCTTCAAATTTCATCATCCCAAAGGGAACTGCTAAGCAGTGAAAGCCATCATATAGGGAAATACATAATGTAGCCACGCAAGTACAATTAGAACTGAAGGGAACGGGAAATTCAAGTTTCAAGAAGACATCCGGTGGTAGAGGTAAAGATGCTTCTGCATCTGGGCAAAAGGTTGCTCAAACTGCAAAGACTACTACACACCTCAATGGAGAGGGGGACTATTTGATCTTTAGGACAATCTTTCTGTGGCATGTCTCACTCTCTTTTGTAGTTTTTGTATTTTTGGAAGGAACATGGAAAGACTTCATTTTGGTAACATGTATGGCCACATGGAAAGAACCCTCAATGATATATAAAGCTTTTAGCAACAGTCATGTCTGTATTTCGAAATAGACTTCTGCTGTAATATTTAATATTTAAACATCATTTTTTCGATTAGTTGGTAAATGTTATCTTGTGTTTGATAATTTTCAAAAGATATCGTTACAGAAGTTTGAAATTTTAGTCTTAAATGTTGTGCAAAAGAATATAGTATCACATGTACGTGAATGCAAATTACAAGACATTGAAATTAGCACAAGTATTTCTTATTCATAGAGGTTGTTCTGCTCGTACACTTTGATATGTTTTTATTTACTAAATTTATTTTAAATTCATAGAAGATCGTATCATTTCTTTGTTTGTCTATAATCTAGCAACATTATGTGAACATACAAAATTATACACATTTACATATTATTTCTTTAATTCTTTAATATTATCAGTAAGAGGTACATCTCTAGTCATGCAAACGACTATGACTATATAAGTTATTATCGTGGCTTTCATGAAATTCAAGAATGAAGACAACGAATCTATATATGATCTAAACCCTTCAAGATAATTAGTAAATTAATTATTTAACTACATTCACATTCTAATGTAATGTCCCAACTTTTTCTTTCTTATTACATGATAATGAATAGGATAACATAAGCTGAGCACATTTATAGATCAATTTTGTTTTCTCACGTTTTATTTCTTCTGATTTTGCCTAGCAATTGGATAACTCATCTCAGCTAGTTATTGAATATAATATCACTCACACTTATCACATGTACATGAATGCACATTACAAGCATTGAGAACAAAACGTTATCTTATCTCATTAACCGAGAAAACAAGAGCTTCGGTTCCAAGCCAACAAAATACAAAATAAGACCTATAAAATATTTAACAGCTGGTGTATGAGTGGTCACTTCTTGCTTGGAGCATGATATTGTCATTGGACCACCACCATATTTACCTCTTCAACAAGCTGAATTAGAACAAAAATTGCTTTCTCAGTGTGAACTGTTTGGACCTCCCTCACCACAGATATTGCCATTGTTGCTGCAATCTTTAAGACTCTGAACTCTAAGAAATCAATCCCTCCATTGGATTCCCACTCCCCAAATAATCATCTCTAGTTCCTCCTATCATATTTATTATTACTGTATAGAATTAGGGAGGAAAACAGGCATGTACCTCTTACAGTACTTAGTATAAGCTGGATGGATTGCAAAATTGAAGCTCCAATTGGACTTTAATCATCATTGATCTTGTAAAGGAAATAGTCAATGAAGGAAAATAGGGTAATTGCCTACATTCTCCACCTCAATGTGCTTAGCACAAGAAGCTTCATTCTCTGTATTATTTTAGCTTCAAATATACACTTAGATTCACCCACCTATGGTATAAAAAAAAAAGATCAGCTCATGTAAAATCAAAAATATTTGACTCGGTGCATGTTTGGAAAAATAATAATTTCTTAGAAACAATCTCAGTAAATAAACTATTGGGTCTTCAAATAAGCTAAACCAAGCATGCAAATTAATATGTTCATACAACATCTAAGTTTGAAATTGAAATAATTTACCTGCAAGTCAAGAGACAAAGGAACATCAGTCTCTTCCATTTTAACCAGTAACCCGTTATGGAAAACTATTATGGTATGATATGCATAGTCCACAATGCCTAATGTGCTATCTTACATTAAGAATGCTTCATTCACTCTAATCGTTATTATTGTCTTCTTGTATCAAGCTAAATATTTTTTTTCTTTACTTTATTAATTTGAACTTAGGTAATTCTCTCTGATGCAAATGTTCCTAGAGAAGGGGAACATAAGATTATGTCATGCATATCCAAACAACATAATCTAGAGGAATATGAGCCAAATACCAGGCACTACAGAAATAATAGAAACAAAACATATACGCCAACAAACTAAAATAATGAATATATTACAATCCATCCAGTTCTTAATACACAACAACTTGATCCAATAAGGTTTCCAAATTCCACTCACTACAGTTTACAGCAAGTACATACATGTATTTCCCATAACAGAAAACCAGAGATATACTTGCATTTTCCAAATTGTTCCAGAGATGAGAACTATAACACTCCTTGTCTGTATGTTAGTATAACAAATAAGAAAATGTTACTTGCGCACTTTATATAGTCAAGCCGCTTAACACCATTGAGAACACATGAAAAATCAATCCAACAACATAACACAGATAACTAACTCCAATTGATTGAAACATTAAAATTGCAAGACTTATTAATTATTAATTATAATAACTGAATGGCGAAATAACCAAACCTACAATTGCGGCACAAAAGATCCATCCAACAAACCCTTCGACGATTTCGATTTCATAACAGCTCTCGTGGACTCCGACAACACTCTATAGTTCCCACCCACAACAAAATCCTAACCGAACTCCTCCTCCATACCGAATGCCTTCGACGCAGCAACAAACTAATCTTCAATAGGCCTGCCACAAATCGATCCCCATCACCACGAACCTCCTCTTCAAACTTTACGGTTCCCACTAACACCAAAATCCAAACCGAACTCTGACTCTGAATCGAGCGCCTTCCAAACAACAACAAACCGTTCTTCAAATGACCAGCCACAAACCCCTCCCCATCAGCACCAAGCTCCTCCTTAAACTCTAGGGTTCCCACCAACCCCAAATTCTCAACTGAGCTCCTCTTCGATGTGCAAGGTTAAAAAGGTCTTTTCATTTTTTATAAATATTTTTAATCTTATAATGTCACTAAATGAAAATTCAGTTTAACGAAATAATCTATACCGTCCATTTCTTTTAATTTATATCCGACGGTATCTAGTCCGTGACTCACCCATGGACTACTTTCTAATTGATGATGAAAACGTTGATTCACCCATGAACCATATGCATTATAGGTTCACGGTAGAAATTGCCCGATATTTAACAATTTTGCATATTAGTGGTTTTTCTTTAAGTTATCGTATCCATGTTAAAGTCAGATGAATCTGGTGTTGCTCAATTCAAGTTACGTGACTGCGATGTTGAAAAACTATTGAAAATGTCTTGCAAAGAACTTATATCCTATTATGAGGTTAAGAATATGTGTTATAATTTTTTAAAAATTTAGTTATTAAAGTTAATTTTTTTGTTAAATATTTTCTAATTGATGTGTGTTAGGATCCCGCTATTGATGACTTTCCTCCACTCCTTTATTCCTTGATTGGAATGGAATTATTGTTTTTGGTTCAAGAAAGATCTATGTCTTCGGAAAGTGTTGAAGGTTATTTTAATGTCTCAGAAATATGTAATAATGGTGAGATTATAAGTATGTTTCATCATGGAGCGTATAAATGTGATCGTGATGAGGTTAGAATTTTTTTATTGTTTGTTTAGTAAGTAAAATAAATTTTTGTACGTTACTCATATTTGTTTAATATTTTCACTTTCATTTGATTAGATGTCAGCAAGAAGAACACACGAATTAGATCAAAGAGTAAATGAAGCTATATCGAAATCACGATCGAAATTGTCTCTTGGAAATTTTAAGAATAGGAGTGAAGAAGTTGTTGCTGGAATTTGTGAAAACAAGAATAAAGAAGTTATTGCAGATGGTCAATGCTCTTCATCTTGCAAAATGGCTAGACGACCAACAAGAAGAAATTTGTATGAAGAATTTGATTCTGCTAATAATCTGGATTCTTAAAGGAGACCCGTACACACACACGCGCGCGCACACACACACACACATATATATATATGGTTATTTGAATTATCTTTTTGTTTTTGCTCTATGTAGTGAGACATATATATCTTATATGCAGTCATTTTTAGTAATTTTTATTTTTTGTTATGATACAGGATATTAATACTATATATATCAATAATAATAAGGACAATGGAAATAATGGTCATAATATTAATAATTAATGCAACAAGTAAAGCATTTTTTGAATACGTTTATTATTGCATTAAAAATATGTAGATGTTTTAAGGTTATGTAGAATTTTAAGACAAACACAATAATGTGGTTTTTTTCTTTAAAAAATTATATTTGGATTTTTATAAATTTTAGTGTTAAAAAAAACCCATCAATTTCAATATATAATATAATAACTTATATTTTTTTCTTTTATTATTATGGTTTCCATATTTTAGCTATTGTTTTTAATTTTATCTATATGAATTATTTGTATGACGTAGTGAATATGCAGAAAAGTTGTAAATGTTGTGTAAAAAATAATTATACAAATAATTGAGAAAATTAAATAATTATAAATGTAAGAAAGTTTTGTAATCTCATGTCACTTAAAACATATTCTAAATAATTGTTAAGTATGTCAGAAAAGATGTAAACAACCTTACTATAATTATTTATATTTAAAAAAATCATAGAAACGCAAATGTAAACTTTGAATATATAAATAGTGTAAAAGAAGATATTTTTTCTTCTTTTAAAAGTAATTTGGGGACAGTAGTCCATTTTGTTATTTTTACAAACGTGTAAGGTTCTTTCATGTAGTATTTGAAATATTCGTAATGCATACATTTAAAATTGATTTCAGTCCTGCATTTGAAGTGTTGGTACTGGATAAGTCAAATAGCTTATAGCACTAATGTATTTAATAGCTAATAAATTATTATATTATTATATTATATAATAAATTTAAGAAAGAAGCTGATGCCAACGTGTAAAGAGTATAATGGGTTTTTTTCAAGCCAAATTCTTTAAAGACGGGTAGCCAAGTCTCGACACATGATGAGACTATCAGACTCAGGGACGTAAAAGTGTAAAAATATGAATAGGAAGTTAAATAATTAGGGCACTAGACCCTTTTTTCTATTATAAAATTTGTTTGTTATGAATGTATGTACATGAAAGATCTGTATATTCACTTAAAGCAGAAATTAGTTTTGATTCAGAATTTATTTTTTCGTATCTGTGTATCCTGTTGTATCTCAATTTTATCTAAGAAGTACACTAAATGACTTTAGCAATGAAAAATTCAGTTAACATAGATTTCAATTTAATCAATTTTATTTCGATATTGTTCACCAATATTATATAAATTATTTTCATATTATTTATCAGATGTTTAGGTACCATGAGAAAGAACTTGACTTTTGGCTTAGATAGTGTTAAAGTAATATTTGATGAGGAGTTCAAAAGAAAAGATTTATTTACGAATTCAAATTGTAAATCATAATAAAAATATTAGATAATTTTATTTACGCCTCATCATATTTAATGCATTTCTTTTCAAGATCTCTTATGGAATCCTATTTTTAGATAATGTGATACTATAGATATGGTCTATAATCTATTCTTTCAGCTACGTCCCATCCACTTATTGTTTCACTGTTAATTAAATTTTTTAATCTATATATAGACTATTAAATAGATATACTTATTTAGTGGTATCATAATTATTATTATTTTCAAATATCATGATTATATTTTTATATTTTCATAATATATGATTTTAATTTTATTTTCAATGTTTTGTATTTTTTTAAAAATTTTAAAGATAAAAATGTTATATATATCATTTATTGATTTTTTTAATTTACTGTGAGAATTGTTTTTGTATCATTTTATTAGTCATTTTTTTTAAGAACATTATTTTTTTTTTTAGAACTTAAGTGTGAAATTTTTTTATCAAAATGAACCATGACAGAGTTCTATTTAGTTTCAATTATCAGTCACACTTACATTTTTTGTATAGAAAGGAAATGGATACTAGTGTTTTAAAACTTGGACCGGTGATTGACTTGGTCTAAGTACTGGGTCAGTGGATCATTAGTTCAACCGGTGGATTACTGATTGAACCGCATGAGCTAGTATATTATTAAATATATATTTTTACAACATAAATATAGTATAAAAGCTATTTTTACCAGCCGTATTTCAATGGCTTACGTTGCTGTAGTGGTTACTTGCATTTTAAGCATTCACGGGGACATGGGTTCTATACCTGTTTGGAGCAAAATCTCGCGCGCGTGGCATGGCTGCACTTGCGTGTCACAGTCAACAAGCAGCAGCAGGTTGCGGTAGCACGTCAGTCAACAAGCAAAAGCAGTGCGTCAGTCACAGTCAAGTAGCAGCAAAAAACGGTATCTTTTCTTTTTTTCTTTTAATTGGTCACTTTTTTATGTTGTATCACAATTTATCTATATTTGTAATGATAAATTATAATTATATTTAAATAATTTAAAGATGTTAATACTAGAACTTAGTCGTTATTTATATGAACATCCTCATTTTAGTAAAATTTCTTTATCTTATAAATTTTTAATTTTTAATATATAAAGGTAGATAATTATCTAAATAATAGGTAAATGGAAAGTTATTTATATTCTCTATTTATTTTCGATAATTTATACTTTATAACCTAATAACTACCAGTTATGGATTATTTATTTTATTCATTAATTTAATTAATGTCATACACATTTGCTTTAATTTACATTTAATTAAGATTTAATTTATATTCTTGACATGTAAATCGTCTCAAAGGTCATTTGTGTAAGTTGATCTCATAGTTCTCAATTCCATATGCATTATTGTGAAGTTGGTGTCCTTGGTATCTACATTTTAGAAGGCAGCAACTTACTATATATATGATACTCTTCTCCACCTCTTAGAGTCCATCATGAAGCTAAGAATTGTGGGATAATAGAACTAATGATAGTATACTATTAATTGAAATATAATAAAATAGTAGGTATAGTAAATACAAGATAATTAGAAAATCACATTTTATTGAATTGATTCAGTTTTTTTTTTTCTCAATTGGAATACGTTTCATTGAAATATACTAAATTATATATTATCTGTTTAAAATAATTACATATTATGTTTGATGCTTTTTTTTGTATTTATTTTCATTTACATTTTTTTGGATTAATATATATTAAAAATATCTTTCTGATTGATATGTTATTTTACATTAATGTTTCTATATTACTAAATATTGTATAATTATGTAATTTAATTTATTAGAGTATGTTTACGTCTAAAAAATTGATAGTGATTTCTATTACTTAAATATATATTTTTTTTATTCCATTACACTAACTATAATTATTTTTATATTGATTTACAGGTTTATTATTAAAACGGGTAAAACAATAATTTAAACATTGAATAATACAATCCAATGATTATATTAGAGAAACATGTCTGATTTGATTGTTCTCACTTTTCTTGATACTAGTGTGTTACCCGTGCCTTCGCACGGGTCTTATTTGTTTGTATGCATATTTATAAGTCAGATGTGTATGTACTTGTACCAACAAATATTTGATTCCACTTAAGTAAGAGTGTCAAATAAGATTTAACAAATTCAATGATTTTAAGTGGTGATCATTAGTTAAATAGAATATACTCAGATGAATTTAAATTGTGTAAATAATATTGCTTAGAAAACTTATTGATGATGTTTCATGATTTGAAGCAAAAAAAAAAAGGATGCAAGAAACTCACGTGTTTCAAGATTGATTTGGTTATGTTTTCACTAATCATATTACATATTAGGTAGTTAATAAAACAACAGAAAATGGAATGTTTGGTGAATGAAATCTTTGGCACTTGGAAAAAAGACAATGAAAAAAAAAAAGCAAAGTATCTAACAATGGACATTGATGTGTGGGGACAATAGAGTCAAGCATTAAATGTATATGGTTAATAACAATAAAACACAAATCCAAAATTTTTGTGAATGATTCTTCTTAGAGTTGTTCATAGGACTTGCACAAAAAGGACATGAAACTTTTTGTTTTTTATATGACAATAGTCTTTTCTATCACAATAATCTAACTCTAAGATAAATATTTTCAATGGCTTGTTAAGACTATAGATACAATAAACTAAAGTAAATACTTGAATGGCTCCAAACAAATAGTTGCTATAGTAAACCAAATTAAGTAATCAAAATAGCTGAAGTTCATTCTACCACTTGTTTCAACTTTCTTCGACTTGGCATTCCAAAATTAATAGAAAATGAACCAAAGTAGTCAAATTTTGTTGTAAGAATGTCTTAATAGAAACTTTATATAGAAATTAAGGATCATACTAAGGCATTATGCGGTCAATCTAACATCAACCAATTACCCATCTCAATTTCTATGTGTACTAATTAATTTTATCCCTACAATAATAAAGAGGATTAAGTTGAAGAAGTGGAAAGAGTATAAGAAATTGACAATTTGAATTCTTTAGTACCTCATCATAAGTCATGCACCATACATAAGCAACAAAAATTTGGCTAAGCTTTATCTTCTTACAAATTTATTTGTAGCATCCATATTGTCTGTGAGTCCAAATCAAGAAAAAAAACTAAAAGATTTTAGATTATTCAAATTAAAAACAAAAATTAAAAAATTCACAGTTCACACATGCACTTCTCGCATAGTCATAAACCAAAGCACTTAATCACCCTACCAACAAAATAAAGCTCATTCAAGCAAAAGGCTACTAAAGTACAACAACAGCAAAAACAAAGTAAAGCATGATAGCACATCAATTAAAAGTCTAAAAGAATGCATAGATTTTTGTTGCAAACGTGCTTCTGCTGCAACATTCTTTTTTACGTTTTGTTCCTTATCTATGCATGTGGAGAAAAAGCAATAGAACAACTAAGCAAATAGTGAGGTGTTAAAATAGTCACTACGTGGATAATAGTTATATCAATTCACTTTCTGTATGTTGATATGTAAATGTAATGTTAGATGATCTAAATAATCAAATTTAGATAAAATAATTAAATAAACCATTCTGTTAGGGTCCTGATCTGTTCATGCTGGCAATTTTTTTTCTCTAGTCTCTATTTTTTAAATTCTATCAAGACCCTACTTTATTCATGTTGGAAATTTTCTTTCTTTCATGGCCATTTAGTAGATAAATATCTGTATAACAATCAACACACTACGTAGTTCAATCTGTTTGGAAATATTTGACAATTTCATCCTTATCAATTAGAGGAGATCTAAAAAGCTACATACTATTTCATTCTAAAGCTATATTTTATGATGTTGAGTTCATGGCATATAATTATGACAGTAATATGATTGTGCTGAACTATCAATTGCTAACGCTCTTTTTGATAAAATTTTGATTAAGACATTAAAAGATAAGACTAAAACAATTTTTTTTTTAAAAGCAAGATTAAAACAAATAATAGAGAAGCTACGATTAATTTAACTCAATAATTAAGACATAGTATTTCTCACTTTATATTTACATGACCTAGCTAATCTTGGTGATAGTCATGTACTGTGAGAAAGCGGGATTCTATAGAAGTCCTAGAAGGTTATCTTGCTTACAAAGAGATAAACATATTAATGTTTAATAAAGTTGGCTATTTTTGCAATATTTCCGTAACCAACTAATATATCTACAGAGATATAGCAGTTCAAAGATAAAAAAAATAAAATAAAATCAAAGTGTTAATTTTAGTTTTTAAATTAAAATTTTCAATACAATATACATGTAAAATACTAACATAGCAAAGAATATTGAATTACTCTTTATGCATATCCACTCTTAACTGACTATGATACATTACTCTAGACCTACACAATTTAAAAGGATGAAAAAGAATGAAGCACACAAAAGAGAAGTAGCAATAACTGTAGAGAAACTCATAAAAGTGGAAGCAAACATATAGGCTAATTAGACTAAGCTTTCCTTATTCATTCATTTATCTCCCATTGGTTCCCAAGCCCCATTCTATTAAGAAACAAAATGTTTTATGCAAAAGAAGAATCAAACAGAGCTTAGAAATTTGTAGTATATAAATTTGAAAAGTACCAAATGGAAAGTTTTGCCAAGTGTCAATTTTAGTTTCTTCTATGCACTTAATTTTAAGACATACTAATTTTGAAAAGTTTTTACTTTTTACTATTCATTACACAGTGCATTTTTTTTTATGTGCCTCTTCTTAAATACATTTTTTCTTTTTATTATACACAACTTTCTTTTTAACATACTTATTAACATTATTATTTTATAAAATTATAAAAACAATTAGAAAGAGTATTTTAAAATAAAGCTATTTTATAATTAATTTAAATAACTTTTCATTAAATAAAAGCTATTTTTTTGTTATTAAATATATTAATAATGATATATATATTTTATGATTTAATATTTATATAATATTTAAATTGTATACTCATTTAAAATTGTATGAATATTTTATATAATAGATAATATTTATATAATACGCAATTAATATAGAGTCTTGGGTGTATAATTATTTTCATTATATAATACAAAATATATAATATTTTTAATAATAAAGATAAATGAAAAATATTTATTTTATATAAATTTTTTAAAAATTAAAAATAAAATTATTAAATCTGTGTATCGCTAGAATTGAATATATTATATTATTTTTTTTGCTTTAAAATATATAATTTTATTGTAAATTAAAATGTTGTTATTATATTGTCATATAGCAATTATTTTATTCTATGCATTGTATGAGTTATTTTAAATTCTCCGTAAGTACATATTATTTAACTCAATTACTTAAAAATATAAAAGTAATAATTTGTTTCAAACAATATTTTTAACTACTATTTGATCAGTAGTTTGCTTTTAATTTAATTGCCTTTTATACTTTGAATTATTCAAAGTATTATTTGTAAACTTAAAATATTATGAAAATAACAATTTTTATTTTTGTTTGGATATTATTGTGAAATAATTAAATTATTTTATCATTTCATATTTCAAAGTTACAATAATATTTAATTTTAAGTGCAATATTAAATATAATATAACATATTTAATCATTTTAACATCATTATAAATCCTTAATATAAAACTGATTGAAATATTTGAACAAAAATATCACTCTTTTAAGGATTTATTACAACTAATATACTTTTCTATGATTAGTTAATATTGCACAAATATGTTAAGGAGAAAAAATACCCACATTAGAGATGATCACTAATATACTTTTAAGTATTTATTATAACTAAGTGCTTGATCACTAACATCTATAAATTTTGTTAACCTTAGACATGAAATTCTAGAGTTTTCTTCGCTCCCCCTCCCAAGTCCCATTTCCCATTTGCTTCTTTTTTGCAAAACTCCAACTCTCCCAAAAGCATTCAGATTCTCTCAGTCATTCTCGACAATCTTGTACACCTTATTAGTGCCATATTGGAAATAAGCATTCCCTCTCCTATAAAAAATCAAAATAAGAAATGATGAAACAATTCAATAATTAGAATTAAAAATGAAGAACATCTGTCACCAAATAAGAAATTCTTTATTTGCTGCATCCCTAGTATACTAAGCAAACTTGACAAACTTTACTTGGTACACTTGCCATGCTGCAGACCCAACAAATTAAAATATACGCCACTGCAATGTATCATCAATAAGCACCGTTGAAGTACCATGATTAAGAAAGTGTCTCATAATTATAAGCAATGACATGTTATCTCATACACTTAACAACCTTTTCTTCTCTGTCTCTATTTATCTTTGTTTTGATTTGCTTTCCCTATCAGATAATGGTAAATACTTTAAGTTAAATCAGATTCATTGTTCATGTGTTTGCAAATTATTTCGAATTAAACATTAGCGGGGTTTTCTCAACCCAAAAAAATAAGCGTTAGAGATTGAACAAAAATATCTGTATGGATGTTAAAAGTTGGAAAAGAATGCAAGAAACCTCATTTGGCCGATTGAACGGTGACGAAAAATGAATCTCCTCCCTGACCAACTCCAGCTGTTCATTCTTCTGATTGAAGACATTTTTCATGGCATAAGTTCTGTCATCTACAGAAAAGAGATTGTAAAGTTAATGGATTAACTTCAATCGGTGGAATATTAGTATGCTTATACACACATACACATACTTCAGGCATTAATGATACTTCAATGTGTCATGCCATGTATAAATATATTTTGTAAAATTAAATTGCCAAAATAGATTGTAAATGAACCAATTTTCTGCTTGGCAGTTGGTAATTTGGCAAAATTCTACAATCTACAATACTGTATAGCATAATGTTTAATGATTCCCCTAATCTTTACGGGCCAAGAGTTTACCCATATTTATCAGAAAGAGTCAATAAAGTTAGTACGAAATTCAGAAAGAATCAATAAGAATTCACAAAATTTTCAATATTTTCCCCCCTCTTTCCCGGGGTTGGGCTATATCATTCTCAAACAACAGAGGTAGTACCACTGAAATGCTATCACGGCTACTATCACAAATAGCCACAGCCCTTTCCAAATTGACCACAATGTCAGCCATGATTGGTCTATCTTTCCCTTCCAATTCATACAATGGATAGTTGTATAGGCCACTAACTCCACTACCTCTGCTTCATTCACATCCGGATTAACTTCAATCGGTGGAATCATATGGTCCACCTATTTAAATTTCATTTTAAAAACTTTGCTAAAATTTTATAGTTTCTCCAATAACATAGCACATACTTCATCATTGATAATAAAAATTAAATATTTTCATATCATACATAGTTGTACTCATATGTGAGACTGACTATAATACCATGCTTGAACATACACACAAAGTTGCTGCTGTAGAGGACAGTAGATGTTTGGAAGCATGTCCACCTATGGATGCTGAAACCAAAGAGTTATTATCACATAAAAGTACCATTACGTACACAATAGGAAGCTGAGTATTAATTTTATTTTTTTAAATTAAGAATTTTGATACACTACACATGTAAAATACTAACACATAGAGAGGAATATTGAATTATCACAGGTTATTAAACTAATACTGTCCATTTTCTTAAAAGAATCAAAAGTTGTTTGCTCAGCACATCGGAGCAATGTTGATTTCTTGCTAGAGTTGAGTGCCTTTACAGAAACCAATATTGCTGATATAGCTTCTGAATGTGTTGTTTTACTGCTCAAGGCAGAGCTAGAGAAGCCACCACTGACATGCTAACCAATCTCCCCAAGGTCATTGTGATCCTAAGACCTGGAATAGAGGCATTCCTCACTTGATGGTGTTGAGAATGGTTCATGCTTTAGGTTATGCTTGCAAATAATACGTACTGCATGCAATGATATTGTCAATATCCGGAGATTCTAAGAATTGAAGTTACAGTTTCTGAACCCAAAAGTTCAGGTGTATCTGCTTTAGCCAAAACTGCTAGGTTGGCAGCCTTGCGCTTCTTCTCTAGGCCTAGCCTGTGACATTCATTCACTAATTTTTTGCTATAGAATGAGCTTTGCTAAAAGCTTCTCGTCTTTGAAGGGCATGATGAATCTTCAAGCATGTCCATTTCTATGGGCCTAGATGGCTTCTCTAGAGAAATCTGCTTGTTCTTAGATGGAAAATTGCGCCTGTAATTAAAGCAGTACCTGCACAGAGCAATGTTGAGGAATGCCAATTGTTTCTACTCTCTTTGTTTCCTTTAACCGCAGCATCTATGCTTACTGATTTTTCCTCTACTTCATCATCATTCACGGCAGCAACATTTGAATCTAAACTTACATCACTTTGCTTGTTGACATTGAGTTTAGCATCATTTTCTTGTGCCTGCTTTCTATTTGATCCATATGGTTCATTGCCGATTTAAGTAACCACTGAATTCAAACTTGCCTAATTTTCAACATTTAAGTTAGCCTCAGGTTTTGTACATTAGCAATTTAAACCATTCCATTTTCTTGGTCATTTACAGGTGGAACATAAGATAAGGCATATCCCTTCGGCTTCATCAGCATTAATTATAAGTGTCATCCTTGGCCTCATCCAGGCAATATTTCTTAAATCTGAAGCAAAACTTTTATTGAACTTCATGGGAGTAACTTCTGTAAGTACTTCTACATAAATATTAAGGAATGTTACTTTTAGGCTGATAGCACTTTGATGTCTAATTTAACTTGTTCCTTTAGTGACTGCTAAATAATATTGATTATTTATACAGGACTCTCCTATGCTACACCCTACACAGTTGTGAATATCCGATTTTATCCGGACAATTAATTTTGTAAAAATAAAATTAAAAGAAGCAAAAAATAAAAAGGGTAGTAAAACAGTTAAACATGTAAATAATTTGAGTTCTACTTAATGGATTAATGCGTTCAGACTTATAATAAAAAGAGCAATAAATAATAATAATAAAGATAAAAAAGAGGGAAGTAGAAAATTAATAAAATAAATAAATAAATAGATATATTTTTAGGAAATTTTGTTTTTGGACTGTGTAAACTTAAAAGCTCATTCAAAAGACAAATCCAAAAATACTAGTTTTGGACCTGCGTAAGCCCATTACCAATAAAAAGAAGCTAATAATTAGTTTAAAAAAGGAGAAACATGGGGGAAAAGCAACAAAAAGCTTCCGGGAGAAGCCTTAAGGAATAGCTATATATACATGTCTTTGGTGACCAGCCAAGGGGATTTTTCAGATTTTTTCTCACGAAAACACAAATTCATCCATTGAAAGACGGAACTCACTTTCTTACTCACAGAGGCTTAGGCTCGCGAAGATTTTTTTTGAGAATCAAAGGTGTTGTTTGCTACTCTTATCTTCAATCGTCGTTTCCTCATTCTATATCATAAACTGAATCTACTGGTCACGATGCTCTGATTCCAATTTGTTAAACATGTGATATTTGGATTTCATGTTTGTTTAGTTATCGAACTCTTTCGTCATCAACACGGATACAAAAAATGATGAATAAAATAATGGACGAAATTGCATAAGGTAGCTGCCAAGACGCAATCGTGTGTCGGCAGATGCTTCGATTCTCTTTCATTTCCAGAATACGAATAATCTGCAGCGACACATTCCCGTGCCTCTGCCAAGAACAAATCCTGCGTCTTCCCTAATTCTGGTTCGCGCTGTCGCGACACCAGTTCGCACCTGCGTCTCCGCGGACCCGTCTCCATCTATTTGGTCAGTATGTTAGCATCTGTAGAGTAAATCATTTCACCAAGAGGCAGTGCGAGAAGCTTCGAAGCAGGGGCAACGCAACGGAACTCAAAGGCCGAGTCGCGTGATGGAGTGAAACGTGACGGAGATGCACCGCGAGATTGAAGACGCTACGATGGAAGAGCACCATGAGGAAGAGCAGCGCAACAGAGATCGGAACCCGCTTCCGTCACCCATGGCTGTCTGGATCTACGAAGATGCACCGTATCAGCAGAGAGGAAGAGAAGAAGCTTTTGGAACCCACACGAAGGCAGCTCCGGTTTCTGTCTTCACAATAGCAACATTGGGCTTGGCCCAATTGTCCCTCCTGTGCCCAGCACACATGAGTATAGACTTGACCTCCGTTTTGGCCTTTTATTTTAGTTACAATATAATAGGTTTATAAATATGCATTACGTTGATCCGTAAACCTTTTCTTTCATTTTCTTAAGCTTTCGTTAAGAATTTCTTTTACGTAAGATACTTAGGTAAAATATTTGATATAATAAATTTATATATCATTAGCATAATAATTAGGAACATTTTTTTTATTTCTTTTAATAATAATAAGTATAACTAGCTTTCTATAATAAATAAATGACTAAATAAATAAGTAAAGTAATTTATAAATAACTAAACTTAATAATAGCCACTTAGGATGCACTTTCTATTTGGACATTATTAAAGTTTTAATGATAATCATTTAAGATGCGCTTCTTATTTGGTTATCATTCCTTATAATAATAATAATAATAATAATAATAATAATAATGATGATGATGATGATGATGATATTAAATAAAACAATAAAATATTTTAATCAAGGATTTTAAATAGTCACTTTGGATGCACTTTTTATTTGACTATTATAAAAATCATAAAAGACATATTGATGACCACTTTAGATACACTTCTAATTTGGTTATTGAGTACGCCTTTACCATACTAAAAAATAAAAATAAAAAAACCAAACCAACAAAACATTTTTTTGCCTAAAAGAACTACGTGAGTCTGATTCCTCATTGCACCTGAAGATACGAAGGAGCAGAAGCCCACCCCTGTCAATCTCAACAAAAATAAAAATGTTTTCTTTTCAAAAATAAAGTGTTTTCTTCTTAATTAAAATTCTTTTCATAAATAAAAAATGATAAAAATTGTAAATAAAATAAATCTAAGGGGTAAAATAAATATTATTGAAGCTATCTGTTTTGCACATTTAATTAGGGGTAATCGTCTTCATGACGAACGTCGTAGGGTGCTAACATCTTCCCTACACGTAATCGACTCCCGAACCCATTTTTGGTTTCATAGACCACACTTCTTTTTAAAGGATTTTTTCAAAGTTTTCCTTAATAAACTTTGGTGGCGGCTCTTCTATTTTTAACTTTTTTTCCGCCATCCGATCGTGACCCTGGTTGCGACAACAACAATAACTGACATTGAGGTCCCTTAGTGCTCCTGCTGTTCTTCTTTGATTAGTGATGCAGGGAGTCTTCCAAGGATTTATAGAAACTGTTAACACCTTTATATGCCTATGTTATGTCTTGACAAAATTAAATTGTCAGTGCTCTATGCCTATATTCTTCTACTTTGCTTCTTGATAATTGCCTTAGGTCTAAGGTTAGCCTTATGCATTTTATCAATCTTTTACACCTAGTCTATCTAACTGAAATCATATGGACTTTGAGTCTTCCTATGACAACTATCAATCAAAAGAGATGATAAAAGCATAAATTATTATCAACACACCTATAAATAAACAGAGGAATAGGTAATATTTATTTTGGAAGCATGATCAACAACATTGGACAACATATGGGGAAGAAAGCATAAATTAAGATAAAGAAGACGTAGAAGTAATTAATCGGTGTAAAAAGTAACCATACCAAACAAAATTACGTCAATCACTGGTTTTGTTGGCTGAAACTTAAGACATGGTCTTGCTTCCAAGGTTTTCACCCTTCCCTGCAATGCCTAAATTGATGAGACAAAAACGAAAGCAAATTTTTGCTTTTCAGAGTTAAGCAAAGCAAATATAAGAGACCTTTGTGATTAAATCATGAAACTAATTCTCCCACATATCAACAACTGATCAATTCACTATTTTTTTAAATCATTCAAACTTTTTATTAAATAGACTAATTTGCAATGATTTTTAGAATACCAAATATTCAAAACACAACCAAGTACCAAATTTGATGAAAAAAAAATCTCTGGGCAAAAGAAGAAGAAACACAAAAAATAGCAAGACAAAGAAGGACGTGAGTGTTATAGAAACGAAAACGTAACAAAGAAGAAAAAAAGAAGATGCGAAGTGAGACTCTCTACCCTAGGTGACGCAGTGTTATGCCCTCTTTTCCATGCCGTGAACCAAAAAAGACAATTTTCGACGCTGCGAAGAACGACGATCTCTGCTGCCCTATGACTCAATCGCAAAGAAAAACTGATGAAATGTAAATATATTTTGTTTTTAGTGTGCGTGTAAGTAAAAAAAAAGTCAGAGGCGAGTGTTCAATGTTGTGAATGGGGAGCGGGAAAAAATTCATCCAAATGCTAACACGTGTATTTTGGGGGATAAAATGGCAAGTTTGGTAGTAGTCTCAATTCATATATAGTAATAGAAGCGGTGGAATGAATGACAATTAAATATAAAATATACTTTTTTTTTTTAGTCATATATACTAAATATTTGTCTATAAATAGAGGAGATATTTTATGTTCTAATGGTTGTTTGTTTATCATCTTCTTCCAACTAATATACCAATCTTGCAACGTGTTTATCATGTCGTCCTCGACAAATGCTTTTCACATGGTTAGTGAGATTGCTTTTGGTTTTGAAAGTTGGCTCATCAAATTGAAGGTTTTGAGAATTTGGAAACATAACACCCTATTTTTCCTAATGCATAATTTAATGTTTTGATAATTAAAAAGTGAAAATTAGACATGTAATCTAGGTGATTAAAAGAAATAAATAAATTGTTGTTATGTATGGTTTGTTGTATGTGATGATGGTTGTGTGTTGTTTGTTTGAAATTTGGGTTTGAATTTAGAAAACTTGAGATATGTACTTGAGACAATTTAGTTGTGTTGTGAGTTTGATTTTGGATTTTTGAGAGAAAATAGTTGAGTTATACCAGTTATGGAATATGGGGAGTGGTTTGATGAGTTGTGGGCCTCAGTTAGCCCAAAGTTCGTGTAAGAGCTCCAGAAAGCCGAGGTATAAAAGGAGGAGAGAAGGAAGAGTTTTCCTCATTTCTAACGTTCTCATTCTCTCTCTTCTCTTCATCTCTCTCTATCTCTCTCTAGATTTCTCAAGTTATTAAGTGTAGTCAAGGGATTCCAAGCTTAGTTCAGTGCTTCGGGTGAGAAGAGGATCAATCTTTTAAAGTTTTGGCTCAAGATATCAAATCCTTAAGAAACCTAAATCCGAATTTGGAAGCTTTTAGAGGTAAGGGAAGCTTTGTGGCCACTGATATGTCGATTTAATGCTTTGGAATCGGTTGATTTCGGTGAATATTTGTGTGTATGTAGTTCTTGACAAAATAGGTTTTTGAAAGGGGATTTTAAAATTTGTTGATGATTTGTAGATAAAATTGTTATGTAATCGGTTAGAAAGGTATTAGAAGTAACTAAAATTGTTTGGTGATGCTTAGTATTGATTGATTTTGTCAAAAATGG